>OW818030.2:9917900-10517900 GCA_942486065.2 Calliphora vomitoria | reverse complement strand
TGAACTAGAACTGAACTAGAACTGAACTAGAACTGAACTAGAACTGAACTAGAACTGAACTAGAACTGAACTAGAACTGAACTAGAACTGAACTAGAACTGAACTAGAACTGAACTAGAACTGAACTAGAACTGAACTAGAACTAGAACTGAACTAGAACTGAACTAGAACTGAACTAGAACTGAACTAGAACTGAACTAGAACTGAACTAGAACTGAACTAGAACTGAACTAGAACTGAACTAGAACTGAACTAGAACTGAACTAGAACTGAACTAGAACTGAACTAGAACTGAACTAGAACTGAACTAGAACTGAACTAGAACTAAACTAGAACTGAACTAGAACTGAACTAGAACTGAACTAGAACTGAAGTAGAACTGAACTAGAACTGAAGTAGAACTGAAGTAGAACTGAACTAGAACTGAACTAGAACTGAACTAGAACTGAACTAGAACTGAACTAGAACTGAACTAGAACGGAACTAGAACTGAACTAGAACTGAACTAGAACTGAACTAGAACTGAACTAGAACTGAACTAGAACTGAACTAGAACTGAACTAGAACTGAACTAGAACTGAACTAGAACTGAACTAGAACTGAACTAGAACTGAACTAGAACTGAACTAGAACTGAACTAGAACTGAACTAGAACTGAACTAGAACTGAACTAGAACTGAACTAGAACTGAACTAGAACTGAACTAGAACTGATCTAGAACTGAACTAGAACTGAACTAGAACTGAACTAGAACTGAACTAGAACTGAACTAGAACTGAACTAGAACTGAACTAGAACTGAACTAGAACTGAACTAGAACTGAACTAGAACTGAACTAGAACTAGAACTGAACTAGGACGGAACTATGGTGGCTAATACGTTTACAATTTAAGAGATGTCATCCAGGTTTTTCTTAATATAAGCGCCGGGAAGACATATTTTAAGCTATTTAATTACTATTCCATATTTTATACAAAACAGACATGTTGTTTAGATGTTCTATATTTATTAAAATTTACTTTGCAATCACCCCACAATAGAGTGTTTTAATAGTTTAGTTTAAAACAAATGAACTATTTACTGTAAATATTTATATTTTAAAGCAAACAGGTGTATTTAAACTGATAGTAAAATAGATCATATAATAATTTCAGGTAATATTAACAATATTTCTTTATTAATAAAGCATTTATAAAATTTTATTTAAATTTATCATTTTTTTATTATTTTCTTATTTATACTCTTTATCCTTACTCATGATTTGTTTATATATTCTATTAAATTTTGTAAATATAATTTAATATGCATGACTTACATTTCTTTTCCGTAAACTGATGCAAAATACATGATTTTCCCACTCCCATATCACCAATTATGATGTATTTGAATATGTAATTGTAATTATATGGCGCCGATGACATTGTGGGATCTGAAAAAAAACAAAACAACAGATATAAATTTTTATATTAAATCTCTTATTAAAAAACTTAAAATAATAATAATTTTACATTTTTCATAAACTTTGTCAATGCCATTATAAAATTTATTATAAATAACTAAACAATCTGTGGACATTTTTCTTTTGATTTTTAACAACATTTGGATTACAAATTTAATAAATTAAGTAGCTAACTCTGTGTGTGTCTCGCTCAAAACAAATTAAATACAATTATGTAAAAAAAATTCGTTAGTATCTTAAAGTGGAGTTGTACAAAAAAAAGAAATAAAATAAAAATTTGCATTTAGGTTTGAATTATCAGTTGAAATTGAAATTATATTCAAGTCGTGTGGTTTTTTATAAAGAAAATGTTTAATTTAGACAGGTGCTTAGTTGCATATGGGGATTGTTAGTGTGACTTTCTTTTAATACATTTGTTTTATTTAAAAAATACTGTGTGTTTGTATAAGAGATGTAGGATTTTATTAAAAACAAAAACTGTTGTTTTATTTTTGTTTTTGCTTAATAAAAATTACGTTTTTCTGTGGGGAATTGTAGAAATTTGAATGATGAGTAAGAGAATAGTAACAATATGGTGAGAGTTTTTTTATATTATTATTTAACATAACATTTGTCATTCGGCGTATTCGAATTTTACTATTTAAAGCGTAAACATAGATATTTTTGGCTCCGATTTTTGTTTTTTAACCTTTACACAAGCAATCATTCAATTTCTACATTTATTAGTTTTTCTGTTTAAATCCTTTCAGTTGAATTTAGATATACAAAAAAGTTTAATCACTTAGTTCTAGTTTTTTTACTTGTTATCACCATGGATCCCATGGTTCTCCGTGTGGCAGTGTATTTCATAGAACACACCTATTCTAATCTAAACGTAACTTAACGCGCTATTAAGTTAAACTATAAACAAAAAAGCCGGGCTTTAACCATTGAGTGTTTTTCAATAACGGATTACGAACTATCAATTTTGTTAGCATACTTTTCAAATCAGATGTACATTTCTTACAATTAAATTAAAAAATTAAAACAAATATGACAATACTTTAAATCTTATAAAGAGAACAACCTCGTCCATAACTTTTTTTTTATAAATTTTAACTTTGTAAAATGAAAAAGCGAAAGTTAAAAAAAACTGATGTGCTGAGTTGTTTGTTTTATTTTTACAACTGTTTGTGTTTTGACAGATCAAACTTAGGTTTAACTGGCCACTGATGCTCAGTTAAACCTAGATTAGAAACTAATTTTTGGTTTAAACAAGGTTTTAAGATTATTTATATCCCAAAAACTATATCTAGCTCGTATAAATTGTAATGTTATAGTAAAGGGTGTTTTTTAAGTCCTATAGAACTAAACTACACAAAAAACTAAACTTTAATCAAAAAATGTAAATTTTATTCGAAAGATCAATACATGGCATTAACATTTGAAAATTATTTCGGGCATATGGCCACCGCGGCTGTTCTTGACGAAGCGCATTCTTGACATTCAACTTTGGGTCACTTTTTCGAGCATTGCTGGAATAACACTTACAATGTTAGCCTCCTACTCAATTGTTGCTGTTCAAGTTATCGTCAAATTTTGATTTCAATAAATCAATGGTTGCGGTCGACATATGGCAAGTACCAGCATCCTGTTGAAACCTAAAAAAATCATTTATCATGGTGTTGTATTGATCGGCTTCATTTTTGATTAAATAAGGTTCGATGATGCCACGTAACGCCATTTTGTTTAAACCATATCACGCCCGGAACAATGTTATCCATATTTTAAAACTAAAAATCATTGATCATGGCGCGGTAACGATATCCATGGATAGTAACGCTAGCTCTGGCTTTATTGTTTAAGAAATAAGGTCCGATGATATTTGAGCAGCGTGTAAACCTAACCAAACGGTGCATTTATCTGGATGTAATGAATGCTGTAGGGTCTGTTGTGGATTAATCTCACTCCATATGCGGCAATTTTGTTCATTAACTAGAACGTTAGGCGCCGAAGGGTATCAATTGAATCTTCAAATCATGGGGCTAATTATCGCAGTCGAACACGATTGAATACTTATTCGAACGTGCGTGTTTTATCTATTTTTGGGATTATTATAATGATTGGTTCGACAACGAACGAGTTTTTACTCGAACGCTAAGAAGCATTCGAAATTTATTTTGAATACGAGTGCTAGAATTCGCCCCCAGTTGTTAAACCCAATTTGTTTTATGGACTACTTGTGTGGTGACATTCCTTGCAGAATGCTTCTCATCGGAAGGCTATTGAACGAGTTCACAGGACTATTGCGATACTGACAACAGACGCTGTAAGGTCTACTCCTTTCAAAAGATTTTTTTACTATTTCAAACTGGCTACCTGTTGATATGATGGTGACACAAAAGGCCTATCAACTCTGCTGTGATACTGAATGCTGTTGGTATGATAAGGTCCTTTCTTTGTAGAGAATTTTGGGAAAACATCTTATTTCAGGCTACCTAACTTCTGCATTGCTCAGGCGGAAATAACTGCCGTGAAACGAGCATCCAACTGGCTGAGGTATTACCGAATATCTGGAGATATTTCAGTAAATATGAGAGCAAGGCCGCCGTATATGCAATAGCAATTGTCTTCACGACATTTAGGTTAACCGAGGAATGCCGTGTATCCTTATATGAGATAACGAGTCATTCTAGGATAACGCTTATATAGGTCCCAGTGTAGAGGTTTTCTTTTTTATCAATTTATTATTTATTAATGAAAAAAATATTTTATATTTTTAAAGAAAAAATTTAACAGAAATTCAAAAGTAATTTGATTAAATAAAAAATAATATTAAATGTTTAAAGTAGAAGTGCTACACTACATTGGGTCACCAAATTGTAGAGGTTTTCTTTTTTATCAATTTATTATTTATTAATGAAAAAAATATTTTATATTTTTAAAGAAAAAATTTAACAGAAATTCAAAAGTAATTTGATTAAATAAAAAATAATATTAAATGTTTAAAGTAGAAGTGCTACACTACACCCAGGACGCGTGAAATCAGGGTAATTGTATAGCAGATGAATTGCCCAAAAGGAAAGTGATACTGGCTGAGGAGGCGATTGATCCCTTTTCTGGTGTTTCCCTAGCAAAATGTAAGATGGTTGAACAGCAGAAACTATATGAAGGCTTATTGTTTCTTTTATTACAGGATGCAGGCATAATTGGATCACATGCTGGATGAATGGGCCTCTGGTTTAACGATTACTGTATAAGCTGTCAAAATGAAGAAGAGGATGAGACTGTCAATGCCAGGCTCTGACAAACTTGAGGGAATGAACTTTTGGAACCCCCTTCCTCTCATGTTTGGCTTAATATGAGACGCATTCATTCATTCGTCATAGAATCTGGTTAATTCACCTTGGAAACGGTGCATATGCTATAAAAATCCTGCTATTTACTACTTGGCTATAAGAATGGGATCAGTAATGAATGGACCCAAGTGAGCTGCTTGATGCGTGGCTGCCCATGAAACCTAACCTAAACTCATTAAGCCAAAAATTAGCCTAATCGCTGAACACAATTTTGCAATAAAAGAGACGTCTATAAATAGCGCGAATCAATGGCTGATTTTCAAAATAAATTTAAATATTCATAATGATTTGCCAGAGTATTCAGATCATAAAAATCAAAAAGTGATCGCAGTATGACAGTACGTTTGACAGTTAACCCTTTCGTAAGTTCTATCGGGCTTAAAATATATTTTAATAAAACTTATAAAATTTTGTATAACCCAATTATGAATTAAAATTCCGCGGGAGTTTTTTTCCCTTTTCCCATTTTTCCTATATTAAATTCAGTGTTAAAAATGGGAAAAGGGAAAAACTCTTGCGGATTTTTATTATTTATTAATTGGGCTGGTAGTTTTCAAAATTCGAGTTTGTTTAAAAATTACTTTTTATAAAATCTTTGTAGCCTAGTGTAATTATTAAACATTTTTTTTTATTCAAATTTATTGGCAATTAATTGTTTTTATTACTAAACAATAATAGCTATAATAACATTATGAGAAAACTTGATTTGAAATGTAAATATTATGCTATTGAATTTTACTTTTTATTAAATTGCTAAAGAATTTTTTGATTTTAAGCATTTTAATTTTATTTTTACTATAATTCATATTGTTTTATATCTTTTTGTGTGTTAAAGACATTTCTTTCGACAATCGTATAAAGTAGACTGATAAGAATTTTCAACATTTTATTGTTTTGTTTTATAAAATTTATAAAATTATAGATGCGCATACATTGACCGACTTTTGTATGTACATGTCTTTTGTTATTACAATACATTTGGTCAATTCACAAGGTCTCTTATCAGTCATATTGTCATAATGTCCTAATATATCACGACTCGGCGGCTCAGCTTAACCGACTCTTAGTCATTCGACGTTGGTCTCTGCTGGTTGGTTACGATAACACAATAAACATACTTAGCATAGAAACTAGTATTATTTTAGGACATTTTTTGCTTGAAAAGCAATAAAAACCATTGTGAAATATTAGGACATTATGACAATATGACATGATACGAGACCTTGTGAATTGACCAATTGTAATAAAATATATAATGGTATTAAGATTTCTTTGTTACGTTAAAAAAAAAAGATTTAAACTGTAGAATAAAAATAAAAAAAATAATAAATCGGGAACTCATTTACGACTCTATATTTCTCAAAAAATTCTTAATTTCTGTTTTAATGAGTGGTGTAAAAAATGTATAGTAATTCATAAAATGAGAATGGCTGGGCCGATTTCTGAAAAATTTTTGAAATTCCGATTTCTGGAAAATTTTAAAAATTCCGGAAAATTCGGAAAATCGAGTTTTACTCTAAAGTTTTATGAATGCTTAAAATTGTGGCGAGGCGAAGTCCGCGGGGTCCGCTAGTTTATCATATATTAGATAACAATATTACTAATTCAATAAAACAACTGTTCGGCCAGATGCTGCACCAAAAGTTTATCAAACAACAGTTTTCCATAAGTTATAAATATAAATAGTTTTATGTACAAATGTTTCAAAAAGCTAAAAATTTGAAAAATATCCCTCATTTCTAGGACATACACCCAATAAAAATATATAAAAATGTATATCAATATAAATCTTCAGCATTAAAAAACACATTTATCAAAGTTGGTGCCCAAAGGGTTAATACCAAGGTATATTAATTATAAGGTAGTGTTATCAGACCAGCTGATCGTTTTTTGCTACTATTTCCATTTTTCGCCGTGGTGCAGTATAAATGTCAAACTTTGTTTACATTTTGTAAAAGTCAAACTTTGTTTTGCTGTTAAATTCGTTTATGTTTTAAAACCAATAATAATACTACACGAAATTGGTTTTATTTTTAAAAACATAAATTAAATTACAAACAGATTCAAATTTATAAACATTTTTTGTTTAACAAAAAATCGCTTTGATTTATTTGTCAGCTGTTTTTGATATTTTTCCCTGACAGCCAATTCGCCTTCAAATGCAGGCACAATGTCAAACTACATATAAAAAAAATATAACCAATTCGCTCGGTATTCTGAATACGCCGATGACACTACCTTATAAATTAATATACCTTGGTTAATACAATGACTTATGTCAAATATCATTTGAAGCATTTGCCAAGCTCTCACAAATGAGATATAATTTTTTGATTATATTTTAAATCTTTACATGCCTGTAAAACCTATATATTTAAGCCAAATATCGAACTAATATAGGATTTTTAATTAAAATAAATTTTAATTTCACTGCCCTTAATAAAATGTCACTATTTGTAAATAAATCGAAATTGTAAACAAAAATGTCATCTCTAATTTCTATATAGCAAGTGATGTTCAACTATTGACACGTACTGTATGTATGTGTGTGACTGACTGTTGACTGTTTATTACTGAGTAAAAAAGGGGGTGTAGTCGGGTCGACAAAACAACAAATATATTATAAAAACTTAACGGAACTGCTTCCTCACATTTCTTTTTATCATGGTTAACGTATTTGTTGTTGTTTATATTTTTTTTTTACTTATAGATTAAGCCAAGATCTTACACCAAAAACAACAAACCACCACAAAAGCAGCAATTTGCTATGATTCATTGAACAAAAGTCCTCAAATATTATACGTACTTACCTTTTATTAAACAATAATTTCTTAGGAAAAAAATTCTATAAATTAATTATTGAATTTAAAATTATATTGAGCTGATAACAAAACTTTTAATATTAAAGCTTCTGTTAACAAGTGATGGATTAGTTTTACACTAACACAACTGCTGTGAAATTCTAAATAATTGCTAATAATTATTCTTTTCGATTTTATTATTGTGGGTTTTTTTTCTAAATTTTGTTTTATTAATATAAGTTTTTTATTCCCTTTAATTTGCGTTTTCTCTTTTTTTTTTTTTTGTTGGTGGAAAAAAATATACACTCACTTATAATTTATACAATGAAACAAGATAAATTACGTGTTTGGTACCTTTTAAAAGCCAAAAAATATTACAATTTTCACTTTATGTTTTATATATGGTTAAATTTTTGAAGTTTAAACTGTTTTCTTTAGTAATTTTTAGATTTTTCTTAATTTTTTACCAAATTTTCAATTATTTTTCACAATTTTTCTTGAGCTTCTCAAATTTTCTGTGTGTTTTTTCGTGTATATCGTTGTTATTTTTTTTTTTTTTTTTTGCAACTCAGAGAGATGTCATTGTCAACTGTCGATAAACGATAACTGTTCAGTTAAAAATTTAAACAATCACAATAGTGTTTTGTTATTGTTGAAAAAATAAACAATTATTCACAATAGTTTAATGTTATGACAGTTCTTCTTGGCTGCTCTCTATACTCACACGTGCAAGTGCACAATAAGCAGTGTTTATTATTTTACTAGGAATAATTAGGAATTTTTTATTTAATAAATAAACTAATAATTCATTATTTTATTTAATAATTTTATAAAAATTATGTCAACATGTTTGTTAACGAAGTAAATGAAGTTAAAATATATAATCTTAGTGCGGGTAAATCGGTGCCAGATGTAAGTTTTTAGGGTTCAATAATATGGAACAATGTTTAAGGGAGTTAATTCTTTTTATATGATTTTTTCCCTTTTTAGTGGCTTACCGACCGCCGCAAAAAGTCCCAGCTAATGAAAAAGGTTGATTCTAGACGGCAAATAGAATTGATACAGGATTTTGATATGCCAGGAGTATGTACCTCCATACGCATGTCTCCGGATAATCAGTACATTTTAGCCACGGGTACCTATAAGCCTCGAGTTAAATGTTTTGAGGTCTCCAATTTGTCTATTAAGTTTGAAAGATGTTTTGACTCGGAAGTTACCACTTTTGAGGTAATTGGAGATGATTATAGTAAAATGGTGTTCCTGCAATGTGATCGTTATGTGGAAATACATGCTGCCCATGGCAGGCATTATCGTTTGAGAATACCCAGATTTGGTAGAGATATGAAATATCATAAACCCTCCTGTGATATGTTCATAGTGGGCACTACAAAGGTATTTATATAAAATTTAATTTTTAACATAATTTTAACATGTTTTAAACAAAAAATAGGAAATTTATCGTTTAAATTTGGAAAGGGGGCAATTTTTGCAACCCTATGAATCGGAGGCCTCTTGCCTTAACACCTGTGATGTTAATCCCGAACATGGCTTGCTCATGGTGGGTTCAAAGGAGGGCACAGTAGAAGCATGGGATCCTAGATCTAAAACAAAATGTGCCACTTTGGATGTGGCCATAAAACTACCGGGTGTTAAAGAATTTCCCTCCATATCGGCTTTGAAGTATAAAGACGGTCTTCATTTGGCGGTGGGCACTAATTCCGGTCATGTTTTGCTATACGATATACGTTCTAAGGAGCCTCTGCTAGTTAAAGATCATTTAAATAAATTGCCTGTAAAACGTTTAGCCTTTAATAACAATCAAAATGCTGTTTACTCCATGGATGAGGCCATGTTAAAGTTGTGGGATGAACAAACGGTAAGAGAAATTATATTTAATTTAAATGGTTAAATATTTGTTAACTTTTTTTTTAACTTTTAGGGTAAACAAATTGCTTATATAGAATCCACTTCATCATTCAATGATTTCTGCACCATACCGGAAACCGGCATGTTCTTTTTGGCCCAGGAGGATGTGAAAATGTTGACCTTCTATGTGCCCGCCATGGGTCCTGCACCTAGATGGTGCTCTTTCTTAGATAATCTCACCGAGGAAATTGAATCGGAGGTGGTAGAACACATGTATGATGATTATCAGTTTGTAACACAAAAGGAATTGGATGAATTGGGTTTGGAACATTTGATAGGCAGCAATTTATTAAAAGCCTACATGCATGGGTAAGTTTAACGTTAAAATTCTTTTTTAGAAAATCTTTAAAATTTGGTGTTTTTATTTTAGCTTCTTTATTGATGCCCGTTTGTATCACAAAGCCAAAGCCCTGGTTGATCCCTTCGCCTTTGAACGTTTCCGCAAGGAGAAGATTAGACAAGAAATCGAAAGTGAGCGTAAACCCCGTCTCCAGCTTAATACAAAACTACCGAAAGTCAATCAAGAATTGGCTCTCAAAATTATTGATGAACAATCAAATCCATCTGCCAAACATGCCAACAAACAAGTACCCAATCTATTGGCTGACAATCGTTTCAAGGCCATGTTTGAAAATGCTGACTATAATATCGATAAAAATGCCGAGGAATATAAACTTTTGGCTCCTGTTTTGAATCGTTTGGAAAAATCCAAACTTAAAGAAATTAAACAGCGCATAGAAGTGGCCCGTGTTAATGAACTGCACGAAGAGGAGAACAAACCCCATGAGGAAAGTGATAATGATGAGGATTTGTTTGGTCTAGAGAAAAGCGATGATGATGACAAGGATTCTTCCGGTCCCGAGTCTTCCGATGATGAGGGTGTAAGAGACTTTAACAAAGAAATGAAAAAGGCTTACAAGGATGTTAAAAAACAAAGAAAAGAAGAATTGGAAGAACTAGCTGAAGAAGAGGAAATGAAAGAAGTCAAAGAGAAACCTAAAACTTATAACAAACCCAAAGATTTTAAATTAATTTCTTTGCAATCAACCACCGAAATGAGTAATGTGAAGCGCGGCATGATGAAGGTTTCCCTGCAGGATCGTGTGGCTAAAGTTGAGGAGACTAATGCTAAAGTACAAACTATAGGCCGTTCTTTGGGCAATCGTCAAATGACGTTTGATATGAAAAAACCACCCTCGAAAGAAATGCGCAAACGTGAATATCAAATGAAACAACATCGTGAGGAGCGCAGGAAATTGATAAGACCTATAAAGTCTTTGAAATTGAAAAAAGTTAATTTTAAGTAGTGAAATCAATAAATTATAGTTTGTTTATTTCTTTTCTGCAAAATTAGTTTGTAAATAAAGTATTTTAATAAAAAAGTGAAAAATAAAAGAAAGTTTTATTTGTAGATTGTTTCGACAACTTTTTGGCAATTGTTTAGGTGATTTCACTGTTTTTAAATCGAAAAAGTGACATCTCTAATTTCTGCATGTCAAATGATGTTCAAGTATTGACACTGTGTGTCCTCGTCACAAAGTATAGTCCCCCTTCATTTGCTCTTAATAAAGGGGGTGTAGTTGGGCAGTCGGAACAACTAATATTAAGAAACTTAAACTTCTTCCTCAAATTTGTATTTATCACTGTTATCTTTAATTTCTATATGGTAAGTGATGTTCAACTATTGACACGTACTGTAGGTGTCCGTGTTTATTTCTAATAAAAAAATAGGGTGTAGCTGGGTCGATAAAACTTTAAATATGTAAAAATTTAAGGGAACTGCTTCCACCTATTTATATTTATCACTATTTAAGAAGCATTTGTTGCTATTTTTATTATTATAGAGCTAATGTTAAATGCTTTTTAAAATGATACCTCGACATTTAGGAAGAACTATTGAAAATTGCATCACGAAACTACCTTTAAGCAGAGCTTTCTTTCAAAATTATTCTAATGATTTCAATAACGAATATTTTTCTTGTAATTTTGTTTAAATTTTTAAAAACATTCCTTAAATTCTCAAACCTTTCGATTGGAATAAAAGAGTTGTTGCAGTTTCTTGATGATGCGTTTCAATAAAAATACAATTATGCCGCAACTTTTATTTGCGGTTATTTTCATTTACAAATAGCAAACATTAAAATAAACTACCATTACGGTAAATAAAATTAATAGAAAACCTTAATCACATAATAAAGCAGCACAGTTGTAGAAGCAAATACTTCATTACTCTTACCAGAGCAAAATATTGGATAAAAATACGTATAGACAATAATTTTATTTAGTAAAATTTTGTCGGGAAGGTAAGAAGTTAAGAAAAATTCTATCCACAGGGAGAAAAAGAAAAAAATTCGAACTGAAGGAGTCACAAACTTTAAGAAGGAACTTCTAATTGAAAAAAAAATAACCCTGGTACAGTTAAAACTAAATGGCTACCGAATAAACTAATGAGAAAAATCTAAAAATGTCTTCGACGGAAGTAGGACTTTGTTAAATATCCTCTAAAAAAAGAGCCTTAGGTTTAATAAGGCACAAACTCCTCAAAAAATATAGATTTTTTAGAAAACTTTTAATTTTTGCAGTGAACTGCAGCCATTTATGTATTTGCACAGGTCTTAAAGCTCACCGTAATATTACATTTGAGTCAAACCACATCGATTGAGGTAAAGTTTGAAAACACAGTGGAGCGAGCTCATATGAACTGGTTTATAAAAATTTTATTTTGGAAATAATTCGACAATTCGTGAACGATTGGAGATATCTTAATGAAATTTCACATAGTCAGTGCTGAGGTGTTTTTAAGCTGATCTGTATTTACATGCATTCGCAGTTGGAATGGGGGCTAGTGGGTAGACCAACCAAGTTGTTCACATCGGGTTTACACAATTTAAAAAAATTCAGTTCTTATCCGAATGTCAGGAAATTTTATATTTAGGGCCTGATTCAGAAAAACGAAAGGAAAACAATTTTCAAATTTTTGTATGAAAATCACTCAGTTTTTAAATAATTTTTGAGTGTTTTTCATACAAAAATTTGAAAATTGTTTCCCTTTCGTGTTTCTGAATTTGGCCTTTAGATAGTACTTGAAAATATGATTATATGTTAGGGTTATCTCTTCCCAGTAATAAAAGTAGTTCAAAGTAAATGTAATTTTCAAGACTTCTTAAATAATAGTACATTACAATTCATTAATAATGGCTTCCTCAATTTTTTTTAGTAATGAAACAATTAAACATATCATTTAAGAACTGTTTTTAAATAGGATCCGGGAATTAAAATATTTCACTTTTATTTAAAACTATTTGAGTTTAAAGTCTATTTAGATTTTTGTTTAATTTGTGGTACACTTTTATTAAGGTACACTTTTCTGTATGTTATTGTCCACCAATAGTGATGAAACATATATGGTTTAAAAGGTTCTTTTCTCTAGATTTGCACAATATAAGAAATTGTTTCATCAAGTGAGGTCAAAATTCGACCACCGGTCGATCCTAGTAACAATAAATGTGTTTCACCAATGAGAAAACATAGTCAATACATCGAATTTGCATTGGTTCTATTCAATTATTTAAATGAAGTGTCGAATTTTTAAATATGTACATGAACTCCAATAAAACACTAATGTAAAAATCGTGCATGTTTCACCTAAATCGAACCACTTTGTCATCACTTGAACCCCTGCCTAAACTACTTCTTTGTCATGTAATTTTATGCTGGTTTTTATTTCAAGAGTAATTAATGTTGACACAATTGTTAAGAACAATTTTTTATCCGTAATTCAGCTCTGGTTAAAGAACTCACGCGTCATTGCCATTATCGCTTAAGGACGGCCTCTTTTTTCGCTGCCTTCGAGAGTTTTGCATTTTACTCCCGCATTAGTTAATGTTTGTCGTCGTCCAACTGTACCGCTTTACGATTATTCGCGGTTTTGCATTGACCACATGCATTATTTTAGTTATAATTTATAACTTTTAATTAGTCGTGGTGGAGTACCAAACAAAACTCATATTGGAATACTGGTGCAGTACCAAATACAACACACTTTAGATATTGGTGGAGACCATAGAACTCAGGAGAGGAGTTCGGTAATTCCGGCCTCCTATACGAGGGTGTAGGTCAAGTGGTTGTTCGCGGAAGCGCTTTTAAGGCATAGCGTTATGTCCATCTTGATCAGCTAAATAATTCTCCCATCACGTGCGTAAGTCAAGGGTTACGGAGTAATCTAAAATATAGGTTAGGTTATATTTCTGGCAAAATTTTAAAATAGAAAATTTCAATATTTTTACGTTTTTTCTCGAAAATATAGTCTGCTTTTACACACAGCAAGTTTACTTGATTCTCTTTTAAACTTTTTTTCTTGTAATTAAAAGTTGGTTGGCGGAGTAAAGACTCTCAAATTGCCAGGTTGTCCCACGACGATTCAAGTTGGTCTCTAGTCGACCTATATCTTCATATAGGAAGCTGGAACGCTTAAACCTTGTTGTTAAAATCAGGAGTGTTAATGGTACTCCACCAGTTGGTACGTTGAGTTTTCAATTGTACTCCACCAGTTTATGATTTGAGTTTTATATGGTCTCCACCAGGGTCTACATAAATTAAAAGACACGCGGTTGGTGCAAACGATGTAGAACAGGAACCGTTATACGAAGCCTTACATAACACACGTGCCAGAGTGAGTCGTAAAATTGTCGAAGGCAAAAAAACGAAAACGGACCTGATTGCACTTAAGAGATAATAACATTGACGAGCGAGTTGTTAATCAACCCAGGCATACTTTGCGACTCTTTATTGATTATGGTTCTTTTTATCACACATTTTTTAAAGAAATTCAAACTCAAAAGATTGCCAAGACTACTTTATTATTATTGATTTTATAACTTCTTTGGCTTCTCCTGTAAAAAAAAAAAAAATAAATTTCTTTGAATTTAAGGTGCCGATATGTTTCTGAAAGAAAACTAAACGTAAATTCAAGGCAAAGCCCTGATTATAAAAAAATATTATTTTTGAAAGTTCCTATCATAGATAAATACACCTAGATCGGAAACTTTCCTGTCAAAAACAAAGTTAATAAGATATAACACGGTAATTAATATCAGAGCGGCATCTCTTATGAAAAACATTTCCTCCGCTTTAGGAATTTCGATATTTAGGTGAAGACAATACAAAGTTATAAACCCATTGAGTAAAATATCTTGGGATCTTTAAAATTGTATTACGATATATTCATTCTTTCCATTTTTTGAATTTTAAATTTTTCATTCCCAATAAACCAAACGATATTAAAACGATATCGAAACGATATCATCTAGATGATATAAACTATCATATATGATATCGTTTGTGTGTAATAAACGATAGTTTTTCCGGACTAAATTGTACCGTTCCTTATAATATCGTTTTTCCAGGCAATTATGATACCGTTTTCGCTATCATAATTTCGAATAAAAGCGATAATATCATAATCGCCCCCATATGGTAATACCGATTTTGCTATCATATCGTTTTCTGGTTTATTGGGTTACGACAAAAATATCTAAATCATGAAATTTAAGGTTTTGAAGGTAGTAAATGTTATTCTGAATATTGATAAGATTTAGTTTTGTTTTTAAAATGTTAATCCTCTAGTCTTAAGTTTTTCAATAACACCAAATACTTGTACAAAATGCTTATATCTAAAATATCTAAATATGTTTATTGTGCTGTAGTAACAAACCAGCAGAGACCTCCGCCGAAGGCCTGAGGCCGAGTCGTGAAATATTAGAACATTCTGAATCCACTAAATATAGATGAAAACTAAAATTATTTGTGTAAAACAATTTTTGTGAAATGTTTAAAAACATATCTTGAAATACACAAAGATTTCCATTCAAAATGTTTAATTTCATTGTTCCCCTCCTACATCTTGCTATTAGCGTTTGTTAACTTGACATGTGCCCAATGGCCAAAACAGCTGTCATTATGAAACATTTGTTTAAGTACAAATATATACAACAATTTTTTATTTTAACAGATAAACTCATTGCTTTTGAAAATCTTCGTTATAAAAACTGGCCGTTATAGAGAATATATTGACTGGAAAGGGATCATTAAAAAGGTTGGTTGATAAGTTTTTAAATGTTAAATTTTAAAATAAACTTTATGTTAAAGTGATTTAATTACTTATATAGGAGGAATAAGAAGTAACAAAGTGGCCAACAGTGAAAGGATGATAAAATTGGATTCCAATGAAAGGTAAGTACATAAAACCAAATTAGGATTAAAAAACACAATTTTGAATAGAAAATGTTTAAAAAACAGTTTAGCATACCTGCAACAAATGGTTTTAATTCCGTAGTTATTATACCGATCGAATTTTGTTATAAGTAGATTCCCCAGATTCCTTATGATACTGTTAATTCTTGTTTTTTTACTGGACAATGTTTGTCTAGCAAAAACCATTAAAATAGAAAGTTACTGAATAATTTTTACTGATTCCGATTGCTAAATAAATTAAAAACTGTATTGTGGAATCAAATCAAATTTATTTTTCTATTCTCTTATGATTTTTACCTGCTTAATATAGTTTCCAAAATCGTTTAATAATCCTCTTCCTTATTTTCAGTGCTTCCTCAAAAGAATGTCAAGATTTATGCCTTCAACTAGATAAATTAGCTTTAAAATCCCACAATAATGATGATGATGAAAATGCCAGCAACTTTACTTCACTGCCTTTGGAAATACTCTATAACATATTCGAATCTTGCCCTTTGCGTGAACAATTAGTTTTAGCCAAAGTTTGTAAACTATTTCGTCAAATTATACGCGATATTTATTACCGGAAATTTAAATTTTTCAATTATAATTATTTAACCTTTAAATACAAACTGCAGCTGCAAGACTATGAAATCTCAGAATTTTGTTACTTATGTGGCCGGGCAGTGGAGCGAGCACGTTTTAGTACCTATTTCAATATGGATTTGCTCAAGCACATAGAATGGAGTGGCATACGCACAAATCCCATGGAAAATTTGAAATATTTCATCAATGATAATTTCAAGCAAAATATTAAATATTTTAAGAACCTGCAGGAACTAGAGGTGCAGGGCAAGTTTTTGCAAGATCAAACCGTTAAGGAATTGTCCATAAATTGTAAAAAGCTCAAGACCTTACGTTTACTGGATGGCGACAATCGCTGGCTGTGGGGTGAACACTTGCAGGATTTGCAGTCAATAGAAAATTTGGAATTGAAATCATGCCGCAATTTAGATCCCAATCATCTAATAGCAGTAAGCGAAAAAAGACATTTGAAATCCTTAAATATAGTGGAATGTGAACATTTAAAGGACATACCGCAAATGTTGAAATTATGTAATTACTGGCTTAATTTAGAAACCTTAAGACTGACAGCCTTTAGCCAGGACAGCAAATTCATAAAAGCCATTCTAAATTTACCGAAATTGAAAACCCTACAATTCTATTGGATTAATTTTATGCCTTTGAATTTTGAGGAGACATTTTTCCTGGAACTAAGTCTACATAAAACTAAATCATTACAATTGAAACACTTAAAATTCGAAAATGATCGTTATTATATAGAAGATGAGTCTTTGCAGCAGTGGTCTGACGAGCAATATGCCACAATGAGAGAAAATGTCTGCATAAATGGCCAGTCTTGGCAGTGGTCTTCGGAAATATTTGATAAAATTTCTGTAAATTTTGAGAATTTTAAAAATTTACTTACGCTTTCCTTTCACTACTGCCGTTTGCTGGATTATGAGCAAATGAAATGTTTAAGTTTGATTAATGACCAGCTGGAGTTAATTAAAGTTTTGGGCTGTCCCAAAAAGGAAGATGTTTTATTTAAAAAGCAGTGGCTTCAGGAGCAGGTATCTGCTAAATGCCAGTTGAGTTTTGAAAGTCTGTTGCCTTTAGCTGAAGTGTTGGTAAGTCTTTATTTAGCAGGAATTTTTAACCACTTATTAAACGTTTGTTTGATTTCTTTTTTTAGAATCTTTATGAGGAGGCTAATTCAAGGCAATTTTCTTCGTTTTATCGACGAGAGCCAGTATTGCGCAGTATTGAGTGTCAGTTTTCCTAAGGGAATTGAGAACAAATAAAATACATATAAAAAAGATATATTAAAGATATATGAATTAAATATTTTTCAAGGAAAGTGGAAAAATAACAAGTGACAGGCCATTAGGACGCCATAAAAAGTTTTTTTTTTAAATTACCAAAAATGTTTGAAGCAAATTTTAAAAATAATAATCGAAGTTATTAACGGTTTAAGATATTTAAGTTTTTTTTTTATAAAAAAAATCGATTTTTGGTTAAACTATGAGTGATCACAGATTGAGCTTGTTTTTCTTAAAAAGTTATTAACGATTTAAGATATTTGAGTTTTTTTTATTCTAAAAATTGATTTTTGGTATAAAATATGAGTGATCACAAATTGAGCTTGTTTTCCTTAAAATCGAAGTATTTACCGAATTATTAACGATTTAAGATATTTGAGTAAAAATCGATTTTTGGTATAAAATATGAGTGAAAAATTGATTTTTGGTATAAAATATGAGTGATCACAGATTGAGCTTGTTTTCCTTAAAATCGAAGTATTTACCGAGTTATTAACGATTTAAGATATTTGAGTTTTTTTTATTCTAAAAATTGATTTTTGGTATAAAATATGAGTGATCACAAATTGAGCTTGTTTTCCTTAAAATCGAAGTATTTACCGAATTATTAACGATTTAAGATATTTGAGTAAAAATCGATTTTTGGTATAAAATATGAGTGAAAAATTGATTTTTGGTATAAAATATGAGTGATCACATATTGAGCTTGTTTTCCTTAAAATCGAAGTATTTACCGAGTTATTAACGATTAAAGATATTTGAGTTTTTTTTATTCTAAAAATTGATTTTTGGTATAAAATATGAGTGATCACAAATTGAGCTTGTTTTCCTTAAAATCGATGTATTTACAAAGTTATGAATGATTTAAGATATTTGAGTTTTTTATAATAAAAATCGAATTTTGGTATAAAATATGAGTGATCACAGATTGAGCTTGTTTTCCTTAAAATCGAAGTATTCACAAAGTTATGAATGATTTAAGATATTTGAGTTTTTTATAATAAAAATCGAATTTTGGTATAAAATATGAGTGATCACAGATTGAGCTTGTTTTCCTTAAAATCAAAGTATTTACCGAGTTATTAACGATTTAAGATATTTGAGTTTTTTATAATAAAAATCGAATTTTGGTATAAAATATGAGTGATCACAGATTGAGCTTGTTTTCCTTAAAATCGAAGTATTCACAAAGTTATTAACGATTTAAGATATTTGAGTTTTTTTATTCTAAATATCGATTTTTGGTATAAAATATGAGTGATCACAGATTGAGCTTATTTTCCTTAAAATCGAAGTATTCACAAAGTTATTATTTTTTTATTTTTATTTATTTATATGTATTTCAAAAATGCCGCAAGCCCTTAGGGCCAAAATTAGCAGGACTACAACTAAATTAAATTAATTACATTAATAAAAGTATTAATACAAAATTTTTATAAATTATAAAATAAAAAGAGAGAAAAAAAAATAATATGAAGAAATGCCCTATTATTTGCACAAACTTAAATATTATTAAACAAATGGATTGATAGCCCATGGTAAAACAAACAAATTAAAATTATAAAAGAGTGTATTCAATTATATATTTAAAAAACAAAAAAAAAATAGGTGTTAAATATTGGCTCTTTTAATAGTTTTATCTGTTTGATTGTACCATAGTCAGCTCCAGCATAGCAAAAATATCGATTAAAAAATTCTTTCATAAATTAGATAGAAAAATAAGTTTGAAATTTGACAAACTATGTGAAAATCTACGATCCTCATATGAAATCATTGTATTCCATAATCTAGATACAGTCACATAAAACGAACGACTCATAACGAGTGAGAAATGCCTAGGTATAATCATCGTGTGCGTTCTACTAGAACTACCAAAAATAAATTTTTGCAACAGGTATGAAGGATTTCCATATTTGACTGTCTTATAGAAAAATAAAATTTTCCTCATATTTATAAATTGGTCGAATTTACATCCCAAAATTAGTTTTTGGTATTCCGAAACGTGTACCCGAACACTTAAACTGTAAATATATCGAATTACCCTATTGAAACATCTCCGTAGCCTTAAAATATTTGCGGCAGAAGTGCCTGAGTAAACCTCTAAGCAATATAGAAAAAGTGGAAGACAAGTCGAAACAGCAACCCGATGCCTCACAGCCAATGGCAAGTGACAAGCCACACTATAAAGGCCACGTAATGTTAAACAAACTCTAGAAATAACAAGATTTACATGTTTATTAAATGAAAGATCGTTGTCCAAAATAACACCTAATGTCTTATATTGGGACACAATCTCCAAAGGAACATTATCGATCATTATTCTTAAGTTCACATCCAAATTTCTCGAAAAAATCATTACCTTACATTTCACAGGGTTCAATTCAAAAGAATTTTCCCTAGACCATTCCACTACATGTCCAAGATCCTCATTAATACGATTTTGAAACATTTGCAAATCAGAAATTTGTGATGTTGCCAAAAGTTGAATATCATCAGCGTAAGTATAACAATTTAAAAAAGATAGTTTTTGAAACAAGTCATTAATATACAACAAGAACAACAAAGGTCCCAATATAGAACCTTGTGGAATACCTCTATTAAGGCACTTAGACTGTGAAGTTAAAGTCCCTACTTGCACAAATTGATTACGGCCACATAAATAAGAATAAATAAGTCTGCAACCACTCGAGCTAAAACCATATTGATTAAAAAGTTTTCCTATCAAAATATTATGATTAACAGAGTCAAATGCTCTCCGAAAATCAAGAAATATCAAAGCACTTATATTCCCATTATCCAAATTTTTTCTAACAGTCTCAGTTATATCAAGTAACACTGCAGTAGTGTTATACCCTTTCCTAAATCCGGATTGATAATCATTTATCCTTCTTGACGTATCCAAATAATCCAACATCTGCTGCCTCAAAATAACTTCCAAAACTTTCGAGAATACTGGGAGAATGCTTATTGGTCTATAATCTGTCATATCCTTTGGATACTTAACTTTGGGAATTGGTATGACTCTACCAACTTTCCAAATGTCAGGTACTACAGAGGTGGTTATAATAAAATTTATGAGATGTGTAAATTGTCTTGAAATTGCTGGGAAAATTAACTTTAAAAATTTAAGAGAAATTCCATCCGCTCCAATTGCATGAGATTTTATTTCGTTAAATGCTGCACATATTTCATTCTCAGTAACATTGCTGAAGGAAAAGCCTTCAACGGTGTGCAGGGACATGGGATCAAATGCAGAATCAGTTGACGTTGGCTGAGACATACAGGAAAAGTCATTGAAATCATCCAAATTCATTGGGAAATCAATCCCATTATCATCAAGTACCCCAACAGACCTTAATTTTCTCCACAACTGTTTCTGATTACAGTTAGAAAAATAGTTAATGCACTCTCTCCTTCTAATTTTTCTTATGATTGATTTCAATCTGTTGCGACAAATACGAAAATATTGGAAACTTTCAACCGTTTTATTAATAATATAGGTACGATAAGCCGCATTCCTCTCACGTTTTGCACTCCTAATACGAGAGTCATTGAACCAAGAATTAACATCATGTCGAACAAAACGGCGTAAAGGAACACTATCCTCAAATAAGCTCTTCACAACAGCATTAAAAAAATTAGCCTTTCCATTCACGGTGACATCGCAATAAAATGGTGTAAAATCAATGGAACCCATTCGCGAAAAACATTCTTCCATATCAAGACAATTGTAATCCCTGTAGAAAAACTCAGACGAATTTACAACACTTGATATATTATACGAAATCTGTATCATAGAATGATACGAATTAAGTGCAGGAACTTGAAATTGATTCGAATTTCTGACTAAGTCTATGTTAGATACAAAAAAGTAATCTATAAGTGATGTAGTGAGATTGCGAGTACAGAAGTGTGTCGGTCTGGAGTTATGAACAATCGAGAGCGAAGTACGGCCACATAATTCTCTCACTAAATTTCCCCTAGAAAAAATATTAGTATTAAAATCTCCCATTATCAGTATGTTGGTATACCTCGATGACAAATCCATTAACAAATCCTCACAGTCCAATATATTCCCATGGGGAAGGTAAATAACTCCTAATAAAATGCTTACCCCACCATTCATGAAAACCTCAACAAATAAAGCCTCAACAGAATTCTCACCATCACGCATATGAGCATTACTATTGTAAACAACCTTAGCCCTAAGATTTTCACGAATATACAAACATACTCCTCCTGCCCTTGAATTCAAGCGATCATTACGATAAACGTTAAAGCCAGCAATATGAACAGCGTTATCAGTGACATAATTTTTATACCATGTCTCTGTAATACCAAAGGCATCAACGAAACAATTTTCCATCAAATTCCTAATTTCATAAAATTTAGTCCCATTTTCACGAGGAACTAAGCTCTGTGCATTAAAATGCAAAACATTAAAATTTCCCCGGTCCAATGTTGAATTGATAATTCCACTATCGAGAGCTATATCACCTAGGTTATCAATCAAATTCATAAAAAATAATAAATTTTAGTTTTGTGCAAATAATAGGTGTTTCTTCATAACGATTGAAGACATTTCAGTTTTTTGTACTAAAAATCGATTTTTGATATAAACTATGAGTGATCACAGATTGAGCTTGTTTTCCTTAAAATCGAAGTATTTAGCGAGTTATTAACGATTTTAGATATTTGAGTTTTTTTTTATAAAATATCGATTTTTGATATAAACTATGAGTGATCACAGATTGAGCTTGTTTTCCTTAAAATCGAAGTATTTACTGAGTTATTAACAATTTAAGATATTTGAGTTTTTTATACTAAAAATCGATTTTTGGTATAAAATATGAGTGATCACAGATTGAGCTTGTTTTCCTTAAAATCGAAGTATTTACCGAGTTATTAACGATTTAAGATATTTGAGTTTTTTATAATAAAAATCGAATTTTGGTATAAAATATGAGTGATCACAGATTGAGCTTGTTTTCCTTAAAATCGCAGTATTTGCAAAGTTATTAACGATTTAAGATATTTGAGTTTTTTTTATAAAAAATCGATGTTTGATATAAAATATAAGTGATCACAGATTGAGCTTGTTTTCCTTAAAATCGAAGAATTTACCGAGTTATTAAAGATTTAAGATATTTGAGCTTTTTTATACTAAAAATCGATTTTTGATATAAAATAGGGTGATCACAGATTGAGCTTGTTTTCCTTAAAATCGATGTATTTACCGAGTTATTAACGATTTAAGATATTTGAGTTTTTTATACAAAAAATCGATTTTTGGTATAAAATAGAGTGAACACTGATTGAGCTTGTTTTCCTTAAAATCGAAGTATTTGCCAAGTTATTAACGATTTAAGATATTTGAGTTTTTTTTTATAAAAAAATCGATTTTTGGAATAAAATATGAGTGATCACAGATTGAGCTTGTTTTCCTTAAAATCGATGTATTTACCGAGTTATTAACGATTTAAGATATTTGAGTTTTTTTTATTCTAAAAATCGATTTTTGGTATAAAACATGAGTGATCACAGATTGAGCTTGTTTTCCTTAAAATCGAAGAATTTACCGAGTTATTAAAGATTTAAGATATTTGAGTTTTTTTTGTATAAAAAATCGATGTTTGATATAAAATATGAGTGATCACAGATTGAGCTTGTTTTCCTTAAAATCGAAGTATTTACAAAGCTATTAACGATTTAAGATATTAGAGTTTTTTTTATAAAAAATTGATTTTTAGTATAAAATATGAGTGATCACAGATTGAGCTTGTTTTCCTTAAAATCGATGTATTTACCGAGTTATTAACGATTTAAGATATTTGAGTTTTTTTATTATAAAAATCGATTTTTGGTATAAAATATGAGTGATCACAGATTGAGCTTGTTTTCCTTAAAATCGATGTATTTACCGAGTTATTAACGATTTAAGATATTTGAGTTTTTTATACTAAAAATCGATTTTTGGTATAAAATATGAGTGATCACAGATTGAGCTTGCTTTCCTTAAAATCAAAGTATTTACCGAGTTATTAACGATTTAAGATATTTGAGTTTTTTATTCTAAATATCGATTTTTGGTATAAAATATGAGTGATCATAGATTGAGCTTATTTTCCTTAAAATCGAAGTATTCACAAAGTTATTAACGATTGAAGACATTTCAGTTTTTTTGTACTAAAAATCGATTTTTGATATAAACTATGAGTGATCACAGATTGAGCTTGTTTTCCTTAAAATCGAAGTATTTACCGAGTTATTAACGATTTAAGATATTTGAGTTTTTTTTTATAAAAAATCGATTTTTGGTATAAAATATGAGTGATCACAGATTGAGCTTGTTTTCCTTAAAATCGAAATATTCACAAAGTTATTAACGATTTAAGATATTTGAGTTTTTTTATTCTAAATATCGATTTTTGGTATAAAATATGAGTGATCACAGATTGAGCTTATTTTCCTTAAAATCGAAGTATTCACAAAGTTATTAACGATTGAAGACATTTCAGTTTTTTTGTACTAAAAATCGATTTTTGATATAAACTATGAGTGATCACAGATTGAGCTTGTTTTCCTTAAAATCGAAGTATTTACCGAGTTATTAACGATTTTAGATATTTGAGTTTTTTTTATAAAATATCGATTTTTGGTATAAAATATGAGTGATCACAGATTGAGCTTGTTTTCCTTAAAATCGAAGTATTTACCGAGTTATTAACGATTTAAGATATTTGAGTTTTTTTTATAAAAAATCGATTTTTGGTATAAAATATGAGTGATCACAGATTGAGCTTGCTTTCCTTAAAATCGATGTATTTACTGAGTTATGAATGATTTAAGATATTTGAGTTTTTTATAATAAAAATCGAATTTTGGTATAAAATATGAGTGATCACAGATTGAGCTTGTTTTCCTTAAAATCGAAGTATTTACCGAGTTATTAACGATTTTAGATATTTGAGTTTTTTTTATAAAATATCGATTTTTGGTATAAAATATGAGTGATCATAGATTGAGCTTGTTTTCCTTAAAATCGATGTATTTACCGAGTTATTAACGATTTAAGATATTTGAGTTTTTTTTATAAAAAATCGATTTTTGGTATAAAATATGAGTGATCACAGATTGAGCGATGTATTTACCGAGTTATTAACGATTTAAGATATTTGAGTTTTTTTATAACAAAATCGATTTTTGATATAAAATATGAGTGATCACAGATTGAGCTTGTTTTCCTTAAAATCGATGTATTTACCGAGTTATTAACGATTTAAGATATTTGAGTTTTTTTTTTTATAAAAAATCGATTTTTGGTATTAAATATGAGTGATTACAGATTGAGCTTGTTTTCTTTAAAATCGAAGTATTTACTGACTTATTAACGATTTAAGATATTTGAGTTTGTTCTATAAAAAATCGATTTTTGTTATAAAATATGTGTGATCACAGATTGAGCTTGTTTTCTTCAAAATCGAAGTATTTACGAAGTTATTAACGATTTAAGATATTTGAGCTTTTGTATTCTAAAAATCGATTTTTGGTATAAAATATGAGTGATCACAGATTGAGATTGTTTTTCTTATTAACGATTTAAGATATTTGAGCTTGTTTTCCTTAAAATCGATGTATTTACCGAGTTATTAACGATTTAAGATATTTGAGTTTTTTTTTAGAGAAAAATCTATTTTTGGTATAAAATATGAGTGATCACAGATTGAGCTTGTTTTCTTTAAAATCGAAGTATTTACCGAGTTATTAACGATTTAAGATATTTGAGTTTTTTTTATTCTAAAAATCGATTTTTGGTATAAAATATAAGTGATCACAGATTAAGCTTGTTTTTCTTAAAATTGAAGTATTTACAAAGTTATTAACGATTCAAGATATTTGAGTTTTTTTTTATAAAAAAATCGATTTTTGGTATAAAATATGAGTGATCACATATTGAGCTTGTTTTCCTTAAAATCGAAGTATTTACCAAGTTATTAACGATTTAAGATATTTGAGTTTTTTTATTCTTAAAATCGATTTTTGGTATAAAATATGAGTGATCAGAGATTGAGCTTGTTTTCCTTAAAATCGAAGTATTTTCCGAGTTATTAACGATTTAAGATATTTGAGTGTTTTTATAAAAAATTGATTTTTGGTATAAAATATGAGTGATCACATATTGAGCTTGTTTTCCTTAAAATCGATGTATTTACCGAGTTATTAACGATTTAAGATATTTGAGTTTTTTTATAAAAAAGTAGATTTTTGGTATAAAATATGAGTGACCACAGATTGAGCTTGTTTTCCTTAAAATCGAAGTATTTACCGAGTTATTAACGATTTAAGATATTTGAGTGTTTTTATAAAAAATTGATTTTTGGTATAAAATATGAGTGATCACATATTGAGCTTGTTTTCCTTAAAATCGATGTATTTACCGAGTTATTAACGATTTAAGATATTTGAGTTTTTTTATAAAAAAGTAGATTTTTGGTATAAAATATGAGTGACCACAGATTGAGCTTGTTTTCCTTAAAATCGAAGTATTTACCGAGTTATTAACGATTTAAGATATTTGATTTTTTTCTATAAAAAATCGATTTTTGTTATAAAATATGTGTGATCACAGATTGAGCTTGTTTTCTTCAAAATCGAAGTATTTACGAAGTTATTAACGATTTAAGATATTTGAGCTTTTGTATTCTAAAAATCGATTTTTGGTATAAAATATGAGTGATCACAGATTGAGATTGTTTTTCTTAAAATCGAAGTATTTACCGAGTTATTAACGATTTAAGATATTTGAGCTTGTTTTCCTTAAAATCGATGTATTTACCGAGTTATTAACGATTTAAGATATTTGAGTTTTTTATACTAAAAATCGATTTTTGGTGTAAAATAGGAGTGATCACAGATTGAGCTTGTTTTCCTTAAAATCGAAGTATTTACAAAGTTATTAACGATTTAACGATATTTGAGTTTTTTTATTCTAAAAATCGATTTTTGGTATAAAATATGAGTGATCACAGTTTGAGCTTGTTTTCCTTAAAATCGATGTATTTACCGAGTTATTAACGATTTAAGATATTTGAGTTTTTTTTTATAAAAAATCGATTTTTGGTATAAAATATGAGTGATCACAGATTGAGCTTGCTTTCCTTAAAATCAAAGTATTTACCGAGTTATTAACGATTTAAGATATTTGAGTTTTTTATTCTAAATATCGATTTTTGGTATAAAATATGAGTGATCATAGATTGAGCTTATTTTCCTTAAAATCGAAGTATTCACAAAGTTATTAACGATTGAAGACATTTCAGTTTTTTTGTACTAAAAATCGATTTTTGATATAAACTATGAGTGATCACAGATTGAGCTTGTTTTCCTTAAAATCGAAGTATTTACCGAGTTATTAACGATTTAAGATATTTGAGTTTTTTTATAATAAAAATTGATTTTTGGTATAAAATATGAGTGATCACAGATTGAGCTTGTCTTCCTTAAAATCGAAGTATTTACAAAGTTATTAACGATTTAAGATATTTGAGTAAATATCGATTTTTGATATAAAATATGAGTGATCACAGATTGAACTTGTTTTCCTTAAAATCGAAGTATTTACCGAGTTATTAACGATTTAAGATATTTGAGTTTTTTTTATAAAAAAAATCGATTTTTGGTATAAAATATAAGTGATCACAGATTGAGCTTGTTTTCCTTAAAATCGAAGTATTTAAAAAGTTATTAACGATTTAAGATATTTGAATGTTTTTTATAAAAAATCGATTTTTGGTATAAAATAGAGTGATCACAGATTGAGCTTGCTTTCCTTAAAATCGATGTATTTACCGAGTTATTAACGATTAAAGATATTTGAGTTTTTTTATTCTAAAAATCGATTTTTGGTATTAAATATGAGTGATCACAGATTGAGCTTGTTTTCCTTAAAATCGAACTATATACCAAGTTATTAACGATTTAAGATATTTGAGTAAAAATCCATTTTTGGTATAAAATATGAGTGATCACAGATTGAACTTGTTTTCCTCAAAATCGTATTATTTACCGAGTTCTTAACGATTTGAGATATTTGAGTTTTTTTTAATAAAAAAATCGATTTTTGGTATAAAATATGAGTGATCACAGATTGAGCTTGTTTTCCTTAAAATCGAAGTATTTACAAAGATAAGATATTTAAGATATTTGAGTTTTTTATACTTAAGATCGATTTTTGGTATAAAATATGAGTGATTTTAAATATTTGAATATTTGTATAATAAAAATCTATTTTTAGTATAAAATATGAGTGATCACAGATTGAACTTGTTTTCCTTAAAATCGAAGTATTTACCGAGTTCTTAACGATTTAAGATATTTGAGTTTTTTTATAAAAAAATCGATTTTTGGTATAACATATGAGTGATCACAGATTGAGCTTGTTTTCCTTAAAATCGAAGTATTTACCGAGGTATTAACGATTTAAGATATTTGAGTTTTTTTTACTCTAAAAATCCATTTTTGGTATCAAATATGATTGATCACATATTGAGCTTGTTTTCCTTAAAATCGATGTATTTACCGAGTTATTAGCGATTTAAGATATTTGAGTTTTTTATACTAAAAATCGATTTTTGGTATAAAATATTAGTGATCACAGATCGAGCTTGTTTTCCTTAAAATCGAAGTATTTACCGAGTTATTAACGATTTAAGATATTTGAGTTTTTTTATATTAAAAATCGATTTATGAGTTTCCTTAAAATCACATTATTTACGATGTTATGATTTCATTCCAATATTTCTTTCGTCAAACCCACTGTGATAGTAGGCTTTAACACAACAGCTTTTTTACCCTCTACACACAATAATTGTGTGTATTATAAACTCTCTTATTGAAAAGCTTTTTTAACAGCCGGTTTTAGTTTGAAACTTAACTGAAAGCTAAATTTGTTTATAGAAAAACCAATTATGGTCTAAATGTTATAAATTTTATGAAAATATTGAGAATTTTGTATAAATAAATGTACAAACTAAAAGACAAATTTAGTTTAATTTAAGTGGTGTTTAAAGATTGTTAAAAAAGAAAAACAAAGGTAATTTAAAAGCAAAAAACAAAAACTACAAGACTTTTAGACAAATTAAGCAACTATAGATAAATTCTGAGAAAGAAAAAAGACTAACAAAAAAACATTAATTAAATGCTAAAGTTTAATAAAATTTAAATAATTTTTTGATTAATTATTGTGTTATTTTATTGTTCACTGAAGTCTGACGTTACTACTAAATAAATTCAATTGTTTTATTGTTTTGGGGGTTTTGAAAAACTTGTTGTTACGTTTTTTTTGTTTTGCTAATTATAATAAATTAATAACTAATGAATGGTTTAAAGTTTAAAGTAGATTCCTTGAAAACTAAAGAACTCTTTTTTCTATTCAACGATGCGGAAAAAACTATTAAATATTTAAATAGTTGTACGCATTTCAAATAATTTATTCAGTTTTATAGGTAAATACAAACAATAAAAAAAAGAAACTGTGTAAAAAGTTTCAAGGGAAAATGCGCAAAAAAAAAACAAGTCATAAACATAAACATTATTTAATCCTATAGTTAATTTAAATATGTGTTTAAGTTTTAAAACTAGTTTAATAAAACTTGTATAAATTTTCGATTTAAAAATTATAGCTGTTTTTTGAAGTTGTTGGTTTTAAATCTTTATTAGAATTTTAATGGATTTATGAGTCTTTCTTTACAATTTGCCTATTGCCCTACTACTATGAGAAATTCTGAGCAAAATGTTCAAGTTACATAGTTGTTGGGGTTTCAGGAATAACTTTTGAATATCCTAACCTTTAACAAAATTCAGTCTCCTATTATATAATCCTTGTTATAAGTTTTTGAAAATGCTCAAATTCGGCAACATTTTCGGTGTCTCAACTAGTATTAGTGCTACACATCCTTAAAGTTAGTTTTCAAATAAAACTTTAGAAAGAAAATATAAATTTTGCCACTTGTTTGGGAAAATGTTGCACTTTTTAGGGCAACATTTAGGGTACC
Source organism: Calliphora vomitoria (assembly GCA_942486065.2). Classification (NCBI taxonomy): domain Eukaryota; kingdom Metazoa; phylum Arthropoda; class Insecta; order Diptera; family Calliphoridae; genus Calliphora; species Calliphora vomitoria. Next base: position 10,488,209 of record OW818030.2, on the reverse strand, counting down.
TACGCGGGAAAATATTCCTGGGAATTCTCGGCAATATTTTTTTGAAAATTTTTGTCGGGATTTTTGGAAATTTCTTTATAAGTTTTCTTCTTAAAGTTACAATATTGAGATTCGTTGTGATGACACAATTTTTTGATAATAGAATGATTCCATTATATCCATAGCGTTTTTGGTTCTAGCAACAGATAGTCAGTTAGGAAAGAAGCATTACGATTGAAATAACCAAAGTTTTTCACTCAACTACAATTTTTTAGCCACAACAGAAAAATTCTGCCATAAAGAATGAATCAAATTGAAATTTTATGTTCTTAAAGGAATTAATACAACTTTAGTTCACATTTCAAAATTGTATATTTTAAAATTCATAATTTGGGATACAAGCCAGTTGATTTTCAGACGAAGAACGAAATGGTATTTATCATTAAGTTTTTTATTATTTAGAACGCAAAAGTACAAATTATTTAATAAGTGCTAAAACAGTATATTTTGTAAATAAAAAAGTGTGAACAAAATAAATGCGGTTCAACCAAAAATATCAATGAGGAGATAGTTGAAATAAGTGACGACAAGTACACAACAATTAAAGCATAGATAATTATACATAGAGAAGATACACTCCGTATTGTCAAACAAAACTACAACAACAAAATACATTGACTTTGCTTGTATTATGTTGTTGTAAGAGTTAGGTTTTTAACAATTACGCCCTGAAATGTTCGGTTGAATCCTTAAAATTGTTTAAATTAGTGGTATATACAGGGTTTAGAACATTATAAATACTTTTATATTCCTCAAAAAATGCTTGGTTCAGTTTTCAAGGGACTCTTCAAGTTTTTGGCTGTGAGTATCCACCAGTCGTTTTGCCTTATTGATGTTTGTGACCGGTTGGGAAACATATTTCCTAGTCACGAGTACCTATTTTTAAGTTTTTACATTGTATGTGTAATTCGAAGTGTAATCATTTTCGTTCCTATGCGATCTAGCAAAAACAATTGGCCAGCCATATTTCTCAAACAGCCATATTTCTTAATCAAGAAAACTGTGCTACCCCAACAGTTGTAGGAGACTGTCCCGAACTAGTGATTTTACCTATCACTTAGGGTTACAACTAGTTACTTAACTAGCTGCGTGACTACACCTAGAGAAAAAACCACTTAAAATCAATAAAAACCATATTGAATCAATAAGAAACATTAACGAAAGTCTAGTAATGTTGAAATTTTTTATTTCAATATGGAAAAATATTAACTTAAAGTTGAAAATTATTGATTTATCGTATGTCAATATGATTTTTCTATTATAATGAGTATTATTAATATGACACGTTCTTGTTTTTAAGTTTCAGTTTTTCCCTTTTGGATTCACATACCGGTTACATTGAGTCAGTTACCTTACTAGCTACCAAACTGGTTACTTGATCAGCTACATAACTAGTTGACCATAAATAGCGAGTTAAAAGATATCTCATAAATAGTCCAATAACCGATTTCTTATAAACAACAATTCCTCTCCAATAGATTACTTCTGGTGGTTACATGGGATGTCAACACAATTTGTATAAAACCACTTTGTACGAATTACTCATATAGGTACAATACAAAATAATCGTTTAAAGTGTCTAATCTATAGATATTATCTATATTACCTGGGTGTTTAAATTCAAAACAATTGACTTCTATCTGCTCTACAAAGACCACATACGTGTCCAATGAACCAAAATATATAAATTGGAATCAGCCAAGTGATCAGATATCAGTGACAATTACTGTCTATAAGCAGCTTTTATACACTAATTATAGCTATAATCGTGAATCTATATGGAGCAATTTTAGATACAATTGTTAGTATTTAAATAGTGGTTTCCATATAGACTAATTAAAGATCTAATCATAGGGAAATTTTCGTTGCAAGCCTAAATATTTATAGCAAGTTTATTACAGTTTCAATTGCAGATTTATATAGTTAAATTTCTGTGTACGGCAAATTCTACGGGCGCTCTTTCCAAAATCTTGGAGCTCCGGATCGGCTTTTATTTTGCGCAGAATGTCAGCATATGTGGTTTCGCCATTGGCGGAAATTATCATCGCTTTCGGCCTACTTGTTTGGTCTTCTTTCGTGATGCCGTTGACTATTCAGACGATAGTTGGATATTGTCCTTTTCTTCCCTGGGTGGTGTTACATCGTCTGTCTCATCCGGAATCGGTGCCTTTTTTGCTTTTCTTCGATTTAGATTTTGGCGACTCATCACTTAAATCTCTGCTCCTTTTCTTGGATTCTACGCTTGCATATGGTACTTTAGGCGATGTTTGTGTTGCCTGCTCCAAATGCTCGGATGTTCCAGTCCTTTAAACACCCAGTTTATCAAGAGCCTTGTTGTAGCTCACTCTTATGGTGTAGTGTACATTATCTTTCGATTTTATGAAGTCCATCAGCGATGAAATCAGTACACCAAGCTTCGTGATGGCATCAGAAGAATTTGCATTCGTCGTTGTTGTCCTCGTTGTTGTTGTTATTGTTGTTCATTCTTCGTGGCCGCAACTAAAAGCCGCTATCTTCAATTGTTGTGCAGTCACGTTAGGATCCCATGGTTATCTATGCATGCAGGGAGGCCAAGCGAGGGTTGGCATAGGGTCCTTATGAGACCTTGTGCCAGAGCCAGATCGGTACAAATCGGAAATAATCATCCGAACCTACACCGCCAACTTAATGGTGAAAATTTTTGAACGTATTTGGAGACTTGCTAGATTTTATTGGGACGGAGGCAACCGCAGCATTAGCCTGGAAGCCATTTCCATAGAATCTCACTTCTATGTACTCAAGTTCCAGAATACCACAATTGTCAGTCCGTTATTGCGTCAATTCGTATCCAATGTTTCCAAAAATGCCATAATTGAGACCGTAGTGGGCTTGGCCTTAATGCCTTTGAGCCGTTAGTGCGTCTATTCATATCCATTGTTTCCAAAAATGCCATAATTAAGACCGTACTAGGCTTGGTCTTAATGCCTTTCGGCGGGGTCCTTATCAGCACATGATTCCTGAGCTTGAATAACTAGGATCAACCATGGATCTCCTTTTTATACCTCTCTTGAGGGTATCCATATGGCCGAATGCCTACTTGAGGGTGGCATCCACTCGCCCTGTCACAGAACTTCACAGAGCTCTTGCACCCATTTTGGTACGCACTCCATGCCTGCCACAACTACGGACCGCGGGGGGAGGGACGTTACTCCCGTTATTCTCCCCTGAGAATACCCTTGCGGTATTCTATCTATCTATCTATCTATCTATCTATCTATCTATCTATCTATCTATTTCCTTTTTTCACCCCCCCTGGATTCGCACCTGATTTAAATTTAATAACATGAACAAGTTTAGTTTAAAGCAGACCAGTAGTTTAGTAGAGTTTTATGGAAAAAAACAATAGTTATTTTATTCAAAAACGTGTGTAGACTAATTGGCCTAAAACCAAAGAATAACAAAGTCTGCAAGTTTTACCCATTTCTTATACAAATAAAATCTTGACAGACAAGATTTCAGTTGCAAGCAACCTTTAAACTAAAATCTAAAGCTCTTTTTTTGTCAGTTACTATTTAACTTATTTTCTAGCATTAGTTTAATGATATTTTAGTTTTTTTTTTTTTTTTTTTAGCTATGAACAAGTTTTATGGTAATTTTTGTGTGGGATCTGCTTAAAACACAGCAGATTTAAAAAAAAAAAACTCTCGTGATTTACTAGTTGCCTAATAAAATGAATATGCTTGATTTGTTTTTGTATATAATTTCTATAAAAAAGGTTTTATAGATAATGAATATTAAATAAAACAACAAAAATACAGTATTTTTTAAATAAAATTTGACATAAAATTCAAATAATTTTGATTAATTAATCATTAGTTCAAGGTTCAAGTGGAAGATGAATTATATTCAAGTATAAAACTAATTTTTGACCAGAAATTTTACTTATGAAATCATTTCACATATTCAGCTTAAAAAGTATTTAATTTGCCACTAAATTCTGAGTTTTAAATAGCTAACCGATAACCTCTAATGTTTAGTAACGAAATGTCAAAAATAAATATTAATTACTGTGAATTAACTAAGCTAAATGTAAACATTGCTCATCTAATTACAAAATCTGTTTAAATTTCATTTAAAATTATCATTTCTAATCTAATTAACTACTTAAGTACATTGTTGTGATATTAAACTTATTTTTCAATTAATTAATTTAATGACATTTAGTAAAAAAACAATTACATTAAATCTTAAAACATTTAAAAAACAAAACAAGTTATTTTCTAAAAGGAAGTTTATTTTCTCTTAAACTTTCCTACAAAATAAAACAGTTAATATATATAATTGTTTATAAATTGTTTAGCTTAATTATGCTATAAAATATATAACAAACAATAATTGCAACTAAATTCTCTATTACGTATAGAAAAGTGTGTTTAAACAAATAATTTATACTGGTTTAATTATGTAAAAACAAAAGTAAACTTAAAAAAATAAAACGTTTAAGACGTACTTAAGCTCATTTGTCGGACAATCAATCGTGACTATTAGTTTTTTTTTCCTTTGGCTTGAAAACAAAACCAGTCTTAATTATTTGTTTTGGTGTTTCAAATGACTTAATGGCTTTAAGCACTTTAACATTTTGTTGAATAGATCTTTCATTAGAATCAATTAGGAATAGCAGAGGGGGTTGTACGGCAAACACCTGGCTATAGCAAGTTATAGTTGTAGTTTGGGTTCGTTAAACATTATACAAAAATGAGATTTTAATGTCATTCTTTTCATGTAATGTTGTTTTACAATAAATAACCTTGATTATTTTATGGTTTTCGAAATTGTCATGTATGGTGAAAATGTAAAAAAAAACAAATAAATAAATGCTGATATCAGATAAATAAAATAAATAAAACCTACACCTAAATTAGCAAATGATACCGTGGGACGAAATGTAAGAATTTATTGTAAATAAAATAATTAAAAAGAAACAAAAACAAAATAACTTATCTCAAATATTTTCTAAATTGGTTACTTAAATAGTTACAACCGTTTCACATTAGGCAATTTAGTTGCGCAAGTGTAGAAAGATAGATAGATAGATAGATAGATAGATAGTTAGATAGATAGATAGATAGATAGATAGATAGATAGATAGATAGATAGATAGATAGATAGATAGATAGATAGATAGATAGATAGATAGATAGATAGATAGATAGATAGATAGATAGATAGATAGATAGATAGATAGATAGATAGATAGATAGATAGATAGATAGATAGATAGATAGATAGATAGATAGATAGATAGATAGATAGATAGATAGATAGATAGATAGATAGATAGATAGATAGATAGATAGATAGATAGATAGATAGATAGATAGATAGATAGATAGATAGATAGATAGATAGATAGATAGATAGATAGATAGATAGATAGATAGATAGATAGATAGATAGATAGATAGATAGATAGATAGATAGATAGATAGATAGATAGATAGATAGATAGATAGATAGATAGATAGATAGATAGATAGATAGATAGATAGATAGATAGATAGATAGATAGATAGATAGATAGATAGATAGATAGATAGATAGATAGATAGATAGATAGATAGATAGATAGATAGATAGATAGATAGAGATAGATAGATAGATAGATAGATAGATAGAAAACTTCCCACCACTTTTTAACAGGTATTGCAACATGTGGGAAAGCGTTGTCATGATGGAATATTACGGTTTCATGTCGGGCCACATATTCTGGGCGTTTTTCGGACAATGCTAGCTTTAAACGAATCACTTGCGTTTGGTACAGGTTCCCTCTGAGGTTCTAGTCAGATTTCAGCAGCTCATAGTAGAAAGGAACCTTTTACTCCCACCAAATACAGAGCATTACCTTAGCGCCATGGATATTTGGCATTGGCCGGGCTTCACATACGAGATCTTACGCTTCGGGTTATCGTAATGGTACCATTTTTCCTCGCAAATAATGATTCGTTGCAAAAATTATTTCCTTTTATAGCGTTCAAACATCATTTCGGACATGCAAAATCATCTTTCAAGGTCTCTCGGCTTCAATTGGTACCCAATTTCCCTGCTTTTGGATGAATCCTGTTGCTCGCAAGCTCTTTTCGAGTTTTACAACAATCTTCATGTAGTAATGCCTCCAATTCTTGGTCTTCAAACTATTTTTGGCTGGGCGGTCTTTGTCTTCCGTGTCATAATCACCACTATTTTTAGCTGAGCTGGGGGATATTTGTCTTCCGTGTCACAATCACCACTTCTGAACCGCACAAACCATCTCTTGCACGTTGAAACCGGTGGAACACATTCACCATAAGCTTTGGTGAGCAATCACCATAAGCTTTCAAATTTAAGTAAAGCAAAACCTCCCGCATAAAACGATTCGTTGGTACTGTTCATAACTAAGTGAGAATAAAATAAAAGTTATTAAAAAGCGCATTCAAAAGATACGCCATCTATTCTAAATTCAGCATTATTAAGTCATACACCCAATACTATTTGGACAACTCTGTATAATGTCCCTGATAGTGTAAATAATGATGTTGTTAAAAACCCCCTAGATAACCAAGAGGGATTTGTCGTAAATATTTACTCTGCTTATTGAAAAGTCTCTGTTGATATCACAATGTTATGGGTACACGATCGCAGATAATCCCATTATTTCCTTAGCCTATATAAAGACCAATGATTGCAACTGAAATTAGACTATATAAATAAATACGATTGAAGCTGAAATTGGACAATACAAAGACCTACGATTGATGATTAAATTGGACAATACAAAGACCTTCGATTGATGTTGAAATTGAATTTTACAAAGACCTACCTACGATTGTAGCTTAAAAATTGACGATCTAAAGACCTACGATTGAAGCTGAAATTGCACTAGAAAAAGACCTACAATGCAAGCTGAAATTGGACTATAAAAAGTCCTACGATTGATGATCAAATCGTATGAAATTGAATTCTATAAAGACCTTCGATTGGACAATGTAAACAAGTACGACTGAATATCACAGCTCACTTTTATTTAGCCTTCATTATTTTACCCAAGTTGTAGCTAATTTGTTTATTACGTTTGAATATATTTGAAATATATTCTGCTCCACCGTAATTGCATAGAATTGCATAGGTACATAAAGCTAGTTCAATAGCTTAAACTGACAACTTAATGTTTCTTTTTGTTTTTTTTTTTTTCATTTCAAACCAAGGTTAATCATTTAAAAACATAAAATAAATGAAACTAAACATATTTTGTTTGAAAAAGAATTAAACATGCAAACAGCCAATAACAAAAAATACTAACAATTAGAAAAAAAAAATGTTTAACAAAAAAAGTCACAATAATTAATGCCATGCAATTGTAATATATAGAAAAGAAATATGTATACGAGTATGAACAAAAAACTATGTATGTATGCTAATGACCCAGGGTCTAGCATAGAAACTTGTTTGTTTCTTTATTTACATATTTATGTCTATAAACTAAATAATTTATTTAAATTTATTACCATTTTTACTTTACAGCCAATAAACATGTTTCGTTTTATGGTAATTGCCTTGTGTTTGGCTGTTCCTGTGTTGGGTAACTCAGCTGGAGCCCCACCGGCAGTGTGTAAAAATGGTCTGACACCCGAACATCATGTTGAGCCACAATCCAGTCAAGTGCCCTATAGTTTTTCGGGTGGCAATACTGTCAAGGCTGGCGATAAAATCACTTTGACTTTGGGTGGTGGTGAATTTTTGGGTTTCGCTATGCAGGCACAAGATGCTAAAGAACATCCCGTGGGTACTTTCAAGGTTGTTGAGACCAATAAATCACAACTTTTAAAATGCTCAGCAGCTGGGGTAAGTTTTAGCTTTGTATTTAAAAAAAAAAAAAAAAATCATTTTTATAATTATTTTCTTTTGCAGGATACCTTAACCCATGTCCAATTGAACAAGAAACCCATTACTAGTGTAGAATTCCAATGGATTGCCCCTGCCGATTATCAGGGTGCTGTTAAATTTGTCGCCACTGTTGCTAAGGATGGTGGCACCTACTGGATCCGTAAGGTCATCAAGGAAGTTACTGTACAATAATTGTATTATTTTTAATTGTGGTGTGTTTGGTGTTTTAAACGCACTTGTAACAAAAATGTATTTTATTCGTATTTCGAAATTATGTGATAAATTGTTAATAAACTACTTTTTAAAATGCATTAACTTTGGCATTGTAAAAAAGAAAGGAATGGTGTTTAATTTTGTTAGTAGCTTTTAAGAAGGTACTACAGTTAAAGTTTAATTAAATTATACAAAGATGAATGATAAAATTTAACTATAAAAAGACCTACGATTGAAAATAAAATTGGACTTTATAAAGGCCTAGGATTCAAGATTAAAGTGGACCATATAAAGAACTAAGATTGAACCTGAAGTTGCACTACGATTTAAGATTGAATTGGACTTTATAAAAACATACAATTGAAACTGAAATTGGACTATATAAAGACCTACGACTGATTCTGAAATTCGACATTATAAACCCCAACGATCGAAGCTGAAATTGGACTATATAAAGACCTACAATTGAAGCTGAAATTGGACTATATAAAGACATAAGATTGAAGATTAAATTGAACTATATAAAGACATACGATTGAAGCTGAAATTTGACTGTATAATACCTTGGATTCAAGATAAATTGTGCCATATAAAGACCTACGATTGAAGCTGAAATTGGACCATATAAAGAGCAACGATTGAAACTGAAATTGATCTTAATAAAGACCTACGCTTGAAGCTGAAATTAGTCTATATAAACCTTTGACTGAAGATAAAATTGAACTTCATAAAGACCTATGATTAAAGCTTAAATTGGACTATCTAAAGGCCTACAATTGAAGCTTAAATTGGACTATATAAAGACATACGATAGAAGATTTAATTGGACTGTATTGGATTCAAGATTAAATTGTACCATATAAAGACCTACGATTGAAGCTGAAATTGGACCATAAAAAGAGCAACGATTGAAACTGAAATTTATCTTAATAAAGACCTACGCTTGAAGCTGAAATTAGTCTATATAAACCTATGACTGAAGATAAAATTTAACTTCATAAAGACCTACGATTAAAGCTTAAATTGTACTACATAAAGACCTACAATTGAAGCTGAAATTAGACTTTGTTAAGAAATACGATTGAAGCTGAAACTGGACCTATATAAAGACCTACGATTGAAGCTGAAACTAGACTATATAAAGACCTATAATTGAAGCATAAGTTGGACTATATAAAGGCTTACGATTGAAGATTAAATTGCACTATATAAAGATATACGTTTGAAGCTGAAATTAGACTGTATATTCCCTTGGATTCAAGATTAAATTGGACCATATAAAGACCTACGATTAAAGCTGAAACTGGACTATATAAAGACCTACAATTGAAGCTTAGGTTGGACTACATAAAGGCCTACGATTGAAGATTAAATTGCACTATATAAACCTCTACGGTTGAATAAAAAATTCATACTATTGAAGGTTAAAATTGATTATATAAATAATATAAAGAACGAACATTTGAGAATATAAGAACCTACGATTGATGATAACCACAATATCACACAGATGGTGCTACAAAGGAGAATGTAGCAAACAGATCCAAAAAAGACAGAAATTCCTATAGCCAATTTTTGACTATTTTGAAACATGGATCAGATCGAAAATGTAACAAATGTTGGAATGAGAAGAAAATAAGAAGACCGTAAAAATACAAAAATCTTGTATATACACTGCATTTTCAGATCAGTGATTTTGCTGAAAATTTAAAACATAAACTTGTTAAATTTGTTTTACAATTACAATTACTTAATTTCCTGTAATATTGTAAATTACTTTTCTATATTTACTTTATAAATGGTACACTTATCTGCACTATATTAATTTTCAATTCTGCTGGATCCCAAGTAGTGTATATACTGTAATTAAAATCTATATTTATATTTAAGTTAAATACTTACCTTTATATTTATTTTATTATGTACTTATTTACTAAGAAACGCAAATTCGAAGTACAAATTTCCTATCTCCCATTTTTCTCAGAATTCACATTTAAAAAGATTATAAAAAAAAAATATATTGCAAAGATGCATTTATAAAAATAAAATATCACCAAGAATATTCATTATAGTAACATCAGTCAAACTAATAAGATCGATCTTTACAATACTTTTTATATAAAAAAACAAAAAAATGTTTCGTGCTATTTTAATTGCCTGTTTATTGGTTGCACCCGCTTTGGGTCATTCTGTGGGTGCTCCCAATTCTGTTTGTACTAATGGTCTACGTGTTGGACATCATGCTGATCCTCAAACCGGTGAGGCACCTTATAGCTTTTCGGGTGAAAATTCGGTAAAATCGGGCGAGAAAATTAAAATCACCTTGAGTGGTGACGATTTCCTGGGTTTCGTTTTACAAGCTCAAGATGACAAACAAGAACCCATTGGTACCTTTAAAATAATCGAAGACAACAAATCACAACTTTTAACTTGTTCAGCTGAAGGGGTAAGTTAAGTTTGTTATTGAATTAATAAGAAAGTTGTTAAAGAAAAAGTTTTTCTTCCCTTAGGACACTTTAACCCATGTCCAGTTAGACAAAAAACCTATTACTAGTGTGGAGTTTGAGTGGTTGGCTCCAGCTGATTATAAGGGTAATGTTAAATTTGTTGCAACTGTGGTCAAAAATTACCGCACATTCTGGGAACGCAAGGTAACCAAGGATGTTAACGTTGAATAAATTTTTAAGTTTAAAACTGTGTATTTCAAAAAAAATATTAAAAATAAATACTTGAGCATATTAAAACTTATTTTTTTTTTAATGGGCTGAACGGAAACGAACAGATAATCTGAGACAATCACTTTTGATATTTTTTAATAAAAATTTTCAAAAATTGTCTTTTTATCAAAAAATTAATTTTTTTTTTTTTTGAATGAAAAACATAAATCTGCAGTAGATCCGTCAATAAAGGCCAAATAGAGTAAATCGACTTTTTTAACTGAAAAACTATAATGTGCTGTATATCCGTAAATAAAGGCCCAATTTGAGAAATGAATGACTTTTTCAACATAAATCGACTTTTTTTATGAAAAACTAAATAAAGGCCTAAATGAGGCAAGTAAGATAATCTGTGATCACTTCATTTGTTCATTAAAATTCCATTGTTTTAATGGAAAACTAAAATTTACTCTAGAGCCGCAAATAAAGGCCTAATTGAGGCAAGGATAATAATCTGTGATCACTTGATTTTTTCATTACAATTCCATTTTTGTTTAATGAAAAACTAAAATTGGCTGTAGACCCGTAAATAAGAAAAGGATGATCATAGATTTTTTCATTAAAAATCAATTTTTTTAATGAAAAACTAAAATTCTCTTTATAGAGAAATGATCTTCTGTGATCACTCGATTTTTCCTTAAAAATCGATTTTTAAAGAAAAACTAAAATTGGCTGTAGATTCGTAAATATAGCCCCAATAGAGGAAAGGATGTTAAACTGTGATTTTCTGATTGAACAACTAAACTTGGATGCATATCCGTAAATAAAGGCTCAATAATCTGTGATCACTTGATTTTTTCATTAAAAATCCTTTTTTTATGAAAAACTAAAATTGGCGGAAGAGCCGTAAATAAAGTGTCAATAGAAAAAGGATGTGATCACTTGATTTTTTCATTAAAATTCCATTTTTTTTTTTTTGTTAATGAAAAACTGAAATTAGCTGTAGATGGAAATGAGGATCGTTTGATTTTTTTATTAAAAATCGATCTGTTTTTAATGAAAATCTAAAATTGAATGTATACAGAAAATAGAGAAATTAATGATCATCTGTGATCAATTGTTTTTTTCATTAAAACCTGATTTTCTGAATGAAAAACTAAATCTGGCTGTAGATCCAAAAATATTGGCCCAACAGAGAAAAGGAGGATAATCTGAGATCACTTGATTTTTTCATTAAAAATCGATTTTTTTTTTAATGAAAAACTAAAATTCATGAAAAGAGAAATGAATGATAATCTAGATTCTAGAACAATCTAAACTATTGGCTGCAAAACCACAAATAGAATCCCAATAGAGAAATGTATTATAATCTGTGATCACTTAGTTTTTTTTATTAAAATCCGATTTTCTGATTCAACATTTAAAATTGGCTGTAGATCCGTAAATAAAGGCTCAATAATCTGTGATCACTGATTTTCTTTTATTAAAAATCATTTTTTTGTTTAAATGAAAAACAAAAATTGGCTTTAAATCCATAAATAGTCGAGGAAATGACGATATGATCTCCTGTACTTTTGGCGTTGTTAATTCGTGAATAAGCAATTAAATTGCTTATGATAACATCTGGCTTAACAATAGTGATGCAATTTATTTGTGCTGGGGGTTCCCTCCACCTTAACTGATAATGCACTTAATCAAAAAACATTATTTTTAAATAACACTGATAACATTGCAAATATCAGCATAATTAAAAAATAGAATTTCATTTAAATTAAGCTGCTTCATTATTGCTGTTATAGTTTTTTTTCTTTTAATTTCATTCTACCCCTACTATTGTAGGTTTTAATGAGTGTAGTATTTATAGTATACATTTTTCATAAACAATTTTTCGATAGAAACCAAACAAGAACACAATAAATATACATATTTACATAAAAATTAATAAAAAATAAAAAAAACATAATTCAAAACAAGAAAAAATGTAAACTTACTGTTCCAATTTAGTACGTATTGCCTGTATATAACCATTGCGATAGTAAAACTCTTCTTTATCACGTGTATACCACTGCCTTAAGGGACGCAAGTCATGATAAGGATTTTTGGACACCTTAAAAATACGATCAATATGTACTTTTAATCTTTGTTTGACAGCTGCATTTTGTAAAGCTGCAAAATCAAATTGTGATTCCTGTTCGGTGAATGATGTAAACACAATGGGCGTATCAAAGGTTTGTAAAATTTCTATGAGTCCTTCAAACCAAGTATCCTTAGCATTGATATTATTACAGGGCAAGTCCAATGGTTCCACAGTATTTAAGCTGGTTATAGTTGGGGACAAGTTATAACACTGGGAAAATTCCGAAAAACCGCAATTAAAGGCCACCATTAAAGAGGGTTTAACTTTATAATATTTACAGTAATCTTGGAAAAGGCCTTTAAAGATTTTAAACGTTATCAAACGTTGCGTACCCTAAAATAATAACATGTTTGAAATTTTGCTTTTAATAAAATAGATGAATAATAATCTTACCATAAAAGTAAATATTAACTCAGTAAAAGCAGGTTCCACTACCTCCGGACCTATAAAATCCAACACCAGTTCTGTGATTTGGGGATTTTGCATAAAAAACAATTTACAGTGTATTTCACGAAACCACAATACTGCCTCAATACTGGCTCCCACTACTAAAATATTAAATTTAGTTAAATCCATATTCTGTACATCCAAATGATTTATAGCGTAACAAATAGACATAATACAACTAAAATCGGCTGCTAGTGAAAACATTTGGTAATTATTTAAACTTTGGCAGGGGTCTAAAGGCAACTTTAAAGAAAATACTTTTTCAAAACACTCCACAAGATCCAGTTTTTGAAAATCCTTAAAATGACTTTTGAACTGCAAACAAAATTCATCCTTTGCAGGCTGAACTTTATAAGGACAATAATATGTTTTTAATAAACCACAGACTTTAGCATGCTTTTCCTCATGCAACACTCTATGCTGCTCCGTACAATATGCCTGGCTGTTACACTTCATGCAAATAACTTTTAGATTTTTCAACTTAAAACACTGAGCACAGAATGGCGGAAATGAGCTCAGCTCTTCTTCCTGATATTCTAAACTTCGGCCCAAGGCATTTCTTAATAAATATTTTAATTGTATTATAGCATTTTCTATGTCTTCTCTGTGTTGTGGTACTCCCGCTATATAAAAGGGATGAGATACATTTAAATTCTGTTTTACTTTTTGGACAGCTTGACAAAATTGTTTATGTATGGGCCAGTCTAGTTTTTGATGTTGTCTATTGCAATATTTTACCAATTGACAACCACTGCAGGTTAATAAATGTTGAAAGGTTTCGTTGGGCGGTACGGAGTTTTGTTGCTCCTCTGGCTGGTGGTTTTTTAACATTAAACAAATGTTACAATTAAAAGGTGAACACAAATCATTGGACATCTTAACTAAAAATTTTGATTAAATAGAATACTTTTGGGTATAATAATGGTAGGGTATATTACCTTAATTGTTTTAAATTAATAAAAATCATGCAAATTATTCCAAACAATAAAAACAAATCGTTTACAGGTGAATTTATTTGTTTACAAACTATTGTGAATGATTTTGCTACAGCGATATTGCCGGCTTACTGTGATTGCAAAACAAATATATGGCCAAAGGATAGTGCTGCCAGTTAAAATACTAGAGATTTTTAGCAAACAAAAGTTTGAATTTCTATTACACTATTTTTAGTTGGAAATTTTAAATTTAGAAAAATCGAATTGAAATTGAGAATTTTTGTAAATTCAGAGAATTCCAATTGAAATTGAGAATTTCGATATGAAATTAAGAAAAATATAAATGGTATTGAGAACTTTAGTTTAAAATTATGAAAATTCCATTTAAAATTGTGAAAAATTTAAATGAAACAAGTAAAAGTTCTATATAGAGCAGTGCTATATTTTTAGGTTAACAAAATTTAAAAAAAATTAATTTTCAATTTACAGTGCACTCGCGGTAACGTGAACACCGTCTAACGTGAACACCGCCTAACGTGAACAAGCTTTTGTTTACATTGACTACTCTGTAACGTGAACAAACTCAGAAAGCTCTATAACGTGAACAATTTTTTTCACTGCATTTGTTTTCTAAGCATGTAGACAACACTGAAATACATACATTAAATTCGATTTTTAAAGTTTAAGGAATCCCCATGTATTAAAAATGTGTTTGTATCCTCTAAATTAATATTTTTTGTATGTAATTTTATTTGCTATGTAATTTTATTTCAAAGTATATTTTTTCGTGATCTCGTTTTGTTTTTAATCAATAATTTCTGTTTTA
The DNA here is from genome assembly GCA_942486065.2 of Calliphora vomitoria. Taxonomy (NCBI): domain Eukaryota; kingdom Metazoa; phylum Arthropoda; class Insecta; order Diptera; family Calliphoridae; genus Calliphora; species Calliphora vomitoria. Next base: position 10,473,056 of record OW818030.2, on the reverse strand, counting down.
TTTCTTAATAATGAAAATAATAATAAAAGAATTTCACGTTTAAGCGTGTAAAACACAGATTTCTATTATAAAATTTTATATTTTTTCCATGAAATTCGACAATCGATAACGTGAACAATTTCACTAACATGAACTCCCTTGGTTTTAATTAGTTCACGTTACCGCGAGTGCACTGTAAATTTATTTTTATAAAATTCCAATTTTTTTTTTTTTATTTATTAGTATAAAATGTAATGCCAACCATTTTTTTCGATTTTTTTTTTAATTTTTTTTTTTTTTTAATTTACAGTGAATTTTTTTTTTAAATTCTGATTAAAAAATATTTTTCCAAATTTTGATGTATGTATCATGTATGTAAGTTATTTGCGGGCTACTGAAAGTTGATTTCAACATACAGACGGACATGGCTAAAATTTAAAATTATTACACTATTCTTATAGAATAAAGTGACATTGTTACTCTAATAGTTCTCTAGATATTCGACATTTCATATTTAGTTGGTATGGAATTATCTGATATCGCGCATTTTTATTTCAATAACTTTGTTAATAATAATGACAAATTTATGTAATTTTTTAAACATGTGTAAATTTCCTTTTATTTTTTTATACGAATTGCCTTTTTTTCCCCGACTCTATATCAACGGTAATTATTTCCCTGCTATTGCAATAAATAATCATACGGTAACTCTGTACACAGCTGTTGCATTAATACTATTGTGAATGTTGTTGTTTGTTGTGAATTATTGAATTGTCAGCACAGCTGATTTAGTTTTTTTTTCTAACAATTAAAAAATGTTATTTTATTAGAAAATAAATAATAAAAAATGTGGCGTAATTTAATAAAAACCTTTGAACGATCTATAGTTTTGAATTCTAAACAAATTTCTTGTAAAAACAATGCATTATGTGCAAATTTAACAAATCGGCAAACACAACAAAGATTCATTGCATGCTCTGCTATACTACGTAATACAGAACATTTATGTGCTGTGCCACCTGGAGGAGGTGAAGGTGATGCCGAATATATAGTACCTTATAAGCCAGAATATGAAAGAAGAGACAATGCCAAAAAGTTAATAGAAACTTTAAGCAGTAGATTTCGTCTCAGCGCGGAAGAGGTGGAACATATAATGAGAGATGAAGTGGTGTTAAAGTACTATCGCCAGAAGTCTTTAATGGACACCTTGGATACCTTATGCTTAGAGGGGGTTACAAAACAGAATTTTGTAGAATATCCCTGGCTTATAACACTAGATAGAAGTGAGTTTTATTTTATTATTTTCTTAAAAGCTATAAATATTTATTATGATTTTATTTTTAGAAAGATTAAGTGAGAAATTAATATTATTAAAATCTCTTAATGGTTTCCGAGATGTTAATGATTTTGTGCCATTTTTACGTTTACAACTACCCAGACTGCGTAAATTGGTGGCGGCCTTAAATAGGGAGGCTAATCAAGTGTCGCATGGCAACAGAGTTTATTTTATAGCCGACCAATTAAATGTATTGCCCAGCATAGTCACAAAATATTTGGCCAAACGTTTGTTTGTGTTAGAAATGCCTTTGGAAATGTTTAAAACGAACCTACAGCACATGATCAACTACAATGTGGAACCTATGAATATATTAAAAGATTTATGGGGTTTTCGTTATGCTCCCCGGGCGGTGGAATTGCGTTTAAAGAGAGCTTTACTAGCTAAAAAGGATAAGATAATGCCCTGGATGGTTAGATGTCCGGAGCCGATATTACAAAAGTATTAATTATAAATAAAACAAAAAAATGGTATTTGTTTTTAATTTCAAAACATTTTTAGATCATTACAGCTTTCTTTAGACGAACTAGAAGTTTTGGGCGGCAAAAGCTCGGTGGCCGAGTATATAGGTGAACGTTTAGGTTTTAGCGCCGAAGAAGCTCAGGCCATTATGGACAAACATCCACAGGTTAATACAGTAAGAGTTACGAAAATTAAAGAAGTTTTAGACTATCTTTTGGATGAGGCTAAGTTTACGCGCTATGAAATCGCTCAGGTACCGCGCATATTGTGCCACAGTTTGGAGACCACCAAACAGCGTATGGAAGAATTAAAGAAGTATGGTTGCAGACCTTCCAGTTTGGTTATAGTTTGTCGCAGTAAACGGGAATATGAAAAATTCCTTATCCACTGGCAACAAAGTTATAATCCTAATAGAGCTGTTGGTAATGAGGAAGCGAAAGCAGAAATTCCAAAAGACTAATGAGACTTAAGCATAATGTTGTAGTTTTAATAAAAAAATTATGAAGAAAAAATTGTGATTTGTTTTAATTTTAGTGGTAGAATTGGGATGTTTCTACAACTGTAACTTCGCTGGGTTTCAGAGACAGACATTTTAAATAATAGATGTCATATACATTTCTTGTTCCCATGACAATTTGATCTTCGTCTAAAGATCTTCCAACAGCAGTCATAACAACTACATTACGTGTTACAACAACATTACCTGGATTGCTATATGAAACTTGACAGATAAATACCTACTTTACTTGGAATTTGATGCATTTCAAAGTTAAAACTGAACTCACCTGCAATTTGTTTACAACTATAAGACCATAATCCCGAAGGACACACAATTTATTTGTTAGTATTTAACTTTAAAATGCAAAATACTTTTGAATTCAAAGAAAACTTTTTGGGTAGCATTATTGTAACAATTAGTATTGTTATTTTGTTTTCTAAAATTTGTTTATAGTTTGGCGGCAATTTTCTTAATAATTTTACTATTTCTATTGAATTTTCTTCACACAACTTATAAAAGACACAGCAATGAATTGTTTTGTTTACATTTTTCTCAATAGTGTAACCATTCACAATAGTGAAGTAAATAACAAAATGAGTTGGTTACTCTAAACCTAACGGTCGTTTTTTTAAATGTCCTCAAACAGATGACGCATTGAATAATAAAACAACAGCTTATTTAGTGAATGAATATTTGTTTTTATTTATGTTTTTATATAATTACAAACGTCATTATTGTTAGAAATGTTACAAATTAATTTTGTTTGCTGATTTATTTAGTATTACAATTCACAATAGTCAACTAGAGTAACAATTCACAATATTCATCCAGAGTAAAGTAATCTGGTTACTCTATACCTAACGGTTGTTTATCTAAGTTGTAGCAGTAAGTTTGAAAGCCATTGCTAAATTCACTGAAAATTAAAACACCAGCTTATTTAGTGATTAAATATTTGTTTTTATTTATATATTTTCTTTATATATAGATGTTTTCAATCAATTGAGTTTTCATATATTGTTTTTTTTTTTTTGTATTTGTTTAAATATAACACCAATTAATTTTTCAACACAATAAATAATACAACAATTTTTGTTCTCAACAAACACTTAATGACTCAATTTGTGTGCATTTAAAGACATTCGATAGAAAAAAAAAACTTACATATAACAAACATAAAAGTATTAAATAACTAAAATACTTAAGCTAAACACAAACAGGAACAGGAACTTAAAAACACTAACTAGAACATTTGTGAATTAAAATGAACTTAAAATTAACATAAAATGCTAGGCAGGAAACCGAATAACAAAAGCATAAGGTTTTTTTGTAAGTAAATTGGGAAATTTTAAATAAATTATCATTAATTAAATAAATAACATGCACCTTTTTTAAAAAATAGTTTATGCCATAGATTCTGTTTTCATTTTTAAAAATTTCCTTTCTAAAACTTAATCTAAATTTGTGCTTTTTTGTTTTTCCTTAAAGAAAAAAACCATTTTAGCTGAGGCCTTTAACAAACAAGCTCTTTAAGTTCACTCTATAGTAGTATGGATACTGTACTCTTTGGTTTTGAATATAATCATTTGTTTCATATTGTAAATATGTATGTATGTATATAATATAGAATTTAAATAAAAATAGACATTGTACTTTAACTGCACCTTAACTAACTGCCAAAAAAGCCGTTTTTTTTCACGTTAACTCTATTTTATAAAATTGTGTTTATCTTGTGACTCTGTCTGAATTTAATCTCTCAAAGCTTTACGTCTTTCCCAGGCCACCTGCATGGACCAAATACTTAAGGGTCTCATATAGCCTATAGAACGATAACGTTTTTCACCATAAAAAGCCTCTGGAGTTTCAAAATTCATGCCACATTTCTGGGAGATAGTTTCATACAGGCCGCCTGCTGTTTTGAAGCCTTCTTCAAACATACCCTCCTGGATCATGGTGGCGGCCAAGGCGAAGGTTACACCCGGCCATACTTCCTCAGCCTGGATACTGCTAGTGTCCACATGGCCCGGCTTTTCGGGATCAGAATTAGCTATAAAACCATTTGCAGCACCAATGTTACCCTCATGGAAACCCATAACATTATTATCATAAATGCGTTTCAAAGCCGAGCGTACATTTTCTTTGGGATAGATCTAAAAGCAATATGTAATCAAAAACACTTTCACTTTAATTGTTAATTTAAACCTACCTCATAATCGAAACCACAGGTCTTCATATACCAGTGACCGCACAATTGATCGGCCATTATAGTGTCCTTGTGACTGTTGGAGGTATCGAAACGATAATAACTGCCATTCCATAATTTCTCCTCTAAGGAACGTTTGCCTTTCTCCAAAATATCCTGATAGCGTAAACAATCGTTGGGCTGATCCAATAAAGTAGACATAACGGACATACTTTGCAAGGCGGCCAACCAAAGACCGGCACAATAAGAACTACAAAATAATTAAAATTAACCATTTAGAAAATATAAATTACTTAAGAAATTTGGAATTACCTTGGTCCCTCCATTACCCAGGAATCATAAGTTTGATCGGGCATTTTGGTATTTTCAATCAGTCCATCATTATCCTTATCATATTCTATGGTTCTTTCCATTATGGCCTTGCAGGAGGGATACATGGCTTTCAAATAGGTCATGGCATCCATTAGATAGACTTTGCCATTGGTCTCGTTAATATACATGGAGGCGGATTTACGATTTTCTGGAAAGTTTAAGGGTTTTAAAGGAAGTCTTAAAGTAACTTAAATATAAGACGAATTTTAATTTCCCTATATCCAGGTTTAACATACAATTGTATTTAATTATTTCCATAATTTCTAAACCAATTGGAGTCGAGTGCCTTTTTCACTCTGGTAATAGACGTTGCGATGTAGTAAAGCAGTGAAGTGGAAAGAAAATTTGTTTGTATTCAATTATTGTAGCGGACAACAGGAACGATAATTGAATATTCGTTCCAGATCTACCGGAGTTAAACTCGCCCAAAGTTTGTCAACGGCAACAGCTGTATAAACCGGAAGTTTTTCTCCCAGTCAAAGACTTCCGACAACTGTGGAACTGATTCAACAAAAACTAAAGGAAATGTAAACCTGATTTACTTCATCTTTTACTTCAATTAGTTCCAAACTACTGGTTATTTCTTTCAAGTGAATCCAAACTTTAAACTACTGAAGAAACTTTAATCTTAAAGAAGATATTTGATTCTTATTTGGAAACTTTAGTAACGTCAAGTGGTTTCAAACTCTATTAGTGAAACATTAATCCTTCATTAACTACACTATCAAAAGAAACGTAAATTTTTAATTACTCCTTCTTCAACTTCAAATAGTTTCAAACTCTTATATAACTGAAAGAGGGGATCATTGATTATAATCCTTTATGTGTTACTTCTTCAACTTAAGTAGCCACGAAGAACAGAACAAAGAAGGGGTATATAGAGAAATATCAATCCTAACTTCCTCCTTTTTTAAATTCAATTCACACCAAATTCTATTGCCCAGACTAACAGGAACTTCGCTTATTTAACTGCTTATTTAACTTCATTAGACCCATACTCAACTACATAAAGAGGAACTTTAATTCAGATTTACCCATCTTTTAAATTCAATTTCCAATGGCTGCAAATTCTACTATGCAGACAGAGAGGAAGAGGGATTTTGATTTGCAATTTCTCCAACTTTAAATAAGATCAAACTCGAATATACTGATCGAGGAAATTCAAATGTACTTCTTTAGTTTTTACACCTTTAACTGCAACAGAACACATACATCTAAACATACATCTTGAGAGGAACATTAACCTTATTTAGCATACATACAGATGAAAAGGAATAGGATCTTATTGAAAACAAGTCCTTGAAATTAAAATTCTACTACGCAGACTCAGAGGAAGATGCATTCTGATTTACTACTTCTTTAACTTCAAGTATAATCAAACCCGAATATACTGACCGAGGAACCCGTTTATTCGAATCAACTTATTTAGCTTTTACTCTTATAACTTAAAAATTCTAAAAATAGAACATAGAAAGGAGAACACATGGTTCTAAACATTAACCTATTTTACTCTTATTTAGCTAATATACAGATGGAGAGGAACAGTATCTTATTTTAATTGAACAGCCTCTAAAATCTAATGCACAGACCGAGAGGAACTTTGATATTCTTTTGTCTCCACTATCAAACTTTATCATATAGACCAAGGGAAATATAAACACGAATTGAACTTTCTTTAAACATGGATTGTATACGTACTCGTCTATGTTCGTCCATACCTAGAGCAATTTTAATACTGATTTACTTCTTTACATTAAGTTTCGAAAAGTCTGAGAGAAGTTCTGATCCTCCTTTGTGTCCTTAACTTAACTCTATTACACAGACCTAGAAAGACATTAATCCTAATATCATCCTTCTTTAACACACAGATGAGTTAAACTTTGATAAAACTTCTAATTGATGCGAACTCTGCTACACAGACCGAGAGCAACATTAATTCTGATTTACTCCTTCTTTAAATTCAAATATCGAATTCCTGCGATACTACACAAACCAAAAGTAAAACATATTCTCATTTACTCCTTCGTCAACTGAGATGATCTTTGATTTGAATCCACTTCATCTTTAAAATCTACGCCATATTTCACTTCAGACAGATCACAGAAAGGGGAACTTATATTTATAGTTCTTCTTTAAATGACGTCCACCAAATTCGAATACAAATTTTCCCAATTAACTCTTAATTAGCTTACAATTATAGATGGAAAAGGATTTTAGCATAATTTTCTACTTGTTTAATATTACCAAGATTCATATCTGATCCTACTATCACCACTGGAAGTTTTATAGGATATTTGGCATCACAGATCTTAAGTTAATACGGGACCTTTATAACGCTCCAAATGAATGGTAGTAAAGATGGAAGAGAGGACCTTTAACATCAGCAGACTCCAAACTCTTTAATACATATATACTAATTTAATCCTAGCATTTCACTCCTCATTTAACATTATCCAGATCTTCAGATAAAACCGATGAAAAAGGTTTTTTTAAGATGTTTAACATAAGCAGGTTCTAATATCTTTAATACATATAGAGAACGTTTAATCCTGATACTTTACTCCATCTTTAACGTTATCGAGATTCACATCTGAACCTGATCATGTAGATCATGTAGAGTCGAAAGAACCCCGTTTAGACTTGTTTAATATTCATTGTTTAATATTCTGATCCTACTATCAGCACTGCGAGTTCTATAGGATATTTTTTACCATAGATCTTCAGTTAGATGTTAGTACAGATGAAGGAGAAGGCTTCCTAATATCTTTAACATCTGCAGACTCCAAACTCTTTAATACATATTTAGAGCAAGTTAAATCCTTGTATTTTAGTCCTCCTTTAACATTATCCAGATCTTCAGATAAAACCAGTGGAAAATACATTCTTAATATGTTTAACATAAGCAGGTTCTAATATCTTTAATACATATAGAGAAAGTTTAATCCTGATATTTTACTCCATCTTTAACATTATCGAGATTCACATCTGAACCTGATTGGCTGGTTGGTTAATGTGGTAGTTCCCTGCGCGCGTACAGTCAAGTAGAATCGAAAGAACCTCGTTTTGACTTGTTTAATATTCATATCTGATCCTACTATCATCACTGGGAGTTTTATATGATCTTCGGCACCATAGATCTTTCTTTAATACGGGACCTTTATAACGTTCCAAATAGATGTTAGTACAGATGAAGGAAAATATCTTTAACGTCAGCAGACTCCAAACTCTTTAATACATATTTAGAGTAAGTTCAATCCTTATATTTTAATCCTCATTTAGATCTTCAGTTAATCTTCAGTTAATCCTGATATTTTACTCCGTCTTTAACATTATCGAGATTTACATCTCTGAACCTGATTGGCTGGTTGGTTAATGTGGTAGTTCCCTGCGCGCGAACAGTCAAGTAGAACACATCACTCGTTAAATGTAGTGTCATTTACAACGTAATGTAGGGCATTAAGTCTAGACCCAGATACCTCACCAAAGTTGGTTAATATGTAGTTGCCCAGGAATCTGTGCCTTTTGACACTCAGGAAAATCGTTCCACCTTTTTCCTATCCTTGCAGCTAAGACAATGGTCCTTAAAGGCCAGTGCTCCGTTAATACTGCCAGCTTATTATTAAATCTGCGAATTCTAAACAACATATATTCTGTTAATAGAGGACCTCATAATGAATATTGGAACAAAGGATAGAAAATGCTGCTTAATATCTTTAAGAGAGGAACTCATCCGATTCCAAACTCTTCAAAACATACATCGTTAGCATCAAATGTGATTAAATCATAAATCACAAATAATGAGGAACTTAATGAGCTCTTCTATTATTAAGAATTTTTAAACTCGCAGGCTGACCAAGAGAGATTTGGATCCTGCGATTTTTTAAATCACGGGGGTCCAACACACAGATTGAAAGGAACAACTGAAACAACTTGATTGACAGGAACTTTATTAATTTTTCAAAAGTTTGAATAGCTATTTCTTTATCTAGAGAAACGTTTATCCTCACAGACTAAGCGCAACATTAATCCCGTTTTAACTCAAAGTAGTTTATGCCGGAGAGTTTAAGAGGTGTTTTAACTTAATCTGCTTAAATCACTGTACCTCTTAGACACATACTCTATCCTGCTAAACCACATGAACTATGATCTCGATCTATTAATTTCTTTAACTTCAAGTGGCTTCCTCACAACTTGATTGACAGGAACTCTATTAATTCTTCAAAAGTTTGACTAGCTACTTCTTTATATAGAGAAACTTGTTTGGTTTTTAAAAAATCAACACAGACTTAGCGCAACATTAATCCCGTTTAACTCAAAGTAGTTGCTGCCAGAGAGACCAGGAAGAGTTTTAACTTAATCTGCTTAAATCACTGTACCTCGTAGATACAAACTCTATCCTGCTGAACCATACCACCTATGATCTCGATCTATTAATTCTTTAACTTCAAGTGGCTTCCTCCTCTAAAACATACCAAAAGGAACATATCACGGATTTAATGAAGAAATAATCTATCTTGTTTCCTTTTAAAATTCCGTTGTTTACTTATTTTGGTGGTTTTCTTTATAATACACATCCTCCTCAGTATTACGTGTCTTCTGGTTATGAACTATAAGCTTTTAGCCATTTTATGAGAGTTTTCCCTCGAATAAAAAAACGAGATGCTTTCTTTCTACATCAAATCAAAGATAAGCTTTCCTATTACAAGTCGCTCCTGAACAACCCGAGTCTCACTTAGCCAAAAGATGTCAACTCAGCGACAGCTGTATCAACCGCAAGTTGTTGCCCAAGGGAAGACATTTCAAAGATAGCAGAGCTGTTACAACAACTAATCAATTGGCGGTCCCACTACAATTGGCTCTACCAATGGAACGACTCAAGTCTCACTGGTCCTAAGATTGTCAATCCAGCGACAGTTGTATCAACAGAAAGTTTTTCCCAGGAAAGAACTATTGACAACAGTGGAGCTGTTACAAAAACAACAACTCCACAAAAAGAGTAGAGACCGAGTCATTTATAATGTGTAATACGATGAGGGAAATATTGGATATAAAGTTTATAATCTGTTTTCATCTTACCTTTCTTATCCTCCACCGAATTCTTACGCTTATTATCCAGCGAATACATCTCATACAAACTCTCTTTATCAATAAACTCAATGGAACTAAATTTACTCTGATTATCCGACTGGGCCTGAGCCAATTCATTCAACACATAATAGTCTCTATAGACTTGGAGGACAAATTTCGTATTCAAATCTTTCCAGTCATTGACATCGTGTATATTATAACAATTGATCAGGGTGAAAGGTTCCTCATCCGGATCGCCCAAATCATGGGGTACACAATTCTTAACCTTACGAGGCATTACCTTGCCATCGTACAACATTTTGCGGGTGTCGGTAAGATTGGCGGCGATGGCATCTTTGAAATCATACTGTAAGCTGATCTGCAGAAAACACAATACTTAGTTATATTTTATAGTTTTGAAAGTTTCAGGCAAAACAAACCTGTAAATTGGGCCATAAATGGGCTAGGGCTGGTGAGGCATAGAAATGCACATCATAGGTGTTATACATGCGATATTCATGGCCCTCCAAATAGCCAAAACGGCCATAAGCATGTCTGAAATTTGAATAATGATAAAGAAGTCTAAATGTTTGTTTCTTTTTTTTAACATACCTGGGATCATTATTCTCCAAATCTTGGCCTAAAGAGGAATCACACAGTAACCACAAAGAACCACCATCGGATATAAAATAAAGCTGATTAAATATGGCGCATTTATACCAATCAGGCAGGCCTCTATAAATTAAAGAACGATTAATTATACAATCCATAATTGATTTTTGGTGTTTAAACAACTTACTCATCATTTAATATTGGCTTTTGCCAATTATCTATGGCCTTCTCCCAACTCGAGTAGTGCTTTAAGGCGTATTCACAAATTTTTGGCCCAGAATCACCACAGGCATTAAAATATTTGGTATAGTAACGTGTATGGGCCTTCAGCTTCTTGGGAAAGTGTATAATGGGCATGTCCCAACACAAAACAAACTCTAGGTCATGAGAAGTTTTAGGCTTGACCGAAACTCGGGCGCAAATAGCCACACCCAAATCTTTGGCTGAGAAAAAAGTAAAAATTTTAATTAATTATTGGAGAGGCTATTTAAAACCACTTACTTTTCAAAGTTTCATCAGCAGTTTCCTCATTTAGCTGACCCTGATCCTTAAGCTGCTGCCACAATTGTTCTCCCGAGCCGCTGGGATCAAATTGTAAACATCTGGTGATATTGATTTCGGGCAAAACACGACAAGCCAAGTTATAAGCACAGGGCATGTCATTAATCTTTTGATTAATGGTAACACCTTTGGCATTACCCTCAGAGAAGAGTTCCGAGGAGGCGGCTCCCTCTAAATCCTGTTTCTTATTGCCCGTGCCATTCTTGAATGTAAACGTTATGGAAACGGTGCGTTCCTCCTCACCTACATTCTCCACCGACCACACAAACACAGCACAGGGTAGAGAGGTGTCTTTGTAGTCATGTGGCATTACAGGCGATATCTGACGACACACCAAACGTACACCATATTCGGAGAGATCATATTCGGTCCAAGATCTGGGATATAAGCCAGTGTAAACACATTTGGCATCATCTAACTGGGACTGCCAAGTATTAAGCGGCTGTTTGGCACGATTATTACTGCAATTGGGTAAACGACATTTAACAAATTTATTATTTACTCTAAAATTTATTACAGCAACCAAAAGAAATTTACATAAGTTGTAATCAAATAACGTGTATTTCAAATTTTAACAAACCCAAAAACCAATTTTTATGTTTGTGTTAAAAAAATAAGCCAGTTTATCCATTATTTAAAGATGTTATCCAATAAATACCACAGGTTTCAATTTCATTTTAAAACAATTTGCAAATCATAGTAAATATGTTGTAAATATGAGGGCAATATGTTTGGTGATTGTTTGTAGGCAAAAGTAAAGAAAATAAGAAGAAAAACAAATGATATAACGATAAATAAATTATAGTTGAAATAATGTTATTTAGTGGAAACACCAACCATTTAATTAATAGCATTTAGTTAGAGATCAAGACATTATGTATAAGGAATCGGGTTATTTGTAGCTTTTATTACAAGTTACACTGTAGTTTTAGTATTTTCGTTGGAGGGTAATTATTTTGGACATGCAATCGAACGGTTTTGGAAAATGTTTAGGTAAACACAAAGTTAATAAGGTACTTAGTTATTTAGTTTATGATGAATGTTTAGGTAGTTTGGATGTTTTCTATTGAATGGGAAATTACAAATTATTTGCTTAATATGTTCATGAAAAGGTTTGGCTTACATTGTTTAACAAATAGCTTTCCTAAAGCTTCTGCTTTAACTAGTCATATCATTAAGTCAAGAACCTTAAAGATTTCATGGCAAAACCATGAAAGCAATTGAAAACAGTAACAAAACTATTGTCTTTTCAAGAGTATAGGATGATTTTGAAGTTGTATTATAGAGGTTTAATGAAGATGGTCCTAATGAGATGAATATACACTCCTAATGAAGATGATCCAGGTTCGTCTTCTTGACACATTCGGTTGTGATGCTGAGTGGGTAGCTTTTGGGTTATTTAAATTCCTAACCAGTAAATGGTTAGTAATACTTAGGTCACTAAGAACTTATTTATCCCCCAACATTGGAATCAAATAGCTGAAGTAACTAGGCAGGTGGTATGTTCTGTCACACCTACAGCTGTACTACTAATTACGATGATTGGTAAATGGTCCACAAATTCTTTACTACACGTAACCTCCAGCTTTCAACAACGATATCAACAGCAACACTCTTCACCACCTGGACGATGGAGGTAAAACTCAACTTTGGCATCATGGTCGACGGTGTACAAATTCCGACAGTGAATCACCCGAAAATCTTGGTTGTCACTTTTGATAGCCTTTTTACCTTCTCAGCACACGCCACTGCAATCACGCATAAACTGGGAAATAGGAACAAGGTCCTCAAGGTACTAGTCGGCAGCACTTGGGATATGGACAAAGAAACCTTGTTAGCAACCTACAAGACGATTGATTGGCCGGTCAGTGGTTAACTATACAGCGCCTTCGTTAAGTGATACTCAGTGGAGAAATATTCAAAGCTGTCAAAATGCAGCCTTAAGGACCACCACAGGCTGCCTCCAAATCACCTTCGAACACCACCTGCACGAGGAAAGTAAGGTTCTAACGGTCAGGGAACATAACGTCATGCTGACGCAACAGTTCCTTCTGGGAGTCATCCAAACTTCAACATCACACAGTTGGAGTCTCCCCGAGGCATGTCAGACAGGACCTTAGAAAATACGAGGAAAGCATACAGAGGTATGTGCAGCATCCATTTGATCGCAGCTCGTATATGACAGCTTTGAACGACATTCATAGAGACACCATCAATTCCGCGGTAGCAGGATACCGTATGAATGTCGTACTTGGAAGTCGCCCACCACCGATAGCAGACGCCGAGAAGATTTTCAGCGCAAAACAACAGTCATTCTTGCACAACTAAGATCAGGATGGAGCAACAGGCTAAATGCCTTCTGGTCCCGCATAGACAGTGCCGTCCTCAACTTATGACTAGGCTGTGGTCAGGCTCCCCATGATACCCTCCACATTTCAACTGTCCAGCCAACCCTTTTTCACTACGTCCAGTGGATTTATGAAGTGGCTCAATTTCTTCCTTGAAGATCAGGATGGAGCAACAGGCTTAATGCCTTCTGGTCCCGCATAGACAGTGCCGTCCTCAACTTATAACCAGTATGTGGTCAGGGTCGCCATGATACCCTCCACATTTTCAACTGTCCAGCCAACCCTACTTCACTACATCCAGTGGATTTATGGATCCATCCAGTAGAATTCGCACAATTTCTTGGACTTGATCTCGCAGAACCCCCAGACTAAATATTGTATAATTGTTCGCGCTGCTACAATAACAACAACATTATGATGATCCTAACGTACTCCTAATGAGTATAATCCAGGTTCGTCATCATCACGTTCAGTTCTAATACAGAGTGAATTGTTTTGGGCCATTTAAGCAAACAATGAAAAGCGCATAGGCACAAGATTATTGTGTAACGTGGATTGAGCTGTACTCCTAAAGAAGATGTTCCTAATGCGATGAAGATGTAATCTTAATGCTGATGATTCAGGTTCATCGTGATTCAGAATGTATTGTTTTAGGACGTTTATAACTCTCACCATCAGGTGGCATGTTCTGTCAGATCGTCAGCTGAACTCTAATGAAGATGATCCTAAGGAGATAAAGATGTACTCCTAATGTTGATAATCCAGAAACGTTAACCTAACAAATCCCGTTGTGATACAGAGTGGATTGTTTTGGGCCGTTAATAATTTTCAACATTATATGCCACTGAAAATTTTGATCCTTATCGAGAAGTGACGACTATAGATTTCAATACCTTTTGATAGATTTGTCAAATTCCATGCTTAATTCTTAGTCAATGAAGTGAAAAGGGATTCAATGAAAAATATGCTGAATTTGGAGTGACTGACAGGAGACAATATCCTGGTCTTATCATAAAGATGATCCTCGTTTGTTATGTTGAAAGATCCGATCGCGATAGTTGCTTTGGTTTAGTTAAAAACCTTGGCATTGGGGCAGTGTAATTGAGAAGAGATCAATTACCCTAGAACTTGTAAATTATCCACACTCAGTGGATTTCGGAGTTTATCAAAATACCACTAGTGTTGTGGGAACGACAAGATCATGGTGTCATCATGAAGAAGATCTATGTTCAAAACTCCTGTTGAATAGAATTTGATATCAAAGATATCCTTTCTTCTTAAAGAAGAAAAGTTATACAGTGTTTTTTTTTTTGAGATTTTCTTGGAGATCCTGAACAAAATCTGTCACAAAGTTATAATTTTGAGCAGATATTACAAATATGTGGTATATATGGCATCGTATTTTACACCTAATAAGAATATAATGTACATACAACATCATTGTAACATCTTTAAGGGAGGTAGAGGAGATGAATATTTGGATTTTATAATCTTTGAACTCAGTAAACATTTGAACTAGTTCGCGACCTGGCGTTAGATATTCGCTTTAGAATAATCCAAGTGATGTAGTGAATCAACATTCCTTGAAACGAAAAGTCGATGTTCGCTCTGAAATGATTCGAAACTTATTAATTTAAACTCTAAGATAATTCTTAAGCCAGATTATATGACATCGTAAGAGAGAGTCAAGTTCGAGATATCGTGTAACAGAATTAGTTTCCATGACAATTCATTCGGCACAAAATTGTTAAGACAGCGACGACTACTTACATCTACATGAATGTAGTTGGATTAACTCCTTCACTCTAAAATGAGCCAAGACTTACTTGGTCGAATATTAGAATTTTTGAACTCAACAAACACTTACATGCCACAAAGATAATTCTCAAGTCTCCGCGTCAAACATTGTAGGATAGAGAGAAGATTAGATGTTCTCGGAAAACCCATTTTCCTTTGGAATTATGTAGTTGGTTTATCTCCTTCGATTCAGTAGCAACCTTATGATATTTTCTCTAAAACGAGCCGAGACTTATTTGGTCGAATATTACAATTTGCGGCCTTTGAACTCAACAAACACTTGCATGCCACAAAGATAATTCTCACGCCAGCGTCAAACATCGTAGGATAGAGTGGAGATAAGATGTTCTGCAGTTGGTTTTTCTCCTTCGAATTAGTAGCAACCTTGTGATCTTCGCTGTGAAACCAACCGAAACTTACATGATCGAAGATTAAAATTTTTAGTATTTGAGCTCAATAAAAACTTAGCTGCCTCTAAGATTATTAATTTTTATGTCAGTATCTTCAAAGAAGTTGAAGATGTCGTGTAACAGAGTTCGTTTTCATGACAATTATATGTTTGCGGAGAACAGTGTAGTCGGTTTATTTTCTTTTGATTTAGTAGTATCCTATGGTTTCGTTTCCATCCCTTCTGTGTTTTTGGTGTATACTGGTATTAAGAGTAGATGTAGTATTTGGAAAATTGGATGGACTAAAGCGAATTTTCTCATTGAGACTCGTACTTTCCTAACTAGCAGATTTATCTGAGCAGATGTATTGTGGTGACGACAAAATTCCAGTCTCATAATAAAGATTATAATTCTATTGATAGATCTATTGATAGATTTGGTTTTCTTAAATGCCTCAGTATTGGGAAGATATGAACTAATTGGAAGATATCGTGTAATATAAGTCATTTCCTGACAAGTAGATGTTCTCGGAATGAAAATTCAATAACAAATTGCCAACACATCGAGGACTATATCTAAAGGAACTGTGGACACGTTTTATCTTCTTCGATTCAGTAGCAGCCTAATGTTTATATTCCATTTCTATTCTTTTGGTGGTGGATATTTCTACGAAATTGCACTATCAATTTGAATTTAACTGTCTGTAACGGCTGCATGCAACATCCATCATGTTTATAAACATTTCCATCAGTAGAACAATGTTGATAGCCCGCTGTTATTAACATTGTTTATAAGTATGACAACATTAACTGAGAAGCAGCTTTAAAAGCTCTTGGTGATCATTGTGGAAATAAAACTTTCGAGTGTTTTCCGTTAGATTATTCATGAAACTTCTAGAAGATGGCTTTGTGGATATAAATAGTAACAGCGAGTTGTGTGTGAGTAGTAGTATATCGTTAGCGTTGTTACAGTTAACATCAACTGTATTATCAGCGTATGTTTTTATAAGTGTGTGTATTAAAAGAGAGTGACTATTTAAATTGTTGTGTTATCGCTTGTAAGACTTTATTTTGAAAAATTAGCAAATGTTTAGCTTTTATTTTGAAACATTTGTACAATATAAATTTATTCAAAGTATTGGCAACATATGGATTCCGAGCCAAGAGAACTGCTCATCTTTTGAGGTCAAGCCAATATCGGATACTCTGTTCCAATGTGAAGCGCATCCCAGAAAGAGCGCTCTGTATCGATCCAATCAAATAGTATACCAACGGGGAAGGTCTGGACTATAAGGCGGTTGAGTCATAACTTCTCAACCACTTCATTATAAATAGTTTATAACAGGTATTGCAACATGCGTTTCAAAGACGGAATATTTCAGTTTCATGTCTAGCCGCATATTATGGGCGTATTTTCGGCCAACGCTCGCTTCAAACGCATCAGTTGCATTCGGTTCAGGTTCCCTGTGATGGTCTAGCCTGATTTCAGCAGCTCATAACATATAAGACCCTTTCGCTCCCACCAAATACAGAGCATTTCCTTAGCGTCATGGATATTTGACTTTGGTATCGATTCGGCCGGTTGGCCTGGCTTCATGTTCGATCTCTTACGGTTCAGGTTTTCATAATGGACCCATTTTTCATCGCAAGTAATGATTCGGTGCAAAAATGATTTTCTTTTATAGCTTTCAAACATCATTTCGGACATGCAAAATCGTCTTTCGTGATCTCTCGGCTTCAATTCGTATGGTACCCAATTTCCCTACTTTTGGATGAATCCTGCTGCTCTCAAACGTTTTGAAATTGCTGCTTGATTACTCCCAATGATTTTGCAAGGTTTTTTTGAGTTTGACAATAATCTTCATGGAGTAATGTCGCCAATTTTTGGTCTTCAAACTTTTTTGCCTGGCCTAAGCGATCTTTGTCTTTCATGTCAAATTCACAACTTCTGAATCGAATAAACCATCTCTCGCACCTTGAAACCGATGGAACACATTCACCAAAAGCTTCGGTGAGCTTCAGCTGGACTTTTTCTCAAACTAAAGAAGTAAAGCAAAACTTCCCGCTTTGTTGGCACAAAATTCAACATTTTCGAAGCAAAAAAAACTTTATCGTTTACACTATATTGTTTAATAACTAAGTGAGTGTAAATGACAGATATTTACCCTTCAAAACAACATATAAGTTATTTAAAGAAACGCCAATTCCCAGAAAATGGGAATTGTTAAACGTATTTCAACAGAATTTCCAAAAGTAAAGATTGCGTCTTGGTCTATCCTAACTATTTCAAACACTTACGCTGCACAAATTCGAATTAGATGTCCAGGAATATTGCATTATTTTTAAGTAATTTTGGCTTGTTTCTTTCAAGCAAAGCCCAAATAATTTTGTAATAAAAAATTTTTTCTTTTCCAAATTAATTATGCCACCAAATTCTCTCATGAATTCTTTCAAGGTTTAGCACTAAAGAAACTTGCTAATATTTCAAATGTCTAGTCTTTAGGGCAATCATGTCTGCGATTACGCAAATATTAAGTAATCTGTAAAGTTTTTTTTCTACAATTGACTAGACATTTAGTCATATAAAATAAATTAAAATCCTAGTTTGTAAATAAAATTGTACATACTGTATACAAAACAGGAAAATTGACATCATATTTCGGGCGGAAAGGCGATAGAAATGGAGGTACGACGGCAAAACACATAACAATGAAAATAAATTATAAAAAAGTAAATAGGGAAAATAAAGAATAACATGCCAATGTAAAACACGGAATGAACAGAAAAACAGAAAATTATTTTGTATATTAAAGGAACATTAAAGAAAAAATTCATAAAATTTTAGACATAAGTTCCTGAGGGACTGTATTAAAACAAAAAAAAGGAAATTTATGTACATAACAAGCAAATTGCAAATATAAAATTGTAAATAAATGACCTAAATAATTAAACATGACATTTGTAGTAAACATTTAAACAGAAGACATAAAAATAACATAATATTAAACATACAAATTTAGCCATACATTTTTTAACAGTGTACTGTCAAAACAAAACACAACACTGCATTACACTGCTGTCAAATTTGCACAACAGGTGTCAAATGTACAATACACAACAATTAACCATATCAAATCAAAATATTAATTATAATCTCTTAGTATTCTGTACACCCACCTGGCATTTGATTTCGAGAGTAGACTTTGAAAGATAGTTTCATCTTTTTGATTTTTAATTGTCACTATAAATTGATTGGCCTGTACAGTGTTGTATTCATAAATGCCGGGACGCATTTGGAAGCGGCAAAATTCTCCAGCATAACCACGACCTATGGTGCCACTGCCAATGCCACCCAAGGGTACGCCATACATTTGTTTGCCATGTTCCATGTAATAGTAGTCCATGTAACAGCGTCTGCCCTCACGTGAGACTTTCCAATAGTAGGCAGCATATCTGGAAATAAGTAGAAACACAAAAGGAATGAGTAAAAAAAATATAACAAACAACATCATGGTTTCAAATATCAAATGAAATGTTAAAAGGAAAAGTGTGTTTGTTAGGCGTTCGTTTCATTGCTCTACTTCTGCTCTTTCTATTAATGATGATGTCATGTTGGCAGAAATGTTGTAAGCAAATTATTTTATGTTACCAAGTCTATGTTTTTTGTTGTTGTTTGTTTTGTATTCAATATCTTTGTTAACCATACAATTTATACACATGAGATTACTTACTTACATACAAACATATGTATTTTAGCAAGTGTTTGGTGGGTTTCTTTATCATGGTTTTTCCTACATTATTTTAAAGGTCAATAATGCTTCAAAGTCAAGAACATTCATTTGCTGATGGCAAACGAGATTTAGTTGCAGCTGTATGTATATGAAAAGTGAATTTTTTTTATTTAAATTTTAGTACGAGCTTAAACATTGTATCATAATTCTTACACTTTTCTCTCTTTGGTTTTCCTTTGCCACTTAGCTGTAGCACCCTTAGGGATACATCTTAATCTTAATGTATTTAAAATACTTAAAAGCCTAAGAGTTTGCGTTAAAGCTTTAAAAGTACTTGCAATTATAAGGATTTTGCATAAAGCTGTTAAAGAAATGTTTCAATATAAAGAAAAAAAAACATAATAGGAATCACCACAAGAGAACTATTCTAAAAACAAAAATCCCGCAAATCCTAAATTTTTTTTTAAATTTTCCTTAAGGAAAATTTTTGAATTTCCCGCCTCTTAACTGAAAGGGCAACACTGCTCCTGTGAACAGGCATCTGTCAGTTGACTCCTGTCAAAATTTGAACAAGCTGCGTCATTTATGTTAAATATTTTTGGGTATACAAAATTTAAAAAAATGTTTTTCAAAATTTAAAATTTTTTATTTTTTAAATTTATTAGCGAAAAAAATTTTAGTGCAAACATTTTTTTTAAATTATTTTTATTAATTTTTTAAATTTTTTTGTTTATTTGTGGAAAAAAATTTTATAACAAAAAAATTTTTTTGTTGAATAAAAATTCTTGGTAAAAAATATTTTTCCCGATTTTGACCAATTGTAGATCCGACTTACTTTGGTCTTATACACGCCGTTGCCAAAGTCTTTGAAATATCTATTATTGGATATCCATATTGTCTACATATATTAATGACACTGAATTTAATACAGATATAGATCAAAAATAGGTAAAAAATCTAGGTTTTCCTTACATCTCAGCCATTTGTGGACCGACTGTGTCGATTTTAAAAAGCAACCGAACCGGTCGAATTCCCGATATATTGATGTATGAATCATGTGTATATTTGGGGGCTACGAAAAGTTGATTTCAACATACAGACGGACAGACGGATATAGCTATATCGACTTCTCTATCTAAAACGACCCAGAATATATATACTTTCTGGAAACTGTAGAAATTACAGACGGAATGACAAACTTATGCCACTTTCGGGTGTAGAGACCTCAAGAAATTCAGGATATGATGTTGGCCAATCGGAGATTGAAAGTCTGAGAGTTTGTGGAAGCCATAGACATCTCTCATGACTCAGTGGTTTCAGTTTTGAATGATCACTTGGATTTGGGAAAGCTTTCCGCAAGATTGCTGACGCGTTTGCCCACAATTGGGTGCAGTTTCCATGGCAAAAATCCATGAATTAATCAACGAATTGCTCTATCATCCGCTCTATACTCCGGAGATCTATACAGCTTTAGAGATCCACGATTGATGTGAAGATTCTGTGTCTTTAGAGATCCACGATTGAAGTGAAGATTCTGTGTCTTTAGAGATCCAAGATTGATGTGAAGATTCTGTGTCTTTAGAGATCCACGATTGAAGTGAAGATTCTGTGTCTTTAGAGATCCACGATTGCTTTAAACATCCACGATTGAAGTGAAGATTCTGTGTCTTTAGAGATCCACGATTGATGTGAAGATTCTGTGTCATTAGAGATCCACGATTGATGTGAAGATTCTGTGTTCGGAGATCCACGATTGATGTGAAGATTCTGTGTCATTAGATATCCACGATTGCTTTAAACATCCACGAATGAAGTGAAGATTCTGTGTCTTTAGAGATCCACGATTGTATTAAACATCCACGATTGAAGTGGAGATTCTGTGTCTTTAGAGATCCACGATTGATGTGAAGATTCTGTGTCTTTAGAGATCCACGATTGATGTGAAGATTCTGTGTTTGGAGATCCACGATTGATGTGAAGATTCTGTGTCTTTAGAGATCCACGATTGATGTGAAGATTCTGTGTTTGGAGATCCACGATTGATGTGAAGATTCTGTGTCATTAGAGATCCACGATTGCTTTAAACATCCACGATTGAAGTGAAGATTCTGTGTCTTTAGAGAACCACGATTGATGTGAAGATTCTTTGTCTTTAATGATCCACGATTGATGTGAAGATTCTGTGTCTTTAAACATCCACGATTGATGTGAAGATTCTGTGTCATTAGATATCCACGATTTCTTTAAACATCCACGATTGATGTGAAGATTCTGTGTCTATAGAGATGTGAAGATCTTGAAAATTAATTCAGAGAAATAAATTGTCTGCAGATTGCGCAGTCAATTAATTTTTTGTGTTATCGAACGTGACCATGGTCAACAATTTGTACCGACTTTTTTAGAGGTAGTTTGATTGCACGTTGAACTATTGTACAAGCTGCTGGCAAGAATACCTATAGAAGGGACATAAGCTCACATAAGGTTAAAAGAATTATCAAGATCGTAAAAACAAAAACCGCGAATCTTTTGAACGCGGTTCTATGTGAAGCCTGGCCAACCAGTCGTATCGACACCAAAGCCAAATATCCATGG
The DNA here is from genome assembly GCA_942486065.2 of Calliphora vomitoria. Lineage (NCBI taxonomy): Eukaryota > Metazoa > Arthropoda > Insecta > Diptera > Calliphoridae > Calliphora > Calliphora vomitoria. The sequence goes on along the minus strand of OW818030.2, from coordinate 10,451,112 downwards.
CGCTAAGGTAATGCTCTGTATTTAGTGGGACCAAAAGTGTCCTATCTATTATGAGCTGCTGAAATCTGCCCAGACCATCACATGGAACCTGTACCGAACTCAACTAATTCGTTTGAAGAGAGGATTGACCGAAAAACGCGCGGAATATGCCAGAAATGTAACCGTAATATTCCATCATGATAACGCTTGGCCACATGCTGCAATACCTGCTTGAAAGTATTTAGAATGAAGTGGTCGGGAAGTTTTGCTTCAGACCGTGACCCGGTCTTTAGGTTCGTGTTTCCCTTTAGGATATTGGTCGTTTTAAGGACTGAATAGTTCTACCAGCTTCTGACATGTTCATTATTGGCCCACTCCTGTAGTTCATCCTTGGTATTTTACAGATTAACGATATCCATAAATTCGGGATAATTTGTACTATTCGTTAGAAATACGAGTTTTAGTCATGCTTTGGTGTCTGGTTATTTATACTGCACTCTCCCATTACCATCAATCTAGTTGCAGCAAGGGCTGCTTCATGTTTCATCTGTATTTATATCGGTAGTATTGATAATAGCAATAGCTTTTGTCGATTTCGTTTTCATTGCACCACAGAGAGTTATACAGCACAGTCTCTGTATTTTTTGTAGAGGTTTTATACCAACCTTCTTCTCTAAGGATGTCCACCCCTACTGACCACTGCTATCAATGTGGTCCTTTCACTATAGTCTATAATCTAGTACAACTTTCTTCGTTATTTGTATTGTTTGCTTTCTAGTGAACATACAAATTACCGTCTTATTCGGGTTCTCCCTTCCCTTCTCTCTCTCTCTCTGGCCCAGTTATATATATGTTGAGAGCTTAATTTTCCGTTTATCGCGACGTCGTTGAAACCTTCATTGGATATAATCCTTAATAGACTACAGTATGTGTGTTAGTTAATCATAGTAGGAAACATAAAATACCACCTAGTGGGATTCCTCTTCATACTCTGTCATTTGAATGCTGATAATCATAGATTATCTTGAACTTGGGGATGATCTTTCCGACATTGAACTGTAATGTATTATGAGTATTTTAATAAGCTCTGGCTGGGTTTCCGAGTGAGCAGAGGTCACTGGTATCACAATGAAACAAAAGCTCTAAGTTAGTCCGATGAGATTCAGACTGCCTCCCTTACCTAACTTACCTAACTCCTTTCCTATTTACCAAACTATTAGAAACTGCTTCATGAATTTTTGTTATACTTTCCTTTAAAAATATTGTATTTGTTTAATACTGATTAAGAAATATTGCCTCAAGCTGTGAAGAACTAGATAGTTATGTTTACTTGTCATTGATCTATGCACGTTAATTTTCTTTTTTTTATTATGTCATCATCTTCATATTTCCATATTAGGGGAAAGAAATAATTAAATTTGCTTCAAGCAAACGTGCTTTTTATTAAATAATAAACTCATTATACAAAATGTGAAGTAGATAAAAAGAAATAACAGTGCTCAGGTATAAGAGAAAAACACAAACAAATCATTCAGTTCTTATAGTCTAGTAATCAATCACTAATCAATATTTATGTGTCAATTCCTTTTACTCAAAAGTCTTTATTTAAATCCTAAAACAAATTAAATATTTAAGGGATTTAAATTAAAAAAAAACTGCTGAGATAGTTGATATCATTCTACTGAAAAACATCCATCATAATCAAGTGAACACCCTTAGTAAACATTTATACACGTCATGACACATTGTTTTTTTTTTTTCTTATTTTTGTTTGCAATAGTCATCACGAAGCAAAAAAAGTTAAAATTTTATTAAAAAACATTTTATTATTATTGTTCTTCACATTCAGCTCTTATGGCCCGCCACCATCTCTTACTCAATTGCCTTTAAAACTTTATGAACATTTACCCGCTTACACCTTTAACACATCATAATAATTAGCAACAAAAGTAAAGAACACACCTTAATGGATTTTATGCCTACTCTACTACACAATTGGTTAAGGAACTGCCAACCGAAAGGCAGCCAGCCTGACTGGTCAGTCGTTCTGTTAAATATTTACTTGTAGAACAACACCCTTTTGCATGCTTTATTTAGATGACTTGAGGTAGTATTTGCTTTGTGGTTCTTATAGGCATTGTACTTGTATGTTGTAAATAATAGTAATTCAGAAAAAAAAGGAATCAAAGAAATGGCAAAAAAGAAGCTTATGTCAGTACAAATAATGGAAAACATTACGAGACAACTAATTAATTGAGTAGAAATGTATGTATTTTATTTTGTACTTAGATTTGTTTTGCAGGAATATGGATAGAGAGGGTATAGCAGCAAGAGTTTGCATGTTTATAGTTACAAAAGACAAGAACCGATATAAGCTATTCCTATATGGAAACTCCAGTTCAAAAAGGATTTGGATTTGGCAGTTCTTAGGAATCTCTTAACCAAACAATCGTTAAAAGCTATTCTTCTATGGTGTTATATTTAAGTACTGGAATTATGTCTGCAATACAGATTACATTGCATTCCGTAAACTACAGTTCTAAAAGGATTTGGATTTGACAGTTCTTATGAATCTCTTAGCCAAACAATTTCCCAATAAAATGAAATTCGGGAAATCAGATGTACAATTCACACATGCATAGTTTATGGATCAATCATAAGTGTCAAATTTTTCTTCGGAAGTTCATTGTTTTCCGCTAACTTGGAATCAATCATGATACAATGTTCCTTTCAGAAATTGGTTTTAATGTATTGATCGTCCAATTTTGGAAGCAAATTAATGACACAATAATACTTAAAGATCAGAAACTTCCAACCAATCGTGATTTTTAAGGATTTTCAAAATAGTATTTTGTTTATTAATCGAGGATCTTTACTTCATTGTTTAAGGATCCAGAACCTTCACTTTATACAAAGTTGTTTAGAAATCTTCAAATCATTCGAGGTTGGTTGTTGATTAAGCAGCTTTACTTCGATCAATGTTTTTTAAAGAATGTTTAAGGATACAGAATCTCTAAATCAATAGAGATTACTTACAGATTCAAGATCTTCAATATCGTGGTGGTTTCAGGATTCAAGATATTTAAATCAATCGAGATTACTTAAATTACGTTAATGGTTAAACATACAAAATCAGGAAATCAGTTTTGGTTGCTTAACGATACAGTATTTTAAAATCAGTCAAGGTTCAAACCAATCTTGATTGTTCAAAGATCCAGCTTCTTTAAATCTGTTGAGGTTCGTATCAATCGTGTTTGTTTAAAGACCGATCTTTAAACCAATCTAGGTTCTTATCAAACGTTGTTGTTCATCTTTAAATCAATTAAAGTTTGTATCAATCTCGGTTGTTTAAAGATCCAGCTTCTTCAAATCAATGGAGGTTAGTATCAATCATGGTTGTTTAAAGATCAAGCATCTTCAAATCTATTGAGGTTCATATTAATCGCGGCTATTTAAACATCCAGCATTAGCACATCAATTGAGGTTCGTATCAATCGTGGTTGTTTCATAATCCAGCATGTTCAAATCAATCGGGGTTCTTATCAAACAGGATTGCTAAAAGATTCAACATCTTCAAATCAATCGTGGTTGTTTAAAGATAAAGAATCTTCAATTCAATCGTGGTTGTTTAAAGATCCAGCATCTTCAAATCAATCGAGGTTCTCTTAAGGGAAGATCCATCAAATTCAAATAAATCGTGGTTGTTTAAAGATCCAGCATCTTCAAATCAATCGTGGTTCTCTTAAGGGAAGATCCAGCATCTTCAAATCAATCGTGGTTATTTAAAGATCCAGCGTCTTCAAATCAATCGTGGTTATTTAAAGATCCAGCATCTTCAAATAAATCGTGGTTGTTTAAAGATCCAGCATTTTCAAATGAATCGTGGTTCTCTTAAGGGAAGATCCAGCATATTCAAATCAATCGTGGATGTTTAAAGATCCAGCATCTTCAAATCAATCGTGGTTCTTTTAAGGGAAGATCCAGCATCTTCAAATCAATATTGGTTGTTTAAAGATTCAGCATCTTCAAATCAATCGTGGTTGTTTAAAGATCCAGCATCTTCAAATCAGTCGAGGTTCTCTTAAGGGAAGATCCAGCATATTCAAATCAATCGTGGATGTTTAAAGATCCAGCATCTTCAAATCAATCGTGGTTCTTTTAAGGGAAGATCCAGCATCTTCAAATCAATATTGGTTGTTCAAAGATTCAGCATCTTCAAATCAATCGTGGTTCTTTTAAGGGAAGATCCAGCATCTTCAAATCAATTGAGGTTGTTTAAAGATCCAGCATCTTCAAATCAATCGTGGTTATTTAAAGATCCAGCGTCTTCAAATCAATCGTGCATCTTTAAAGATCCAGCATCTTCAAATCAATCGTGGATCTTTAAAGGTCCAGCAAATCAATCGTGGTTGTTCAAAGATCCAGCATCTTCAAATCAATTGAGGTTGTTTAAAGATCCAGCATCTTCAAATTAATCGTGGTTGTTTAGAGAACCAGCATCTTCAAATCAATCGTGGTTCTCTTAAGGGAAGATCCGGTATCTTCAAATCAATTGAGGTTGTTTAAAGATTCAGCATCTTCAAATCAATCGTGGTTCTGTTAAGGGAAGATCCAGCATCTTCAAATCAATTGAGGTTGTTTAAAGATTCAGCATCTTCAAATCAATCGTGGTTCTGTTAAGGGAAGATCCAGCATCTTCAAATCAATTGAGGTTGTTTAAAGATCCAGCATCTTCAAATCAATCGTGGTTATTTAAAGATCCAGCGTTTTCCAATCAATCGTGGTTCTCTTAAGGGAAGATCCAGCATCTTCAAATCAATCGTGGTTGTTTAAAGATCCAACATCTTCAATTCAATCGTGGTTGTTTAAAGATCCAGCATCTTCAAACTAATCCCGGTTCTTCAAAGATCCAGCATCGTCAAATCAATCGTGATTATTTAAAGATACATCTTCAAATCAATCGTGCATCTTTAAAGATACATACAATCGTGGATCCTTAAAGATCCAGCAAATCAATCGTGGTTGTTTAAAGATCCAGCATCTGTTTAAAGTTCAAGGATCATTACTTCCATAGAAGGTTTTACGCTCCAAAATCTTCTTCTCTTTAAGAATGTAGTTTAAGGATTATTACTATTTCAAACTGAAGTATCTCTTATTAAGCACATTTAAATCAAGTATTGAAACTACTTCAAACACCATAACCCTTAAACAAACACCCTTTGAAAAGTACTGTATTAGTAAGCACTCACATTTACCACTATACCTTTCCCCCCAAAAAAATACACAACTGGCATCATATGACGACTATGATTTTACATTGTTGCCTTTGTAGTTCATGTTCGTTTAAGAGGAATTGTTTTTAATTGGAACTTTTACATGCGAGAAATATGTACATATAAGTTAAAAAAAAGGAAATTCTTTGAATTTTTAATATTTCAACATGTTTACAATGTAACATTCGAGGAGTGTCTTTGATGGTGTAATAATACATATTTTTGTATTGTGAAATATTTTGCTTTTGCTGTAAATAAAGCCCTTGAGCTTAAAATGGGCTGGGATATTTAATACCATGGAAGTGGATGTCTCAAAAACACCTAAATACAAACAAGTTATTTAAGTAGTGCTTAAAATTGGAAACTATTTTCAATATTCCTTAAATCGAATACATTATTATAATTGATTTAAAGCAATCGTGGATCTCTAAAGACACAGAATCTTCACATCAATCGTGGATCTCTAAAGATACAGAATCTTCACATCAATCGTAGATGTTTAAAGCATACGTGGATCTCTAAAGACACAGAATCTTCACATCAATCGTGGATCTCTAAAGACACAGAATCTTCACATCAATCGTGGATCTCTAAAGACAAAGAAGCTTCACATCAATCGTGGATCTCTAAAGACACAGAATCTTCACATCAACTGTGGATGTTTAAAGCAATCGTGGATCTCTAAAGATACAGAATCTTCACATCAATCGTGGATCTCTAAAGACACAGAATCTTCACATCAATCGTGGATGTTTAGAATAATCCTGGATATCTAAAGACACAGAATCTTCACATCAATCGTGGATGTTTAGAATAATCCTGGATCTCTAAAGACACAGAATCTTCACATCAATCGTGGATCTCTAAAGACACAGAATCTTCACATCAATCGTGGATCTCTAAGGGCACAGAATCTTCACATCAATCGTGGATGTTTAGAGTAGTCGTGGATCTCTAAAGACACAGAATCTTCACATCAGTCGTGGATCTTTAAAGACACAGAATCTTCACATCAATCGTGGATCTCTAAAGACACAGAATCTTCACATCAATCGTGGATCTCTAATGACACAGAATGTTCACATCAATCGTGGATGTTTAAAGCATTTGTGGATCTCTAAAGACACAGAATCTTCACATCAATCGTGGATGTTTAGAATAATCCTGGATCTCTAAAGACACAGAATCTTCACATCAATCGTGGATCTCTAAAGACACAGAATCTTCACATCAATCGTGGATCTCTAAGGGCACAGAATCTTCACATTAATCGTGGATGTTTAGAGTACTCGTGGATCTCTAAAGACACAGAATCTTCACATCAGTCGTGGATCTTTAAAGACACAGAATCTTCACATCAATCGTGGATCTCTAAAGACACAGAATCTTCACATCAATCGTGGATCTCTAATGACACAGAATCTTCTCATCAATCGTGGATGTTTAAAGCACAATTGCAATACATTTAAATTGCTATCCAACATCAGCCTTATTCTTCCTTTACCTCACTCCCAAGGGTTAATGTAACTTTATACATATTTTATTAGACTATTTATTATGTACATATGTATCCACATCTGAATGAGAATATATATTGGAGTTTTTAGCAGATTAAGCAAATATTTGTCAATCTTCTATTTTGAATAGATGAATGTATGGTCGCCAATTCTCTCCAGCCAAACTATTTTTAGTTGTCTTTGGCTTCTTCATGAATATATAAAAATCTTTTTTGATGTTTTTTTTTTTTTTTTTTTATTATTTTGCTATGTCTGCAACTCGAACCATAAATGTCCACAATGACGCTATGTTTATTTTATGTTGGAATAATGTTTTTACATGTGTCGTTTTATGGTGTTTTTGAATTTTTTCTATTCAACATTTGTGGCTTTTAAAACTAAATTTAGTTAGTTTGATATTGCCACAGTTGACTACAAGTTGAGTTCTAGTGAGTTGTAGTAGCTGCATTTAAGTTGCATTAGCTTGACAACACATACAACAAACGTGCATAAATATAGTGCAAGAGTTCATTGTAACTTGAAATATGCAGATTTTTCTTTATGAAATATTCAAATTGAAGAAGTAATAATGAAGAGGTCGTTGGCGGCGTCTAGTTGATTAAAGAGCATTTATGCTTTATAAAAGGGTTTTTGTAGACATTTGATTGTTGGAGTTATATAAATTGTATTATTGTTTATTTAAATTATGGATTTGTGTTAAAAAAGTATTTAGATTTTTATTAACTGCGGAATAAATTAATCAATTCTAAGGCACTTGTGTCAATAAATGATAGATATTTTTGCAAATGTTTAAATAAAATTATTTTTGGAACATTTTATAGAAAAATATTTTTTAAATTTGATTAATTGATAAATTTTCTAGAGAAAATTACAGTTATCGATAGATTTTCGAACACTTTTTTATAAAATTTTTTTTTTAACGAAACTATAGTTACCGATCTATTTTCTATTGGATATTAAAGTTATCGATAGAGAAAATTAAAGTTATCGATAAATTTTCTACAGAAAATTAATGTTATCGATAGATTTTCTATAGGAAATTAATGTTATCGATAAATTTCTAGAGAAAATTAAAGTTATCGATAAATTTTCTAGAGAAAACTAGAGTTATCAAAGGATTTTCAAGAGCAAGTTCGAGTTATCGATAAATTTGCTAGAGAAAATTAAAGTTATCGATATATTTTATACAGAAAATTAAAGTTATCGATAAATTTTCAAGAGAAAATTTGAGTTGTCGATAAATTTTCTAGAGAAAAATAAAATTATCGATAATTTTTCTAGAGAAAATTAAAGTTGTCGATAAATTTTCTACAGAAAATTAAAGTTATCGATAGATTTTTTATAGGAAATTAATGTTATCGATAAATTTCTAGAAAAAATTCTAGTTATCGATAAATTTTCATGATAAAACTAGAGTAATCGATAGATTTTCAAGAGCAAGTTTTAGTTATCGATCAATTTTCTAGAGAAAATTAAAGTTATCGATAAATTTTCTAGAGAAAATAACAGTTATCGATAATTTTTCTAGAGAAAACTAGAGTTATCGATGGATTTTCAAGAGCAAGTTTGAGTTATCGATAAATTTTCTAGAAAAAATTAAAGTTATCGATCATTTTTCTAGAGAAAATTAAAGTTATCGATAAATTTTCTACAGAAAATTAAAGTTATCGATAGATTTTCTATAGGAAATTAATGTTATCGATAAATTTCTAGAAAAAATTCAAGTTATCGATAAATTTTCTTGAGAAAACTAGAGTTATCGATAGATTTTCAAGAGCAAGTTTGAGTTATCGATCAATTTTCTAGAGAAAATTAAAGTTATCGATAAATTTTCTGAAAAAATAACAGTTATCGATAAATTTATTTAGAGAAAATTAAAGTTATCGATAAATTTTCTAGAGAAAACTAGAGTTATCGATGGATTTTCAAGAGCAAGTTTGAGTTATCGATAAATTTTCCAGAGAAAATTAAATTTATCGTTAAATTTCTAGAGAAAATCAAAGTTATCGATAAATTTTCTATAGAAATTTTAAATTATTTATATGTTTTCTAAAGAAAATTAAAGTTATCGATAAATTTTGTAGAAACTTTTAAGTTATCATTAAATATTGTAAAGAAAAAACAAAATTTTTCTTTTTCTTGAATATTCAAAGTACTTTTCTGCATGTCTTTGTCTACTTCAAAGAACAATTACATCTCTGATTAAAACTCTTAATAGTTTCTTATGAAGAAAATTCTATATTTTAACCACTTAATCACTTAAAGGGTTAAAAAATCATCACATTTATGTACGTAAGTAGTAGAAAAAAAAAATTTTGTGTGTTTCTCGTACAAACATGTTCAATGAACAGCAGCAGCAGTAGCTCCTTATCATAACTATTGTTCTAGTTTCTCATGTGCTTCATGAAACAAATACAAAACACAAAATATTAAAATGAAAATAAACAATAAACTATAGAAAAAGAAAATGAAAAAGAAAAACTAAGCTAAAAACCTTCACATATGATTTTCATGTAATTCATTTCATTCATTCATTCACTCATGTTAATGTTAAAAACTAATCTTATGTTTAAGTAAAAACACAATACAAACGTTAAGCGTTTAACTTAACATTAGCGTTTTCTAATGCCTTAAATGTGTTTTTATTTTCCTTTTAGAAATATTTAAACTTATTATCTTAATAATAATACTACTTATGTGCTTAATTTTATGGCTTTCTTATAAATATTTAAATTGCAATTAGAGAGATAACAATAAAACATACTTGGAAATATTTAAAAAAAATTCTTATTTCAAATAAAAAAAATAGTTATCAGTTGCCTTTAACTACAAATTAAATTAAACAACACCTGCCTTTTTTTTGAACAAAATTAACACTTTCATTATTAACAACTATTTACTTTTCTTATTAGCAAATCATAATATAAATCTTTATCAAAAATAAGGCCAGTGTGAACGTCTTATTTTTATTAGTACAAATATTTGTCATCAATTGTTTAACTTTATATATGTATATATTTTTTTCTTGGTTGGTTAATTGTTTCTTTTAGTTAATATTTTTGATAAAATTCCTATTGTTAAAACGATAACAGTCATTTGTTAGTCTAACCAAATATTTTACTTGGAAAAAAATTTCTATTAATCACTGTCTTATTAAAGTCCATAGTAGTAAATGCATTTTTAAGTTGCTTTTTTTTATAGACTGACTGCTTCTAATTCAAACATTGATTATATTAAAAATTCCATTAAGTTTGTAAAAAAAATGGGGGAAGGAAAGGCTGAATGAAATTTTGCTGTAATCTTGATATAAGTTCTTTTTTATAACGTTACAAACTAGTACAAGTTGCTGCTGCAATTGTTATCAGTTTTATTATGAAAAGGGGTGTACGTTTTTTTGAAAAAAAAAAAAAAAAAATATTTAAAATTGTAAATGAAAGATTTTAAAAAGGGATTTAATAATGAGAGGAGATTATGTTAGAAGATGTACGTTGATTTTAGAAAGATATAAATTTCAGAAATCAGAATTCCGCATAGGTATTTTACACACTCTAGATCAATTAACAATTTCTTAATTCAAGTTATTGACTAAATTTATATAGAAAATGAAAGTTTTTTATTGCAAATTTAAGGTTAACGATAAATTTTCTAGAAACAATTTAAATTATCTATAAATTTTTGGGAGAAATTTCATATTATCCATAAAATTCCTATAAAAATTTCACGGTATCGATAAATTTTCTATAAAAGATTTTAGTTATCGATAAATTTTCTGGAGAAAATTCACCTTATCAATACATTTTCTATAGAAAATTAAAGATATCGATCAATTTTTTAGATAAACTTCAAGTTATCGATAAATTTTCTATAAAAGATTTTAGTTATCGATATATTTTTAGGAGAAAATTCAAGTTATCTATAGAAAATAAAAGAAAAATCGATAAATTTTCTAGAGAAACTTCAAGTTATCGATAAATTTTTAAGAGAAATTTCATGTTATCGATAAAATTCTTAGAGAAATTTCAAGTTATCGATAACATTTTCTATTAAAAATTCTAGTTATCAATAAATATTTAATGGAAATTTCATGTTATCGATAAAATTCCTAGAGAAATTTAAAGTTATCGATAACATTTTTAAGGAAAATTGAAATTAACGATAAATTTTTTTAGAGAAAATTAAAAATATCGATAAATTTTCTAAACAAAATTGTAGTTATGGATAATTTTTTTGGAAGAAAATTCGAGTTATCGATCAATTTTCTAGAGAAAATTCAAGTTTTCGACAAATTTTTAATAGAAATTTCATGTTATCGATAAAATTCCTAGAGAAATTTTAAGTTATCGATAAAATTTTTAAGGAAAATTGAAGTTGTCGATAAATTTGTTAATGAAAATTAAAGATATCTACAAATTTTCTAAATAAAATATTGTAGTTATCGATAATTTTTTTGGAGAAAATTTGAGTTATCGATAAGGAAAATTTCATGTTATTGATCAAATTCCTAGAGAAATTTCTAATTATCGATAAAATTTTTAAGGAAAATTTAAGTTATCGATAAATTTTTTAGAGAAAATTTAAGATATCGATAAATTTTCTATAAAATTTCAAGTTATCAATAAATTTTCTAGAGAAACTTAAAGTTATCGATAAAATTCTTAGAGAAATTTCAAACTATCTATAAAATTTTTAAGGAAAATTGAAGTTATCGAGAAATTTTTTAGAGAAAATTCAAGATATCGATAAATTTTCTATAAAAAGTTGTAGTTATCGATAAATTTTTTGGAGAAAATTCAAGTTATCGATAAATTTTTTTAGGGAAAATTCAAGTTATCGATGAATTTTCTAGAGAAATTTCAAGTTATTGATCAAATTTCTAGAGAAATTGCAAGTTATCGATAAATTTTCTATAAAAAAATTCTAGTTATCGATAAATTTTCTATAAAGAATTCTAGTTATCGATACTTTTTTAATGGAAATGTAATGTTATCGATTAAATTCCTAGAGAAATTTCAAGTTATCGATAAAATTTTTAAGGAAAATTGAAGTTATCGATATATTTTTTAGAGAAAATTCAAGATATCGATAAATATTCTAGAAAAAATGGAAGTTATCGATAATTTTTTTGGACAAAATTCGAGTTATCGATAAATTTTCTAGAGAAACTTCAAGTTATCAAAAAATTTTTAAGAAAACTTTAATGTTATCGACAAAATATCTAGAAAAATTTCAAATAATCGGCCAATTTTCTATCCAATATTTAGTTATCGATAAATTTTTTTAGAAAAAACTCCTAGAGAAATTTCTAGTTATCGTTAAATTTTTTGGAGAAAATTCAAGTTATCTTTAGATTTTCTATAAAAAATTAAAGTAATCGGATTTTCTATAGAAAATTCCAGAAATCGTTAGATTTTTTATAGAAAATTAAAGCTATCGTAGAATAACATTTTAAATCAGCGGTCGGCATTAAAAGAACATGGCACAATTGTTATAATAGCATATTATGCACTTTTTTCTTATGTTATAAAATGATCAGCTCTTGATTAAGAATTTTGTTTCATATATCATAAGTTTTAAGAACTTCGTTAACACTCGTGATTTATTACAGCTAAATAAAAGGTTATGTTCGGCTTCTGGCGGTTTTGAGTGCCGACCAGTGCGTTAAGTGCAACTAATCTTAAAACATTCCGTTTTATATTTAATTCCTTAACTTAAGTTTGCCGTTAAGAAATTCCTTTTATCCCTCAAGCGTAACTAACCATTACTTATTTCTTTTTAAAAACACAAAGTAAAATAAAAATCCTTTTTTAGTTATTGCACTCCCTCAATAGCATTAATGGAATTGAGTAAAGGTAGGTCAGGGTTTTATTTGGTTAAAGGAAATAAATGTCAAAGTTTGTACATACTTTTATCAAGGGAAAAAAAAAGTAGCAACATTAAATAAATGATAACTTAATGGTTTTTTAATAACTTATATATTAACTGTATACCTGCTCCCATTCATTCTTAAAGGACTACAGGGCAAACGAAACAAAAATCGATTTATTTTGTGACAAATTTTTATACATTTTTGTTAGTTTGTTTAATAATCTCTAACGAAAAAAACTTTATGAACATGCAAAGTTATTTTATTTCTATTTTAGCAGGGTTATAAACTGAGTAAAGTATGTCTAAAAGTCATCAGTTATAGAAATTGTCAGTATTTTTGGAGCCAATGTTACCATAACCCTGTCATAGCAAACACAGACTTTGATGTTTTGTTGGTAAGTATTTACAATATGTAAATGATTTGGACTACAACACGCACTCAACTTGATTTAATAAATATTTACTTAGATAATATTATATTTGTTTATTGCTTTAAATCATAGCTGATAGATGCAGGGTGAATTGAGCCTTACTGTTCAAGGAAATACCTTGTTTTTATTGATAAATTTCCTAGAAAACATTCAAGTTATCGATACATTTTCTAGAGATATTAAAGTTATCGATAACTTTTCTAGAGGAAATTCAAGTTATCGAAACATTTTCTAGAGAAAATCTAAGTAATCGATACATTTTCTATAGAAAATTAAAGTTGTCGATAAATTTTCTATATTAAATAAAAGTTGTCGATAAATTTTCTATATAAAATAAAAGTTATCGAAAAAATTTCTTGAGCAAATCGGAGTTATCGATAAATTTTCTATACAAATTGTTTTCTTATTATCGATAAATTTTCTAGAGAAAATTAAGGTTATTGATAAATTTTCTAAAGTTTATTAAAAACCCGCTGCAGTGGCCACACTTTTAAATCCAGCCATTTCCTAATATAATGTATTTTAGTACCAGCAGACTTATGGCCAGGCTGACGACATATTTGGTTAAAAACAAATTATCCTGGCGTCAAAGTTCCTTTTTCTTTCTGTTTTTATTTTGTTCTCATATTTCTACTACTTCTTAATGAACACATACATACAATAATACCGTTATGTTCAATTGAGTATGAGCAAGTATACTTGCTTTGTAAACACACACACACACACACCCCCACACCCAACCAAACACTCACCAAAATAACAGTTATTTTCAAAGCTCTTTTTATTGTTTACGTGCGTTTGTTCCTTCATTCTCTGAGATCCTTATGGATTTTTGTTTTGTTTACACTCACTCGCACCCTTTTGCTGTTGGTGTAGGATTTGAAAAGTGTATGTATGAATGAGTAGAAGTGTGTATGTGTTTTATTTTCATTTTATTATTATGGTAGGTTAGATTTCATGTTATTAATATGTTGTTGCTGTTTTTGTTTTTACGTTGCTGCTGCTATTTTGTATGTAATTTTGTTTTATTGTTGCTATTTTTATTGAATTTTTGTTTATACATACACACATACATATATAAATAAATTTCGCTTTTCATTCTTAACTTGTCTTTTAAGCCAAAAATATAAAAAAAAAATCATTGAAAGAAAAAGTTTATTTCCAAACATGGAAGAGACTACAGTTTATTTTTGGTTCAAAAGAAAAAAAAAAACTTTAATGAGTTGTAATGAAGTTTATTGTTGTATGTAGTTACTTTGTTGTTTCTTTTATGATAAATGGGTCACTAGTATTATGTATTATTGAAATAGGTGCCCATGTTATTTTTATGTATGTTTTTTTTTTTTTTTTTGTTGACGAGAGTAGGGGGAATGATAAGAAAACTTTTAAATTTAAATGAAGTGTTAGAGGGGTTTTAGGAATTCAAACAAAATGTGGCAAACATTCGTATGATTTTTTTTTTGCTTTAAGAAGTAAAAGGAATGTATAAAAGCTTATTAAATTAAAAACTTATATTGAAATGTTACTATTTGTGGCAGAAGTTATTAAAAATGAAACAACATAATTTATATTTTGAAATATTTGACAATTATCAATGTATTCCTATAAAGATAATACAACTTTTTGTTTAAACAATTTGATAACTTTAATTTTCTCTATAAAATTTATCGATAACTTTGATTTTCTATAGAAAATGTATTAATGACTTCAATTTGCTATATAAAATTTATCAATAACTTGAATTTTCGCCAGAAAATTTATCGATAACTAGAATTTTTTATAGAAAATTTATCGATAACTTGAAATTTCTCTAGAAATTTTATCGATAACATGAAATTTCTGTAGAAAATTTATAAATAACTTGAATTTTCTCCAAAAAAGTTATCGATAACTACAATTTCTTATAGAACATTTATCGATATCTTGAATTTTCTCTAAAAACTGTATCGATAGCTTCAATTTTCTTTAGACATTTTATCGATAACTTAAAATTTTTATAGGAATTTTATCGATAACATGAAATTTCCATTAAAAATTTATCAATAACTAGAATTTTCTCTAGATAATGTATCGGTAACTAGAATTTTTTATAGAAAATGTATCGTTAACTTGAAATTTCTCTACAAATTTGATCGATAACACGAATTTTCACCAGAAAATTTATCGATAACTAGAATTTTTTATAGAAAATATATCGACAACTTTAAATTTCTCTAGATATTTGATCGATAACATGAAATTTTTGTAGAATATTTATCAATAACTTGAGTTTACTCCAGAAAATTTATCGATAACTCCAATTTTTTATAGAAAATTTATCGATAACTCCAATTTTCTTCGAATTTTTTATAGACAATTTATCGATATCTTGAATCTTCCATAAAAAATGTTTAGATAGCTTCAATTTTCTTTAGAAATTTTATCGATAACTACAAATTTCTCTTGGAATTTTATCGATAACTAGAATTTTTTATAGAAAATTTATCGATAACTGGTAATTTCTCTAGAAATTTGATCGATAACACGAAATTTCTCTAGAAAATTTATTGATAACTTGAATTTTCTCCAGAAAATTTATCGATAAATTTAATTTTCAAAATTCTCTAGGAATTTTATCGATTACATGAAATTTCCATTAACAATTTATCGATAACTCGATTTTTTTTCTAGAAAATTTATCGATAACAAGAATTTTTTATAGAAAATTTATCGATAGCTTGAAATTTCTCTAGAAAATTGATCGATAACATGATATTTCTCTAGAAAATTTATTTATAAATTTAATTTTCAATCGATAACATAAAATTTCCATTAACAATTTATCGATAACTCGAATTTTCTATAGAAAATTTATCGATAACTAGAATTTTTAATATAAAATTGATCGATAACTTGAAATTTCTCTATGAATTTGATTATAACATGAAGTTTCTCTCAAAAATTTATCTTTAACTTGAAGTTTCTCTAGAAAATTTATCGATAACTTGAATTTTCTTCCCAAAATTTATCGATACCTTAAATTTTCTATAGAAAATGTATCAATAATGTTAATTTCCATAGAAAATTTATCGATAACTTTAATTTTCCCTTGAAAACGTTTCGATATTTTGAATTTCCTATAAAAAATGTTTCGATAATTTGAATTATCTATAAAAAGATTTAGAGATATTTTGAATTTTCTATAGAAAATTTATCGATAAATTAAATTTTATGTGGAAAATGTTCGTTAGCTTTAATTTTCTCTGAAAAATTTGTCGATAACATTAATTTTGCCTGAAAAATTTATCGATAACTTAAATGTTCTCTAGAAATGTTGAATTTTTATAGATAATTTATCGAAAACTTTAATTTTCTAAAAAAAATTTCAGTTATCGTGAAGGAAATTTTATATAAAATTTGAGTTTTCATTAACGAAACATTAATTTTTTATTTCATAATTATTCCCAGAAAATATTGTTTTAAATATCACATACATGAACAACATATTCACTAGCTAAATTCCTGGTAACAACAAATAAAACCTTTTAAATTTGTTCGTGCTACAATGCAGTTTTTAAATATCTCCCCTCCCATATTTTATCTTCAACATTTACATAAATAACTGATAACTTCAATTCCCCCTACCCAGTTTGCTTTGAGTTTTATTCATAACAAACTTCCTATTCCATCACACTTACCTGCAAGCCAAGGGTACCAACGGCAATGTTTGCTTAATGGACGGCCTTAAATTCTGATTGCGTTTCTCTGGCCAAACATGATCGAATTTAAGCTTCAAACCATACTGGGGTATGGCCGTAACTTCATTATGTTGTAATTCCTCATAATTAGCGCTCACCGAATCCATGATTAACGATTTTTATTATTACTAGGTATTTAATGCTTTAACAAATTTTGTGGTTTTATTTTTAATATTTTTTTCTAGCACACGCAAATATAAATATCACGTTTTATTTTTCTATATTTTTTTTTTTTCCTAAACAAAAGTGGCAATTAAGTAGGTTTTTTTTATTTTATTTCACTGGATTCAAGAGTGGGTTCTCAATGAGCTACTGCTGCTGCCGCCGCTGTTGCTTGTATTAAGTATTTATTATTGTTGTAGTTGCAGTTTTGTTTTCAGCAAATCTATACATACATACAAATATTTCTTTAACACAATTTTTATTTGTTAAATTTCTTTTCATTTACATTTAAACTTTATTGTTTAACCAATATCTTTTATGTTTTAAAACATTTATACGCTTTTTAAACACTTTTATAAGAATCTATCATATTTTTTTCCACTTATTAATTATAATTCTATTATTGCTGCCATTTAAAACACTCACTGCTGCGGTTTGTTACTCTTTGTTTTTCTATTTATTCCCCAAATTGTACCGTTTGGTCTCACAAACACGAAACTACTGAAGGTATTTTTGTTGTTTAAGTGAGTGCTGCTTTGATGAAGCTCTTTTAGTGGCCCACTAGTGGGAGCGTAGTAGAACAATAACAACATAAACAGAGAGTATGTGTTTAGCTCAACAGCTGTTTATTTTGGGGGGAAATTGTTTACAGTTGGAGAAGCACTGTTAAAGAAAAACAGCTGTTTGCAAGAAAAATAAGGTGATGCCAGAGTGTTAGCTAAGAAAAATCGTCAAAAATGTGAAATAAGTTACAAGGAAGGTTGTAAAACTTAATTAAGGCTATAGAAAATCACATTTTATTTAAAATGATGAATACTTTTAGTTCTTCACACCTACAACTATTATTAAAAGTTAAAATTTAATAAATTGTAGCAAACTGGTTTAAAACAGTTTAAATTAATTAGCCATTTTTTTAAATACAGTGATTAAGACTCAAAGTGTAACAAAATAGGGAATTGAAATTAAATTTTCCAACCGATTTTTGTGTTTTGTACATTTTTTTTACAAACTTGTCTACTCATTTCTTTTAAGATGTGTTCTGTTCTATAAGTCGATTGTTCGAACAATCGACTTTTTGCTGAAAAAAGTCGAAAAGTCAAAATCGATTTTTTGGTCGGAAAAAAGTCGAACAATCGATTAGTTATTATAAAAGTCGAATAGTCGATAAAAGTCGACTTTTTAGATTCTTAAACAAACTTTTAATTGCAACATTATACTAAAACAAAATATGCACATCAATAAATGCAAACTTTTTTTAAACAAACTTTTAATTGCAACATTATACTAAAACAAAATATGCACATCAATAAATGCAGAAACCATGTATTTTTACAAGAAATGGTAAAAAGTTGAAAAACGTCCAAAATAGTCGAAAAGGTGAAAAAAGTTGATTTAACTAAAAGTCGAAAGTTCGAAAAGTCGACTTTTTAAAAATCGAAAAAAGTCGAAAGTTCGAAAAGTCGACTTTTTATTTCTACTATAGAACCCTAGTAATGGCTGTAGATTTTTATAACTCGAACGGATTTATTTTATTTATAGACTATTATAATATCAAATTTAATACTTAATACTAAAAGAAGAACTGAAAAAATCTATTTTTCCTTTTGTAAATTTGTTACTTAGTAAAATTTGTTAATCAAATCAAAAGAAAAAATCCCTTTTTATAAAAAGTGTTAAAATAATCCCAACTCCACTCCGTGAAATTCTCAAAAATCCTACTCTAATATAAATGTCATAATGAGTCGTGGAATTTTCTCAAAAAAAAAAAAGACCTAACAGGATGTTAGATTCTTATCATTTGTTTTATTTGTTAAAATTACTGTGCATTTCTCAGGCAATTTATATAATTTACTTTGGCATATTATTAGCAGTGAATACACAAGGAGCAAAATTATCAAAATAACCAACCGAACTGTAATAACTGCAAAACATGAAATTAACTATATAAAGTTTTTTTGCGATTTTGATCTTGAAGATGAAGTTTTTTGATTTTATATGTTCACAATTTTTGTTCTTTATGACAAGGGCTACAACTTTGCCTAAGAGATTAAATCAAAATGCCGAACTGTTTGCAAGATATGAGCCTGAGAAAATGATCAATTTTTTGCAAAAATGATACCAAGGCCCAAAACCCTTTTCACGGGTCTTTTCTTTTGGGGTATTTTATCCGTATATGGTTATTTTTTTTTCGTGTTGCACTGTGTAACTATAGCAGTTTTTTTTGGTTATATTTCTTCAAAAGATAGACATTTGGGTGTTTCACCAAGTTCGAAAAGTCGACTCTTCACAAATTACAAAAAGTTGAATAGTCGACTATTCAAAAATTTAAAAATGTCGAAAGATCGAAAAATTTCGTAAAGTCGAGTTTTTGTTTCAACTATAGAACCTTAATTACAACCAACATTCGGTTAGACAGATGGCACTGCATCGACTTTATTTCGCAAAGATTTTTATTTTGTTGCCAGCCATTAAATTACTTAATTTTCAATCAAATATAAACAATATCTTAATTCTGTCCCATTCATTACCAGAAACTGTCTAAATTGTTCAATATTTAACAGGAAATGGCTTAATACATCTGGCAGCACTAATTATATTGTATGATTACAAACCCATAAACTATTGCCTAGTTTTAGGCGGTTATTGTTTATGAACAAATACAGTGGCTTCCAAACTATAAAAAGCGTTATTTTTATTTTTTTTTTAATGAATATGGGGGTTATTCATAAAAAAAATTTCCATACAAAATTTGAATTTAAAACGTTGTTAAAATTTAAAAACTGTTTATGAATAAGGCCTTAAGTATACAATTATTTATATAGAGAAATGTGTGAAATCGATAAAAATAACTAGAATTATTTAAAAAAGCTTGTAATAGATTATCACCGGTTAATGTAGATAAATTATTAATAAAAATGAAGTTCATTAAAAGTATATACTTATACAAATACTCTACAGAAGTCTAGACCATAGTCAAGTCCATAGTCTAGCTCATAGTCTAGTCCATATTCGAGTCTATAGTCTAGTTCATCGTCAATTCTATTCTATCGTCTAGTCTAGTCCAACATCTAGCCCGTAGTCTTATAAATAGTCCAGTCTATAGTCTAGTCCATCGTCTATCGATAACATTGAACAGAAATAATATCTTTCTCTATCATAATTTTATTTTCAATTTCTTATCATATTTATGCCATCAATATTTTCTGCCTGGCTTTTTTCCCTTCCTTTCCATTGACCTTTACCTTCCTAAAATTGAGTTAAACTTAAACCATTTTATTCTTTGTATAATTTCACTCCCACATAATATTTATAACAATACAGAAATTCTTATACCTCATCCATCATGTTGTTGTTGTTTTTTTGAATTAACTGTCAATTTTTGATGTGTAAACATCATACCAGCAGCAAACTAACAAAAAAAAGCGACGAATAATTCATGCCTGAATGTGAAGTTAACAATGAAATTTAGCAAAAAGAAAAAAAAAAGAATACTGCATAAATAACAGCAAATAAAACATGCAGCTCAAACTGCAGAACATCAATGAACATTGAAGCCAATTTAAAAAGTTTATGTAAATTCTTTTACAGCAGCCTTAACTTTGCATATTTTTTGGTTGTGAAAAATAAAAACACACACCGTAACCACAAGTAGTGAGTCAAAATGTCAATTATCTGTAAAAGAAAATAACACAAAACAAGGAGAAAAAAAAGCTAAAGAACAAGAATCACTTTTTATGTAATTCTTTTTTTCCATATATATTTTGACCACACTTATCACCATACAGACATTGAATTTAGCCGAAAATAACTGATCATGTTACAATTACCATAAACAGAAGGTGATGCTAGTGATATTGGAGAAGGAGTTACCGCTAACGATAACAACAACAAAAAAAAACAACAAAAAAACTGTTGAGAAAGCAACACTATGAGGCAGTAGGACTTGTTTGTAGATGGCTGCTGGAGAACTTCTAGCAACTACCGCTAATCTGGGAAGAAGTTTTTTAAGACTAACAAAATTTATACAAATTTCTGGTTTGCAGTTATTTCAGTTCTTTTGGTTGTTTGGATGATTTTGGTTTGTTTTTTAGTTTTGCTCCTGGTGTATACACGGCTAATAATATGCCAAAGTAAATTATGTAAATTGCCTGAGAAATTCACAGTAGTTTTAACAAACAAGACAATTTGTAAGTTCACCACAAAATGATAAAAATCTAAACAATGTTTTTCAGTTTTTTTGTTTCTTTCTGTTTTTGCATCCTTTTTAGTTTTTTAGGTGGAAAATTCCTGTAAACATTTATGATATGTATGTATATTAGGGAGGAGTATTTTAAGGAGTTAGGAGTAGTGCGAAAGTTTGGGTAAACCCTTTTCAAAACTTCATTTTTAAACTTTTCAACATTTTGTTAAACAAATTCTACAAATTTAGGAAATGTTTTTTAGGATTTTATTAAAGACACTTTTGGAAGTAAAAATCAAAAAGAATTAGCTCAATATCTCTTCTAACTCTGGCGTAATAAAGATTTAAACTGAAAGAACTTTGGGAAAAACTAAATTTTTGTCCATAATTTGCTCAATATGCTATTTGCAACTAATTTTTTATTAAATATTTAATTTTGCAATAAAAATGGACATTTTATAGTAGAAAAGATTCGTAGCAACTTTGATATGAATTTTTCTCCAAATCCGATAATGTTTAACCATTCCTATCTGTCAACAAAAAACAAAAATTATTTTTAACAACTTTTCAAAATTCCATTTTCAATAATTTCAACATTTTGTTAAACAAATTCTACAAAATCAGGAAATGAGTTTTAGGATTTTATTAAGAATACTTACGAAAATTAAAATCAAAAAGAATTAGCTCAATATCTTTTCTAATTCTGGCGTACTAAAGATTTGAACTTAAATCATTTTGGGAAAAACTAAATTTTTGTCAATAATTGTCTCAATATGCTATTTGCAGCTAATTTTTTATTTAATATTTAATTTTGCAATGGAAATGATAATTTTATAGTAGAATAGATTCGTAGCAACTTTTATATGAATTTTTGTCCAAATCCAATAATGTTTTACTATTCCTATCTGTCAACAAAAAAACTAATTTTTTTTTTAAACTTTTCAAATCTCCATTTTCAATAATTTTAACATTTTGTTATAAAAATTCTACAAAATCAGGAATTGTGTTTTAGGATTTTATTAAGAATACATACAAAAATTAAAATCAAAAAGAATTAGCTTAATATCTCTTCTAATTCTGCAGTACTTGAGATTTGAACTTAAGGACTTTTGAGAAAAACTAAATGTTTGATATTTGCTACTAATTTGTAATTAAATATTAAATTTTACATTTTATTATAACATAAATGTAAACTACACAGAATTATCTTCTCATAAAGATATAAACCATACAAATCGGTTAGAAAGTGTTTGAGTTATTACAAATTCCCCCCATCATTATAAGTTACGAGTCTTATTTGAAGGAAAAATTTACGCAAATTCTACTCCTTTGTTAAAATTTTATAGTTAAATACTATTTTCACCTTTCCAACATTCATAAAATCTTTTATATTAATTTTTATCCCACTAGTACTACATTTATCCATTCCAATCTGCCAACAAAATAGTGACATTTTTTTAAACTTTTTCAAAATTTTATTTTCAAACTTTTCAACATTTTGTTAAACAAATTCTAAACTTTTAAGAATTACTTTAAAGGATTTTATTAAACATACATTCAAGAATAAAAATCAAAAAGAATTGGCTTAATATCGATTCTAATTCTGGCGTAATAGAAATCTGAACTTTAAGGATTTCGGGAAAAACTTAAATTTTGATAATAATTTGCTCAATATGCAATTATTTTATACTGCAGCTCAAATTTAATAAAACAAATTAAGAATGTTACTACCTAATCTATAAGAAAACGGGAAACATTAATCTTTTTCCCATCCAGGGTCAAAGGTCATATAAATAAATCATTTAAGGCCATACGAATTTTGTTATTGAAAATCAGTGAAATTGACCTATAAATGGCTGAGATATAAGATTAAAAACATAAGGCAAGCTCGATTTTTTTACCACAATTTATTAATACATATATAAACTTTTGGAAAATCCCAAATAACTGGTAAAAAAAATGACAAATATGTCAAAAATACTTTCTGAATTGCCCGAGTTGAAGAAATCACCCAAATTGGTTCATAAATGACCGATATAAAGGCAAAACCCCGTTTTTAATAACACGGTATTTCTTCCTCAAGACATTTTTCAAATTGCGTTCAAAATTTTAGCTCTAATAAAGTGTACACATTATTAAACGGCTATGCCTACTTTTTAATGGGCGTGGCTTTAAAAATGTTCAAATATTTTTGCCTATATCTGGGCTACTATGTTCAGTATATAGACAATATATATATCAAATGAAAGGTATTGCAAAGGCCATTCCAAATATGATGTAAATTAGAAATTGCTATCGACAGTGGGCCAATTTTGGAAAAATATTTTTAAACTTTTGTAATTTTTGAAGGAAATTTAAAAATCGTTAAAAAACATATATAATTAAATATCTAGATAAAGTTACAGTATAGCCAATATATTAAGCTATATTTTAAATCAGATTGAGCTCAAATTTGGAAGATGTTAACCGATTTTTAACCAAAAAAACTAAATCTTGGCATATCAAATTTATTTAAATCTATAGCATGACTTTCAAGTCCTAGTAAATCAATTTCTCTTCACAACTTAATGATTTTACATCTTGGCCATTTAAATCCTTGTCATTTGTCATCTTGACATTTAATGAAAAATATCTTGCTAAATGATTTTTTCACTATTTAAATTGTGACAGTCAATGTTGGCATTTAATCTCATCGATATGATCTTGATTATTAAGGCTCAGCATAAAAACTAAACACTATTTGTAAAGCTGGGAGTGTGTACTCCAGCGTAATGTTATTTAACTGATGGTGTTGCTACAGGAGTAGCTTTAATATTTAAAGCTGCAGCACTTGATTTAAATGGAACCCCCCATTGACTTACAGCCTTCAAGGAGACAGTTATAATTAAAGTATTAAAGCAAGAAATATGATGGGGATTTTTCCATTAAGGTTAGCGTTTTTTTTTTTTAACTTAATTCAAGGTATCAAAATTGTTACACCCATTGTGTTTTATTAAGGATTTTTTTGTAGGAGATTTAAAAACACAATTACTGTTATTAAGAATAATTTAATCAACAAAATACAAGTTTTTTTTTTAATTAAAATAAAGTCAGGGAAGTAAAAGAGTGAATTTCACACAACTTAATGGAACAAAATAAACTGTTTTTCAAAATTCTTTATGGAAATTTAAACTTTTGTTTTAATAAGTTTTATGGCCATAATTACAACTATATGTTCGTAATAGTAAAAGGTAACTTAAGTAATTAAAAAAGTTTGCTTTAAAGTTAACTTTACTATTGCGAACATAAAGGCAAGTTGTAATAATGGCCCTTAGTGGTATATTCAAATTTGAAACACCTTAATTTTTATAATTTGATTGTTAATCACTGTAGTAAAAAATTTCAAATATTACATTAATTTACAAAGTGTAAATTATTTGCTATAATTTATTAACAAAATGTATTTGTGTTGTATATTTCTTTACCCTTTTATGGTTAAATTCCTTTTGAAATCATTAATAAATCATTTTTTATAAAAAAATAATTCCACATCCCTAAATTTAAGCCAGAGAGAGATTGCTCTTAATAAAAGAAGAAGCATGTGACGTCATGGTTTGTTTTGGTAAACAAAAAAAAAAAATACCCTCACATCAGGGATGGGAAAGTTGGTACGATTCAAAGATGAAAAGTACAATGGTACATAAAAAATATGTTTTCTAACTTAAAAAATGAATTTAACAGGTAAGAGTGCTATATTCGGCTGTGTCGAATCTTGTATATCCACCATCAATATGTAGTTTTGGCCTTCTATGGGAACATTAATCAGTTATGGTCCGAATTGTACAGAGTTTGATGGAGTGATTAATGTTTTAAAGCTTTAATTGAGTTATGTCGAAATTTAAGTTAATATCATTATATATAAATTATGTATTGACAATAAAATATTTTTCTGATATAAGCTAAGTACTCTGTTCAAAATTTCGTGCGAACTGCTGTCAAACTACATATAAAATATTTGGAATGAAATATATGCGAAATAATTTCGCAGAAGCAGTACTCTGTTCTTATTATGGAAAACATGTGAAATACATCTGGCAACCTTAATTTTTCACACGAAATAACATAAGCATCACTTCTTTCGCACGAAATTAAAACCAACAGCTGATCAATTCTTGCATATAAAATTTTTCGCATGAAAAAACCATAATTTTTCGTAAATATGAACAGAGTACTAGGCTATAGGTGTTACATGGGGGTCAATTATGGGCCGATTCTTACAAAAGTTAGTAGAAAGCTTTAGGATCACATAAAACTTGATTATGTCCAATTTAATCATGATATTAATTATTATAAGACAATTATCAAGTCTTTTTCTAAGGTGGACCTTATGCGGAGACTATGGAAAAATGTTGCTCGATTTACGCCATAATTTCAGAGTACTTAGAACTAATTTGTGTATAATTTTATCAGGTTTGCCGAATAATCAACATATTTATGACCGCTCAAACAGTATTCTGGGGGGACATTTGTATGGGGACATAACTAGATCGTCTTAGAATCTAATGAAGACCCAGGATATATATATAAAATTTTTGGTTCTACAACCAATATTTCGATATGTTACAAACGGAATAACGAAATTAATATACGCCCCATCTTTTTGGATGGTGGGTATAAAAATTGTATTTCTTATGTTTTAAAAATTGAATTAGTAAAAATTTTCACTAACAATTAATCCTCTTATGCTTAACCATGCCTTAAGGCACTCATCGCAAAATGCCAATAAATGCAAATATAACTGATATTTAATTTCAATAATTTATAAAGCTTCTTAAAATAATTTAAGTACATTTTTTAGCAACTGTTACATGAGTTTTTGAAATTTGCATTTATTGGCATTTTTGCGATGAGGGCCTTGGGTATGCTTAAGCATTAGAGGGTTGAAATGTTAATAAGTTAGGTGTTTAAAGTTATAGCAGTGTTTGTAAAGGTTGTTAAAATTGGAAAGGAATAAAATCAGTTGATTATGATTTTTAATGTTACACTCTTTTGGAATCGCCTAAGAAAAACTGTTTTAATTAAATTTCCTTTTAAAAGGTGCCTCTTAAAATCAGCAGTGTAAGGAATAACTATAAATTTGTAGGAGAGAAAACAAAACTCGCCATAAAAAAGCTACCGCATCTAAAAAGTCATTGTGTCAAAGTGCTTTGAAAAAAAGCTAAATTTTTGACTTAGATCTTTCTTACTTAGGGATGCCAAACGGAACTGGATTTTGAAATCTCGTCATTTCGGTTTCACATTAAAAAAAGAAAACATGAAATTTAACAGTGGAAACAATATATTTCATAAATATAATTAAAAAAATATAACAAACTAAAGACTAAAAGCATAGAGAAATACACATAGAATGTGTTAGTAAAAATAACAATGCAAAAACAAAAACAACACGCGAATGTGTATCTTTTTTGAGTAATTTTTTTGTTTGAGGATTTTTCTAATTTCCGCTCTATGTATATTTTCTCTATGACTAAAAGCAACAAATCATTAAGTTGGCTCAAGTTTTTCGAAACTTATTGGAGCTGATGAAAATCATCGTTCACAATCAACCCGAAATTGTTATACAAACAAATTAGGATTTGGTAATCCTGAAATCCAGGGTTTTACTAACCCAGCGTTTACACATGCAAGTAACATGGCCATTAATGTGTAACATTTTCCTAAAAATACCAATTTCGTAAGATTTTAAAAATAAAATTTATTGTAATCAATAAGAATAACAAAATTTGGTTTCTAGCCGCAAATATATAACATGGAAAGGCCCTAACTCGTATTTTTTTTAAGTCGAGATTTATCGAAATAAACAAAAATCTGGGCTTACAAAAAAAAAAAAAAAAAAAAAAAACATGAGTTAGGGCCTTTCTATATTAAGGTAATGAAATGTTTATATTTAAAAGTTTAATTTTTTTAATACGCAGTAATTTTCTAATATTTGTGGCTTTTTGGTGACATCTGTCTCCTTCGCTGACATTTAAAAAAATAAACATTTACTTGCATGTATAAACACTCAAGGAACTTGTAAATTTTCGATAATAATACGTATTCTCAACTTTCAACAATTTACTTGCATTTGCAAATGCAGTGTAAAATATAAATGCTCTTATTGTTTATACATAGTTTAGTCTAAAGTTATAATTTAGTAGAAGAAATGAATTGTCAAAACCTTAATTTTATTTAAATTCATGTTTTATCTTATTTAAGGTAAAAAAACATTGTTACGTTTTATGATAATTTGATTTGGTACAATCACTTTCAAAAAAAGTACTAATTTTAATGCTTATTGGTACAATTTTTAAATTGCATTTGCCATCCCTGCCTCACATTGAGTAAGGTTAGCAATTACTCTATATTATTAGTATTGTTGTTGTTGCACTTGTTCTTCTTTAGTTACTCGGTCATTTTCACGCGTTGCGGTTCGTTTATTAATAAATTGTTAATATTAAGTGCAATACATAAAACATAATTAGTTTAAAGCATAACTAACGTGTTGAATTAATAATAATGTTGAAGAATTTAACAATTAAATGATAAAGTGTGTTTTTAATAAAACTAAAGTTCTTGCAAATGAAAGTGTTAAAAAAAAATTGTTTGCCGGCCGGCATGTTGGAATTTCTGTTTGTGCAGACTTTTTTTAGTTATCTCGTTTAATAACTAGTCAAGACTTTAAATATTAAAAAAATTCCATAAATAATTATAAAATAAACATAAATAAGTGTATAAATATGAAATCTTTTAAAAATGTGAAAGAAATTTAAGAAAAATGTACTCGTATAAAGAAAAAGAATGAGGTGATTTTTGTTTGTGTGTTGTTGTTGTTGTGTTTGACAAACTTCAGTTCTTCTTTATGCTTTGGCACAAAACCAACAACAAAATGTATTATTGTTGCAAATTGAACATAATTTGTTAGTGTATTAATGGTTTTGTTTATAATTAGTTTAAAGCATAACTAACGTGTTGAATTAATAATAATATAGAACAATTTAACAATTAAATGATAAAGAGTGTTTTTAATAAAACTAAAGTTCTTGCAAATGAAAGTGTTAGAAAAATTTGTTTGCCGGCCGGCATGTTGGAATTTCTTTTTGTGTAGACTTTTTTTTAGTTATCTCGTTTAATAACTAGTCAAGACTTTAAATATTAAAAAAATTCCATAAATAATTATTAAATAAACATAAATAAGTGTATAAATATGAAATCTTTTAAAAATGTGAAAGAAATTTAAGGAAAATGTACTCGTATAAAGAATGAGGTGATTTTTGTTTGTTTGTGTGTTGTTGTTGTTGTCTTTGACAAACTTCAGTTCTGCTTTATGCTTTTTCACAGAAACAACAACAAAATCTGATGTTGTTGTTGTTTCAAATTAAACATGATTTGTTAGTTTTTGTTTACATAAATGCTAATTTGTGTGTAAATGAGAGGAGAGATTAGCAAAACATTTGAAATGGTAATGTAATTGTAATTAAACAATTTATTATTATTATTAATACTTATTAAATATATAATTAATATTACAAAAATGAGCACTAGCTACACTGACTATCGGCTCTTAATCAATTTAATTAATGTGATTTGTGTTAAATTAAAGCTTATAAATAAAAAATTAAGAACTTCAACGGCTGTTAAAAAATGGATATTTTCAGCAACAAATTAAAAAAGGTACGTAAATACATATTTACATAAGTTGTAACAAACATTTATTTACAATTTTCACAGAAAAATTTTAAATCTGTATTGAAAAACCAAAACAATTTGTGATAATTCGTGAGTTTTTCTTGTTATTGAAAATAGCAATTAGGTGTAGGAAGTTTTGTATATTCTGCTAAAAAAGATCAGGACGTAGGTATTTTAAAATAATTTTGATTATATTGACTGAAACTAGTATTTTGTGTGCTAAAATTATAAAAACCTTTAAGCCACTTTTCTTAAAAGTAAAAAGGCTAGGTAGGTACCTATAATCTGAAAATAATATTTGTGGTAAAAAAAAGTAGAACAACTAAGGGAGCTATATTCGGCTGTGCCGAATCTTAATTATACTTCAAAATATAAATTTTAAATAGTTTTAGGTAAAGAAAATTAAAAAATAACTTTTTTTTATTTTTTTTTTATTTAATAGTGGAAAAAATTTTAGGAAAATTTTTTTTTTAATTTTTCAAAATAAAATTTTGAAATTTTTTAAATTTATTTGTGAAACAAATAAATTCGGAGTAAAAAATATTATTCCCGATTTTGATCAATTGTCCGACTTACTTTTGCTTTATATACACCGTTGCAAAGGTCTGTGAAGTACAGTGTTGGAAAAAATAATAGAAACGAGAGCTTTTTTGTAAGTATATTTGTCAAGTTTAGTTTTGTTAAAAAAAAATGTATATGCAGTTATGTTTATCAGACATACAACATAAGATAAAACATAATCATTACTCTTTTCATTTATATTTTAAGACATTGACTAACAATGTAAAGAGTCAATATTTTTAATGGAAAAAATAATAGAAACGAGTTAAAGGATTCAATTTTTAGAGGCACATCTATTTTTTTTTTGTCAAAAAATTATTTTATTTTAATATTTTGTTGCTCTACTTTTGTTTTTCACAACTTCATTGCATCTACGACTCATGGAATCAAATTTTTTTTTGCAAACGTCCTTGTCAATAGAAAACCACTCCCAAAATTCGTCTTTATTTTTCGGACTGAATCCCTCTAGCTTCCTCTTGAGCACTTCCCAATGGTGTTCTACTGGGTTAAGGTCCGGTGACTGCGAAGGCCATTCCATAAGAGGTACTTTGTTGACAGGAAACCAGTCCTTTGCCAATAATGAGGAGTGCTTCGGATCATTGTCCTGCTGGAACTCCCATCTCAAGGGCATCTCTTCCTCAGCAAATGGAAACATTATGCTTTGCAATATATTTACGTAGTCCGGGACGCATATTTTGTTCTTTATCCAGTATATTAGACCGACACCAGAAGAAGAGAACACCCCATATCATGATAGATCTGCCGCCATGTTTTACGGTCATGTATACATTTTTAAAATTGTCTTTGTTATATTATAATTTAGCTCATTAGATTGTGTAGTTTTTAGGTAATTTATCAATGACATAAATCTGCCGTTTTATAGTGGTTTTTAATTTTACATATTATTGCATGGACCATTTTTTGAGAAATCGTAAAATTTCATCTCTACTTATATTTTTAAATTTGGAGTAAGCCCTTCGTTAAACAAAGATTTTATATTTAAATCTATTAAAGGTTTTTTTTTGTAATTTCTAAATTTTTTATTTGCGACCCTACTTAGTATATATATTCTGGATCGTTATAGGTAGCGAAGTCGATATAGCTATGTCCGTCTGTGCGTCTGTATGTTGAAATCAACTTTCCGTAGCCCCCAAATAACTTGGATATATGATTCATACATTAATATATCGGGAATTCTTCCGGTTCGGTTGTTATTTAAAATCGAGAAAATCGGCCCACAAATGGCTGATATATAAGGGAAAAACCTAAACAACCTCGATTTTTTGCCTATTTTTGATCTAAGTATTCTGGATTACTAAGCCATTAATATAGACAATATGGATATCTAATGATAGATATTTCAAAGTCCATTGCAACGATGTATATAAGACTATAGTAAGTTGGACCTACAGTGGGTCAAAATCGGGAAAAATATTTTTTAACCCGAATTTTTTTTCACTAATAGAATCAACAAACATTTTTTTTAAATTAAAAAAAAAAAAATTTTGAAACAAAATTTAAAAAAAAAAAATTGGGAAAAACTTAAAAAAAAATTTAAAAACAGTTTAAAAAAAAGATTTTTTAAAAATTAAAAAAAAAAATTAACAAATTTTATGTTTAATTTGGTTAAGGCTATATAAGAAATTTAAAAAAAAAAATTTAAAAACAATTTCGAAAAATTTTATTTTAAAGTTTAATATGGTGAAGGGTATATAAGATTCGGTACAGCCGAATATAGCTCTCTCACTTGTTTTTAATTAATTTTCCCGTTTTTCCGGGGAAAAATTTTAATTTCTCGAGAGTCACAACGACTAGGGTTTGGGGAGGATATGCTAGGTAGCTATCGTCCTGCAAAAATACTTTTATTTCTAAAAAAAACCATACTGCTCGTATAAAATTAGTCAGAGAACATGGTTGAGACAGACAGAGAATACTCTGTTCTCTTTTCGGATGCATCCAAATACAATTTAAGAGACAGTGATAATAGAACGTTTATAAGACGACAGAAGGGAAATGGACTGGATCCAAAGTACACAAGTAAGACAGTCAAGTTTGGCGTTGACAATATTATGGTGTGGGGCTGTTAAGTTCAGCCCAAGCTATTCGAAAAATATAATTGGTGGAATTTCATTTCATAAGGATAATTTCTCTAAGAACATCCTATTGTCTTAATTTCACAAACAAGGATTATATAATGAGGCTTTCGAAAGGTGTTTGCTAAACCACTTTCAATATCATAACGTTAAACTGGTAGCTTAATTAAAATTTCCAATTTAATTAAATGTTTATCACAGTCATTAAAATAAAACTGTTGATGTTTTGGAAACACCTCATTTTTCAAAAAAAAAAAAAAAAACAAGCATTTGCTATTGTTTAAAATGTACAATTAATAACGGTTTAAATTACTATAATTACAAAACAAAAACTAATCTTTTAAACTGATTTAATACTAACAGTTTAACAAACATTTACAATGTTCTCTTTAACTATGTATTGATCATGGCAAAATGTAAACGTATTACCAGCCAGCAACATCAAACATGTTTTCTTTATTTTTAGCAATAACTTTTGTTTTACTGCTGCTAGTTTTCAGCAGCAGGTTTCATGGTATTTTTTTAGTTTGTTATTTAGTTAGTGATTAAGATAGAAAAAAAAGTACAAAGTTTAGCTTTATTAATTTTTAACATGATTTTAATATTATGTAATTGATATTGACAGACACTTGCCAAACATCTAAAAATTATATCAAATACCCAAACAGTATATACTGGATTTTGCTGTAGCAGTTGTAGAAATTACACTATTGCCTAGAGAAAGTTTTAAGGAGTTGGAGGACTTTAATTCTTATGAGTTTATTAAAGAGACTTGGGAAATAGTGTTAATATTTGATGATTTTAGCCATAATTTTCAGTCATGTAACACTTTATCCTGGGGCAATGTTTTATTTTAGAACATATAAA
The DNA here is from genome assembly GCA_942486065.2 of Calliphora vomitoria. Lineage (NCBI taxonomy): Eukaryota > Metazoa > Arthropoda > Insecta > Diptera > Calliphoridae > Calliphora > Calliphora vomitoria. Next base: position 10,418,740 of record OW818030.2, on the reverse strand, counting down.
GTGTACAATGATCTTGATCTATTGGTAGATGGAGTTCGTCATTAGGAGGTGTTTAGTGATAGGGAAAATACTCAGTTGTTTCTCTGGTAACATAAAACAGTCTTTCATTCTTAGAGTTGAGATCTTCCAGGCGCAATCTTAATAATTATGATTGATTTAGGCTGTATAATGGCGTTCTCTTTAAGAATCTGTTCCACTTAAAACAATATTGAATATGATTTGTGAATGGTTTGCAGTGATCCTCTCCTGATCGAGCGTATTATAGAAGAACTCAAGAAAGAGACAATATCTCATAGGTTATTAAATGACAAGACCAATTGAATTAAGATTAGTACAATGTTTACTTTATAACGGTTTCTTGTTTCAATTCGTCTTAATCAAATTTCTGAAAAGGGAGTTATTTGAAGACACTTCTAGGCAACTTGATTTGTTGATTAAGTTATTCACGGAATCTGTGAATAGAATACATGCTCTGAATATTTCGGAAGCTCCAAGATATGCAGCTACCTAGGCGATGTATGGAATACTGGCAATCGATCCGTTGAATCTTTACATCAACGAATACTCAGAATGACACTTATCTTGTATCAGTAAATATCATTTAGAGAACACGAAGTGATTATATCATGGCTTAAATCCATTGGTACAATGAGATCACTAGAAGTGTTCCACCAAGGCATAACTGGGAGTCTTTGAAACATAACACTGAAGCTATTGAATTACTTACAGACCGTTCAAGTGCAGTTGTATGTAAGAAGTTGGGTATAAACATATCTCTAGATTGAGAGACTCATGGAGAATTTTCAAAGCAGAAATATATGCGGATGTCTGAAGAAACTAGTTTGATATCCACGATATATGATGTCACCATAATCCTAGATAGTCAGGCTGTTAGAAAGGCACTTGATAATATAATTATTAGATCGCGGATAGTCAGCCGTTTTGCAACAACACAGTTTTGAAACTGTTCAGGATACCAGATCACAATAACATTGGAGGATATAATACCCGGTCTAAACTTTGTATACAAGACTATTCACTTGATCTATGCAGTATATTTAAGGTCTGAAACCAGCATATCCGCTTCGAAATTTGGGATGTAGCAATGGGATGATCAACGATCCTCCTCATTTCCTGCTGATAGTTATATGATTTATTTGGTTTTCGGTTTTCATATCCCGAGAAACTCAAGCGATTTTGTGCACCCCCTTATGAGGAAAAAGAGTACCTACGATTACCAAGTTGTTGCTGAGACACACTTCAATAAAGAGTTCATTATATTTAGACCGTGACAACCCATCAGCCATTCGAGGCCGCTGTACAACTATAGTGTTGAAATTACTGTCACCAGCTGAGGAATTATTATCCGAGATGTATGCAGACAAAATTCTTGTGGGAATCTAAGGGCAACAGGGCATGACAAAACAATAATCCAGAGGAATTGAAGGATATGAGTCCATTGGTAATGTTAAAATACAAGTTTAGTTTTGTTGTGGAAGTTTAAGAAGTGGAAGTTGTGATTAAAAGATTATGATAATAGATTTTAAAAATTTCCTAGTCTCAAACAAACACAAGGGAGTAATCGAAAGTACTACCCTGCCATATTAATCCTTTGATTAAACATACGATGTTTTCTGGTCAACAGCCCCCATCATCTTCTAATCCATCATGGAATAGTCCACCTAACTACTTAATTCTGTAGCGTTGCATCCGCTGGCAACGAAAGACAGTTTTTAACTGCAATTTTTGCAATCCCATCTGCTTGTTCAAGCCTTAACTAGAGAATAAACATTACTTCCATACAAGTCCACTAACATCCTGGTACCCGTCACGTTCACTAGGCCCTAGATATCCTACTTCTACATGATTGGTTAGTCCTGAGAAAAATCTTCTCCAATACTTATCCGTTGTTGGATGGTGATTTTACCAATTCCTCCCTCACCTCAAAGGATAAACCTGACAACTGTTTCCTCAATCTCATTGCTATCAACATCACAGTGTCCTGGTACCTAAATACGTTCTGAACTCGGAAGTATTCCATCGACCTGTCTAGGGGTCGCTTACAGTCATGTAACAGCTTGCACTTGACCCTGTGATCCTTTAAAGCCTTTAACGCGACCTGACTATCAACATAGAAAGCCACCTTATTACGTCACATATACACAGAAAAAAAAGATTCGCAGTAGCAACCGAATTTGTTGCCAATCGAATAAATCTATCTTAGTGACTGAATTTTACAGTTTAGGCTAGAAAATTTTAGAAGAAGTAACAAAACTTTGGTTGCTTCAACCGAAATTCTTCTTCATCAACTGACTTACTGTTGATAGAACCGAAAATTATATATCTACAATTGGCATCAAATTCGGTTGCTTCTACGAATCTCTTTTCTTTGTGTGGCTTTCAGGGTCACCAGTATTTCCGAAAGTCTGAACAACATTATAGTGACCCTTTTCACAATGTAGAGACCAGCTCCGGTGCCCTTTACATTAGTAACAGTTTGGATTTGTCCCTTTGATCCTTTAAAACATTTAACGCGGCCTGACTATTAACATAGAAGGCCACCTTATTAACTCATCTATAGGTTTAAAGGTCTCCAGTATTTCCGAAAGTCTAAACGACATTCTAGTGCTCATCTTTACTACGTAGAGACCAGCGCCAGTGTTCTTTATCATTCGCAAAAACTCTTCCAGACATACCTCTACTGGATCTGTATTGGAGGTGTCCTACTAAAGTTAATTTCCGTTATCATGAAGTCTGAGATAACCGGACCACAAGGAAACCCTGAACAGAAATCAAATCGTATGAGATCTTCGTATGGCCTTTTAACCTTAGTAAACTTCAATATGTCATTCCCATTACATATTGACTCTTCAATGGACAGTAACTGAAGAATGATGTTCATGTGACTTCCTACTTATGACACTCGAAGCTAGCTTTTCTTAAATGGTCGAAGGATGCATAACCTGTACCGCTGATGTTATGGAAGCTCTCAATGTCTGAGGATTGACAATGTATCAACGTGAAATTGTCTGAATTGAAGTTCTGTGTCATCCTCCTTTACATCATTCTTCTGGGCAACTTTGTGAAACTTCATCTCCACAAGCTACAAGAAATGTCGTCTTCCTCCAAAACATTCAAAAGCTGCTCCGAATTTCCTTGTGAAATTCTATGTGATCCTCTTTTATATTGAGGAATGACAATGGATCAACGTGAAATTGTCTTGCGAAGTTCTGTGTTATCCTCCTTAACACACCATTCTGGCCAACTTTATGAATCTTCATCTCCAGAAGTTACAAGAAATGTCGGGTTTCTCCAAAACTGTGAAATGCTGTTCTCTATTTCCCTTGTGAAATTCTATGTGATCCTCTTTTAAACTGATGTTAAGGAATGACAATTGATCTTCGTGGAATGGTATTTTGTAGTTCTGTGTGATGCTCCTTAACATCACCCTTTTGGGCAACTTTATGAAACTTCATCTCTACAAGCTACAAGAAATGTCGTCTTCCTCCAAAACTGTCAAAAGCTGCCCTCGATTTCCCTTATGAAATTATATTTGATACTCTTTTAAACTATAGGAAACTATATAAACCATAATATAAGTTCTAATCGGAAGACAATGGATCAGTGAAACGTAATCTTAGACACTTCAACTCCACAAGCAACAAAAAATTTCCTTTTCTTCCAAAAGTTTCAAAAGTCATCCTCGATTTCCCTCAAAAGTTTACATCCCCCAGACAAACACCCTGTACAATTCGAAACAATGTAAGACAATTCTTAAGCGGTATCAATATACAACACACACACACACAAATAGTTTTGCGCATGCTTACATGTTTCTTCGAAAATTGAGTGGGTTGTCAATTATGTTCACTGTTTGATTACTCTTCTAACAACCAGCTGCTGCAGCCAATTCATAGCCAGGCGAAAGAAGAAAGACTTTTCTCTAAGTATAAAGATATCTTAACACCAACCAACCAGCTAACTAACTTTATAATGAAATAGTTTATTCTAAGAGTTAATAGGTTTGCTGGTGAGGTAGTCTTACGTTTAACGTTGAATACACATTATGTGGCAATTGAGTTTTAAATGCAGGCACATGTCTTGCATATTTAAGTGGGTTAAATTGTTTGCTGGCGCAGCAGCAGCAGTAACTACACTAGAGTGCAAGAGGCCGTAGCTTCATCATTTGAATGAGTGAAAGAATGAATGAATGAATAAAGCCTAAATGTAGTTGTTATTATGTACAATGCTTTGCTGTGGCATATTGAATGACAGTTCATAACAATTGAGTTGTCAGAGCACGAAGTCAAGTTTTAGAATGCCAAATAGGAAGTTAGAAGTAAATTTCTTAGGAATTTTATACATTTCAAGGGGTCACTTTTTAAAGAGACATTTAATAAGCTTTGGTTTAGTTCAATGATTTTATATAACAAATATTTTGATCTCAAAAGGCGACCCTTTTCAAAATATTAAGTTTTAGCCATCATTTTAATATGCTAGATAAAATCTTAATAATTTTTAATATGCCTTAATTATGGTTAATATTAAAGACCATAAATCTTTTAAAAATTTACATAAATTGACTCCAAAACATTAAAAAGTTAATAACCCTGCCTTTGTTTTTATTTCAATATAAAGAAAAATAAGTTTAAGGTCTTCATATAACATTTTAATTAAATCTTTTAATTTTCTTTTTTCATCTGTTTTTTTTTTTTAATAATGAATGTTTATAATAAACTATCTCTACATGATGATAATCATTGGCTAAAGTTTGTCCCAATAAAATAGACTTTAGTTTATAAAAAATGTCTCTTATTTCATGTGGCAAAGAATTATTTATAGACAATTTTCACTTGAGGCCAAACTATAATGATAATGCTTTGCCATAATTAAAAAAAAAACATCTTTAAATAATACAATACTTCAAGCCTCCTATAAAGTAATAAAACATTTTTTCATCTCTTCATAATGAAGAGGAGATGATGTTGTAAAAATTTAATTCGTTTAAAACATAGACTGACTGGCCAGCTGACTTGCTGTCTTCATGCGTGTTGAGTAAGTTTTGGGCTAGAGAAAAAGAAAAAAACTAAACTCAAAGTGATTGAAGTTCTAAAGCAGCATAGACATATAATCATAGAGTTTTACTCTTAAAGGTCTTATTTTTAATTTGAAATGAAACTAACTTTTCATACAAACTAGCAGACAAGCATTTATATGCATAAGTGCTGAGTATAATGTTTAATAAATTTTCCAAAGGGGAATGTAACCTCTAAATGAAATATAAAAATGCTTAAAAATTACTTTAATTAGGAAAACAAAAAAAGTACCTTAAATGTGCAAAAAAGTACCCAATTGTACCTAATATTTAATACATTTTCTTTATATTATATTTAAAAAGTAAATGTTAAAAAAATTGAATCAATTAGGAAAATAAAACAAATTTAGAAAAAAAGTACCTAAAAGGTACTAAAAATTTAACCAAAAGTACCAAAAATTTTCCTGAATAGTACCACCCAAATTTTAATTTACAAATATCTTTTAGTTAACTTAAATTAAAAATTTTTTTTTTTTAGTTAAAAACAATTTTGAAAATTTAAAAAGTTTTATAAAAAGTACTAAATGTAAATAAAGTTCCTTAATTTTTGTCAAAATAAAAAGTTTTCCTCAGGGGCCCCAAGTATTTTAAATTAAGGACAAATTGCTCAATAAACCGGTTTGTTTGATCAAAAAGAAAAAAAGTACCACAAAAAGTACCAAAACATTATAATATATGTTTAATGCTGAAATTTCTTTAATTTTATTACTTTATGACAACAGAAATACTTTAGTTAAACTAAATTCTTTAATACATATCAAAGTATTTAGTTTTTAGAGAGAAAGTACTAAAATAACACATAAAGCTTCGTTGAAAATCAATGAATTTTTTTAAGTTTTTTTTTTTTTTTTTTTTTTTTTTTTTTGTAAAATTAAAAAAAATTTCTTACCAAATTATGTATAAATTGTTCAATAGATCACCTAGTTTTATTTAAAAACAAACAAGAAAAAAAAGTACCACAAAAGGTACAAAAATATTAGAAAACTTATTAATTATAAAAATTTTTATTTTTTAATGTTAAATAAGTTAAACAACAAAATAATTATTGTTCTAAAACAAAATTCTTTAATAAATGCAAAAAGTAAAAAGTAAAAGTAAAAAGAGACCTTGAAAGATGATTGTGCATGTTCGAAATGATGCTTGAACGCTATAAAACTAAATCATTTTTGCACCGAATCATTACTTGTGATGAAAATTGGATGCATTACAATAACCCGAACTGTAAGATATCGTATGTGAAGCCTGGCCAACCAGCAGATTCGACACCAAATCCAAATATCCATGACGCTAAGGTAATGCTCAGTATTTGGTGGGACAAAAAGGTTAATATCTATTATGAGCTGCTGAAATTTGTCCAGACCATTCGTTTGAAGCGAACATTGGCTGAAAAATGCCCAGAATATGCGGCCAGACATGAAACCGTAATATTTCATCATGACAACAGGTATTCCAACATGTGGCCGAGATGTTGCAATTCCTGTTAAAAACTATTTAGAAAGAAGTGGTTGGGAACTTGTCCGAAGTTGCCACGTCCGACTACTATTTGTTTTGATCGAAGCAAATCAAAGTTTAAAAAGCGGTTAAACGACAATCATCATGTTAAATTAACCGGTTCGCAAAAAACCGAAATTTTGAAGAAAATCAGATTTATAAACACTAGTAAAGGGTATATAAGATTCGGCAAGGAATATTGCTCTTTTACTTGTTTTTTTAAATAAATTTTTGCTAAAATGTTGAATTTTTAACAGATACAGGTAAATCCCGGTATAACGAACGATATGTTGTCAGGTCCATTCGTTATATCGAGATATATTTGTTGAATAAGTTTTAAGCGTTGTGACATTAGGAGACATGACTATTGTCTACAATTTTTTCATATTTTGTAGTTTTTATTCATTGTTTTTCGGAAGGTTGACTTAGGGCATTACCAAGGAATAATAAAGCCTTCACTGAAAAAGATTTCGGTTCTAAAAATTATTCTACCATTAAAAATATCCATTATTTCAATGAAGATAATTAACAACAACACTTTGTTACGAAACAAGTGGCTTTTCTTTGCCTTTCAACGATTTTTTGTTCCACATTCATAACAGCAAACCAAAATTTTTAATCTATCCTTCGATAACTTTCCTCCAGGAGCTCTGGTTTCTCTAGCGTGACCAAAGGTGTTATCTTATATCATTTTCCAATAGATATCAGTTTTATTCGCAATGAGAATAACATGAGTTAGATTGTGCTCAACTATAACTGTATGCTGATTCTTTAAGAAGTCACTTGTATGAAATCCACCATTATAAACCCTTGTTGCATTTCTATGGCTCTAGATATTAAAGGAATTCTATTAACTGAAATGTGTTTTTACCTCTGGTCGAGCAACCAACAATTAAACTCCTTTTCCACAAGGGGATATATGTACATCATTCTTTAGAGATAGCTGATTATTTGAGCCATTCTTCGATATAACTGACAAAACGGTTCGTTTGATTTTGTTTTATTTTTCTCAACATTCGCTAAATCGAGTACAAAATGGTTGAAACGTTCGTTATATAAGGCAGTTAATGTTAAAAATGTGGTTGTACGTTATATCGTGTTTTCTTTAAAGAGAGATTCGTTATACCGAGATTTGCCTGTACTACTATTTTCAAAAATACTACTTTTTTAAAGTTATAAATAAACAGTATTTTTTTTTTTATAAAAATGCAATCTATTCAAAATTTATATAAAAAATATTATTTTAAAAATGCTACTTTATTAAAAAAAATACTACTATTTTAAAAACTCATTTAAATGCTAAATTTGTTTGTATTATTTCTTTAGAAAATTTTAGTTTTTAACAATTAGTTTTATTTTTTATTAATCATCGTCAAAATATTAAAATTTTTAACAGATACTACTATTTTCAAAAATACTACTTTTTTTTAAATTTATAAATAGTGTTTTTTTCTGAAAATGCAATCTATTCAAAATTTTTATAAAAATACTTTATTTGAAAATACTACTTTTTTTTAAAAAAATACTACTATTTGAAAAAGTCTTAATTTTAATTAATAACGGAAAAAATATTTTTTATTTTTCTAAATATTATTATTGTTACGAAAAAGTTATTAAAATCTTTTAAGCACAAGAAAATAATACTATTTAAGAAACGTACTACCATTTTAAAAATATGCTACTTTTTTACAAAATAATACATAGAAAATATTTTTTTACCATATGATTTTAACAACAATATTCTAATTCTAAGAGCCAAAATATTGAAGTTTTTAACAAATACTACTATTTTCAAAAATACTACTTTTTTCAAATAATTATTTTTTTTTAACTTTTTATAAAAATACTTAATTTTTAAAATACTACTTTTTTAAAAAAATACTACTATTTTAAAAAATCTTAATTTTAAGATAATATGTTTTATTTGACTTTAAATATTATACAAAAATTACTTTTAATGAAATTGCAATATAATATCTACATATTTTAAAAAATACTACTTTTTTGAAAAAATACTACTATTTTAAAAAGACTTAATTTTAATGTTATATGTTTATTTTGACTTTGTAATATGGTATTGGAAAAATATAAGTTGTAAATTTTTGGGAAATTTGTTGCTTTAAGTCTTACTTGTTGGTTACCTTCCTTGTGAAAAGGAAGTCATATTTTCATATATTTTCATACTCATATGTATGCATTTAAGTGTGTATTAGTTTTCCATCATATTTTGCTTTGCAATTACATACTTTTCCAACACTTTGCCCGGCCATGGTTTTTGATAGACATTTTCTTGATTGCAGTTAATTTTCTATGCAAATTATATTATTTTATTTTCGGTTTTAAATTATGTACATATCTGCATGCATAGTTTATACATATATGCTGCTCCTAAGACATTTTACAATAGTGCAACAAAATTTTAAAAGCAATAAGTGAATGGCCGGCCGTTCAGCTTGGTAAATGAAAATGTTTAATTTTCGAAATTGGAAGAAAAAAGAACATAAATTAAATGGACTTTTACTAGGAAACAATGTAGTAAATTCCACTTATTTCAATATAAATTAATTTTTAACGCTTTAGTTTTTAATTTAAGTTCTAAAAGAATTCTTAATAAATATGAAGATTTGTACCCCATTAACATATTTAAACAATTTGTTAAATGACCTTACCATTAAAACTACTTAAAATTCCTTACACTACACCAGAAACCCTAGTTCAAATAAAACCTTTAATTCAAAATGCATCAGTCTAGTCTTGTTTAAATAAGCCGCTGCGATCACTACTCCACAAATGTCCAACTGAAACCAAACAGAAATTTTTAAAACGGCTATAATATTCCTTCCACCTTTTTATGTTGTATAGGAAACCAGACCACTACTACTTTAAACGTCTTAGATTGAAGTGCGTGTGAAAACACTTGTTGTCTCTGGTACCTTTCATCAAGGTATTTTGTTTAAATGTCTTACAATTTTCCAACATAAAGACCACCCTGGGAGTGTGTTGATTTTGAAAGTTAAAAATGATTCTTTGTCTTTTGCTGCAGGGGTTATATTCTGGTATAATTTTCTACTAATGGTTGGTATTCTGCTCATCATTATGAATATTTATAGACAAAAAAAAAAAAAAAAAAAAAAACAATGAAAATCATTTAAATAAATTATTTTTCTTGATAGTGCAAGAATTCTTAAGAATTGTATGGTAATAAATTTATTTGTTTTTTACTAGAACTAAACAATATGTCTTAATTGCTGGCAGGGAGGAGAGAAAGGGTTATTAAGCAGACAAATAGGGAATAGAGATAGAGCAGATAGACCACAAAAGATAAGAGAGCAAATAAAAGACTAGATCTAGAAGATAGATTAGAGGACAAATATGAGACTAGATCTACGTGATAGATAGACTTAAAGGCAGACTGATAAGCTGTTTAATTATGTAAAGTTTAAGACAGATAATTGCGTGAATATAAACCAGGCAAACAGACAAATTACTGGCGGCCTATAACTAATCAACACTTAGAACTCAAATGGAAACTTAACCTAAGAAATCATTATACAACTAGTTTTTAAGCTTGGAAAATTAGAATACAGAAGAAATTTTCAATCAGTTATTCAAAAATCGTGAAAAGTTTTAATCAGACAAACCGACAAATTACCGAAGCTATAAAAGTGAGCTAGAAAACCATTTAAACATTTTAGATTTAAAAAGGCAACATAATTTACATGTAGAAAATTCACATCCGACTCTTCAAAAGTGTCGAAAAGTTATAATCAGACAAACCGACAAATAACTAACGACTGAGAGGCATTGCAGTTAAAACATAATAATTAAATATTGAACTAAAAGGAAATGTTATTCACACCATAAAAGAATAATGCCCTTAAATATGTATACAGACACTATTTAAAATTTCAAAAGATAAACAGACAAAAAAGCAACTTCAGACAAATATTGAGAAAAGTGATAATAAATAAAGAAAATATTTGAAAAGCTGAAACATTATAATCAGACAAACAGACAAATTCCCACAATTATAAACTTGAGCTAGAAAACCATTTAAACATTTTAGATTTATACGGGAAATATAATTTACATGTAGGACATTTACAACCGACTCTTCAAAAATCTCGAAAAGTTATAATCAGACAAATCGACAAATAACTAACGACTGAGAGAGGCATTTCAGATAAAACTCAATAATTAGATATTCAACTAAAAGAATATACAGGACAAATTCTAAGAGCATGATGACCTAAAATATCACTAAAATGTCACTTTTGGTATTACTTGTCTGAAGCAGCTAATTTGTCTGATGAACACTTTTAATAATGTCTGATCACCATTCATCCTTATCGTGGTTGGCATAAACGTCTTACGCCTACGACTGTTTCGTACTAGATTAAAGATAAAATGCAAACTGTTTCTTTAATCTAGTACGAAACTGTCGTAGTCGTATGACGTTTACCTCAACCACGATAAGGGTGATTATAAAAAGTGTTCAACAGACAAATTTGCTGCTTCAGACAAGTAGTACCAAAAGTGACAATAAGCAAGTAAGAGAGCTATATTCGTCTGTGCCGAATAGTATATACCCTACAACAAATTATACTTTAAACAATTTAAAAAAAAATATTTTTAATTTTTTTCGAAATTATTTTTTAAGTTTTTTAAAAATTTTTTTTTTAATTTTAAAAAATTTGGTTTTTAATTTTAAAAAAAATTGTTTTTTAATTTATTAGTGAAAAAAAAAAATAGGAGAAATATTTTTTTTTGTTAAAAAAAAAATTCGGGTTAAAAAATATTTTTCTCGATTTTGACCCATTGTAGGTCCAACTTACTATATATAGCCTAATATACATCGTTGCAATGGACTTTGAAATATCTATCAATAGATATCCATATTGTCTATATTTATGACTTAGTAATCGAGATATAGATCAAAATAGGCAAAAAATAGAGGTTGTCCCGGTTTTTTTCTTATATCTCAGCCATTTGTGGGCCTCGATTTTAAATAACAACCTAAGTTGGACTATAGCGAATTTATTGATGTATCAATCATGTATGGAAGTTATTTGGGGGCTTCCGAAAGTTGATTTCAACATTACCTCCAACGAACATAGCTACGACGATCCAGAATATACTTTATGGAGTCGCAAATGTACCAGACAAAACAGATAGTCTGAGCGTCAACAAAAAGTTCTTGGTCATTAGATTCCGTTAGAATACTTTCATCAATATTTAAGTATTACTCATATAAATTGTTTCCGGTAGTAGCGTGTCATATCAACGTTATAAGAGTTGAAAGTAGAACATCGTCTTCTGAAACTGTTTCGGTAGAAGTAATTCTTTTTATTAACCCAGCTTTGCTGAAACAATTTTTTATTGTTTCAGCTATCACTTTATTCCAAGCTTCTTTTATAAAAAAATATGGCGTCAAAGTTCTTGCAGAACCACATTCTTCAATATTGGTGTAATAAAGTTTGTATAATTCGAAATTTTGAATTATACCCTGATCCAGGCGCGGAACCAGGTCAACCATTTTAAATATTAAAATTTGTTCTACATTTTTCTTTTTTTATATGAAAACTTTTCGGTTTTGGGGGGGAAAACTCCTATTTCACCCCCTCTGGATCCGCGCCTGCCCCGATCCAATGGTTTGGCGAACAGCAGTTGTGTTTGGAGGCAAAAAAGCATTCTTTATGTTGCAAAGTTTCATATTTCTTGGATGAGAAGCGGCACTATCCAAAAATAATAAAATATTTCTGTTTCGAATATCCATTTTCAAACTATCAACCATTCAGTCATAAAATCTCGGATCACCCAAGCCTTTTTGTTGGATTTCCAATATACAGGAAGGTCTTTATATTGGACGTGCCGGACGCGGCACGTCCTCGAGCATTCGTTTGTTGGATTGTAATTTGTTTGGTTTCCATTATAATCGTTTCAAGTGTAAGAAAACTGAAAACATAAGAGAGCTGTCCACGAGTGGAACTTTCACTGTAACTATACCCTAGCTACTTATGCTGTAGGACATTACAAATTTGAAAAGTAGTTTAATATGTTTCAATTCCATAGTGTTCCTGGGTTGAAATTCATTTAATTTTTTGTAACTACTAAATTATTCTCTTCTTTGCAGCCCTGTTTTAATTCCACAATGTTTCCTTATTGTAATATTAAAGTTTATTCAGTTTTCTTTTCACTTAATTCCAATTTTATAAATGTTTCAATTCCATAATGTTCCTGGATTAACATTAATTTGATTTCTTGTTAATTATACCCTTCACCTTCAGGCGCGGATCTAGGTCAACATTTTTGAGGTGGGGGTGGGAGTTTATGGTTGTAAAAATCAAAATTTGTTTTACATTTTTCTTTTTATACCCTTCACCATGAGTGGCAAGGGTATATATAAGTTTTTGATTCCGTTTGTAATTTCTACATTTTTCATTTGCGACCCTACAAAGTATATATATTCTAGTTTCCATTATAATGGTTTTAAGTGTAAGAAAACTGTCCACACAAGGAGATGTCCACGAGTAGAACTTTGACTGTATACCCTAGCTACTTATGATATAGGATATAACAAATTTGAAAAGTAGTTTAAATTTATACCCGAATATTGAAAATATTATCGGACAAACAGACAACTGTTCATAAATTTCATTTGAAAATGAGTAAAAGGAACATATTCTATATGTTTTAATTCCATGTTCCATTCCGTGTTCCTGGGTTGAAATTCATTTGATTTCTTGCTGATTTTTTGTAACTACATACTTAATTCTTCACTTCTTTGCAGTCCTGTTTTAATTGCATAATGTTTACTTATTGTAATATTAAAGTTTATTTTGTTTTCTTAAGCACATTCCAATTTTTAAGTAAATTTTATAAATGTTTCAATTCCATAATGTTCCTGGGCTAACATTAATTTGATTTCTTGTTAATTATACCCTTCACCATGAGCAGGCGCGGATCTAGGTCAACCATTTGTGGGGAGGGGCAAAAATCTAAATTTTTTCTACATTTTTCTTTGTTTTGGGGAGGGAAAATTCCTTTTCACCCCCTCTGGATCCGTGCCTGACCATGAGTGGAAAGAGTATATATAAGTTTGTCATTCCGTTTGTAATTTCTACATTTTTCATTTGCGACCACACAAAGAATATACATATATTATGGATCATTTTAGATGTCGGAATCAATATAGCCATGTCCGTCTGTATGTTGAAATCAACTTTCTGTAGCTCCCAAATAACTTACATACATGATTCATACATCAATATATACGCTATAGACCCGGTTCGGTTGCTATTTAAAATTAAGAAAATCGGTCCACAAATGGCGTAGATATAAGGAAAAAACCAAGACAACCTCGATTTTTGAAATATTTTTTATGTGTGTCTGGATTATAAAGTCATATATGAATATCTAACATTTCAAAGTCCATTGCAATTATTTCTATAAGGCTATAGTAAGTTGAACCTACAATGGGTCAAAATCGGGAAACGCATTTTTTAACCCGATTTTTTTTCAAAAAAAAAATTTTTTTGTCATAAATCTTTTTCACTAATAAATTTAAAAATAATAATTTGTAAAAATTAAAAATGTTTTTTTAAATTTAAAAAAAAATTGAAAAAAAATTTTTAAAAAAAAAATTTTAAAAAAATAATATTTTTAAAATTTTTTTTTAAAGTATAATTTAGTGTAGGGTATATAAGATTCGAAACAGTCGAATATAGCTCTCTTACTTGTTTTTTTAAATAGTTTTACCTCTTTCAAAAGCGTAAATTTCCAGTTTTGGCATTTTGTTTCATGCCATAATGTTTCATTTATCTATTTTAGAATATTACTCTATTTATTTAACTAAATAACGACGAATTCTTAATCACAAACTGATTTGCAATTATTTTGTTACAAATTTTTCAATTCCATAACGTTCCTGGCTTAAAATTTATTTGATTTCTGGGTAAATTTTTTTTAAATTACTTAGTTTTTCTCTATTAAAACAGTGGTATTTCTTTAAGGAGTTAACATTGCCAATTATGGCATGTTTAAATTCCATAGCATTGCTGGATTAAAATTCATTTGATTTCTATTCAAAAATTTTGATTCTACTTTCATGACTTGCAATTTCATGAAATTTCCAATTAAGGCATTTTGTTTCAATTCCATAGTATTCTTTACTGTATTTTAAAATCTTATTTTTCTCTCTAAATAATGAGGGCCTCTTAATTACAGAAAAATGTTTATGTTTCAATTCCATAGCGTTCCTAGGCTAAAATTCATTTGATTTCATTTGCAATTTTTTAAAAAAACTTTGTTCTTCTCTATTAAAACAGTTTTACAGACAAATTGTTATGTGACTTTTGGTAATGTTTTAATTCCATAGTGTTCCTAGACTTAAATTTATTTAATTTCTAAACAATTTTTTAATTGAAACAGTTTTAATACTTTAAAGAGTTAAAATTTTAAGATTTTTCCCAGTGTTCAAATGCCACGCTGTTCCTTTGGGTTTTCTGTTTAATTTTTTCACAAAATTATATTCATATTTTTCTTTCTAAAGTGAATTAAACGAAAATATAGATAATTTTTACATAGTGTTTCAATTCCGTAGTGTTTCAGGGTTATTTTCAGCGATTTTCTTATGGTTTTAATTCCATTCATAGTCATTTGATTTATTTTCTTCTTCCTAAATTATCTTTTTAATGTTCAATTCTTGTTGAACGACAGTTATCGTTCGACTTTAATTTAACGACTTTTTAACTAAATGCTAATGATCCTTAACAACATGTTATGGATCTCTCCGACTAACCGCTTTCCGCTTCTTTTTTTCTCAACACAAATATTTTAATTCCTTTATAATTACCTAGATTGTGGGTAAGCTCTTTCATATTTGTGGTAAAATGATCTTTAATGTTGTATTTAAATAGTAATTCCCACCAGTAACAAACACTCAACATTACCTACTTACTATGAAAGAGAGCGAGAGACTCTGGGTAATAATGGTAATAGTTATGCTGATAAGTAACAAATTATGGTCGCTAGTTGCTCCTCTGACATGTTTCAGCAGCTCTTTTTTTTCCTCTACTTTATAACACACAAAATGCCGCTGGCTGTTTGAATTACAAAATACTAAGTCTAAATGCATGGGACGGACGGACAGACGGATGGACCATTATTTGACTAACATACACACTCTATTCTTTCACATGCATTGTGGGCCATAAACAAAATCTTGTCAATGGTTATTTTTGAACGTGTTGCATTACAACATTTCTGTATTTTGTCTTGCCATGATTTTTTGTTTTTCCATTTTCTGTGATTTTTCTGCTGTTTAATGGCTTAAGGTCATTAGTAGCAAAAATCCCTCGAACCAGTTTCGGGAAGATTTTCTTTGGTTTCTATTTGTGTGAAATTTGTTTATTGTTGATTTGTTTTGTAGTCTTTGTAGTTGTGGTGTTTTTTAGTTTTTGTTAACATTTTTATGGCATGTTAAACATAAAATAATGACACTTAATATTGTCTGTCGGTAGATTTCGGTGCCTTTACCTCTTTAAAGCCTTTTTTAGGTAGTGGTGGAATATGTTGAAGAAGAAGGTGTTAAACAGTTTACCATAAAATTGGGAAAAAAAGGTTATTGAGTTTAATTGTAGGGTTACAGGATTACGAACGAAGTTAAATGATCAATTTAAAACCCATAAATAAATAAAATTTAAAGAAAACTTTCTCTAAAGGGAGAAGCGGACAGAAAAGTATAAACAAATACAAGTTGCTAGGGTACGCTACAGGGTCTAATTGAAATTAAACAATCAAACGAACAAATATTTAAACTAAAGATAATAAAGATCGATAAACAAGATCATTAAACTTGAACTAGAACCTGAACTAGAACCTGAACTAAAACCTGAACTAGAACCTGAACTAGAACCTGAACTAAAACCTGAACTAGAACATGAACTAGAACCTGAACTAGAACATGAACTAGAACCTGCACCTGAACTAGAATCTAAACTAGAACCTGAACTTGAACTAGAATCTGAACTAGAACCTGAACTAGAACTTGAACTAGAACATGAACTAGAACCTGAACTAGAACTTGAACTAGTGCTGAACTAGAACCTGAACTAGAACCTGAACTAGAACCTGAACTAAAACCTAAAGTAGAACGTGAACTAGAACCTGAAATAGAACCTCAAATATAACCTGAACTAGAACCTAAACCTGAAATAGAACCTGAACAAGAACCTTAAGCTGAACTACAACTAGAACCTTAAGCTGAACTACAACTAGAACCTGAACTACAACTGAACTAGAACTGAACTAGAACTGAACTAGAACTGAACTAGAACTGAACTAGAACTGAACTAGAACTGAACTAGAACTGAACTAGAACTGAACTAGAACTGAACTAGAACTGAACTAGAACTGAACTAGAACTGAACTAGAACTGAACTAGAACTGAACTAGAACTGAACTAGAACTGACCTAGAACTGACCTAGAACTGAACTAGAACTGAACTAGAACTGAACTAGAACTGAACTAGAACTGAACTAGAACTGAACTAGAACTGAACTAGAACTGAACTAGAACTGAACTAGAACTGAACTAGAACTGAACTAGAACTGAACTAGAACTGAACTAGAACTGAACTAGAACTGAACTAGAACTGAACTAGAACTGAACTAGAACTGAACTAGAACTGAACTAGAACTGAACTAGAACTGAACTAGAACTGAACTAGAACTGAACTAGAACTGAACTAGAACTGAACTAGAACTGAACTAGAACTGAACTAGAACTGAACTAGAACTGAACTAGAACTGAACTAGAACTGAACTAGAACTGAACTAGAACTGAACTGAACTAGAACTGAACTAGAACTGAACTAGAACTGAACTAGAACTGAACTAGAACTGAACTAGAACTGAACTAGAACTGAACTAGAACTGAACTAGAACTGAACTAGAACTGAACTAGAACTGAACTAGAACTGAACTAGAACTGAACTAGAACTGAACTAGAACTGAACTAGAACTGAACTAGAACTGAACTAGAACTGAACTAGAACTGAACTAGAACTGAACTAGAACTGAACTAGAACTGAACTAGAACTGAACTAGAACTGAACTAGAACTGAACTAGAAATGAACTAGAACTGAACTAGAACTGAACTAGAACTGAACTAGAACTGAACTAGAACTGAACTAGAACTGAACTAGAACTGAACTAGAACTGAACTAGAACTGAACTAGAACTGAACTAGAACTGAACTAGAACTGAACTAGAACTGAACTAGAACTGAACTAGAACTGAACTAGAACTGAACTAGAACTGAACTAGAACTGAACTAGAACTGAACTAGAACTGAACTAGAACTGAACTAGAACTGAACTAGAACTGAACTAGAACTGAACTAGAACTGAACTAGAACTGAACTAGAACTGAACTAGAACTGAACTAGAACTGAACTAGAACTGAACTAGAACTGAACTAGAACTGAACTAGAACTGAACTAGAACTGAACTAGAACTGAACTAGAACTGAACTAGAACTGAACTAGAACTGACCTAGAACTGAACTAGAACTGAACTAGAACTGAACTAGAACTGAACTAGAACTGAACTAGAACTGAACTAGAACTGAACTAGAACTGAACTAGAACTGAACTAGAACTGAACTAGAACTGAACTAGAACTGAACTAGAACTGAACTAGAACTGAACTAGAACTGAACTAGAACTGAACTAGAACTGAACTAGAACTGAACTAGAACTGAACTAGAACTGAACTAGAACTGAACTAGAACTGAACTAGAACTGAACTAGAACTGAACTAGAACTGAACTAGAACTGAACTAGAACTGAACTAGAACTGAACTAGAACTGAACTAGAACTGAACTAGAACTGAACTAGAACTGAACTAGAACTGAACTAGAACTGAACTAGAACTGAACTAGAACTGAACTAGAACTGAACTAGAACTGAACTAGAACTGAACTAGAACTGAACTAGAACTGAACTAGAACTGAACTAGAACTGAACTAGAACTGAACTAGAACTGAACTAGAACTGAACTAGAACTGAACTAGAACTGAACTAGAACTGAACTAGAACTGAACTAGAACTGAACTAGAACTGAACTAGAACTGAACTAGAACTGAACTAGAACTGAACTAGAACTGAACTAGAACTGAACTAGAACTGAACTAGAACTGAACTAGAACTGAACTAGAACTGAACTAGAACTGAACTAGAACTGAACTAGAACTGAACTAGAACTGAACTAGAACTGAACTAGAACTGAACTAGAACTGAACTAGAACTGAACTAGAACTGAACTAGAACTGAACTAGAACTGAACTAGAACTGAACTAGAACTGAACTAGAACTGAACTAGAACTGAACTAGAACTGAACTAGAACTGAACTAGAACTGAACTAGAACTGAACTAGAACTGAACTAGAACTGAACTAGAACTGAACTAGAACTGAACTAGAACTGAACTAGAACTGAACTAGAACTGAACTAGAACTGAACTAGAACTGAACTAGAACTGAACTAGAACTGAACTAGAACTGAACTAGAACTGAACTAGAACTGAACTAGAACTGAACTAGAACTGAACTAGAACTGAACTAGAACTGAACTAGAACTGAACTAGAACTGAACTAGAACTGAACTAGAACTGAACTAGAACTGAACTAGAACTGAACTAGAACTGAACTAGAACTGAACTAGAACTGAACTAGAACTGAACTAGAACTGAACTAGAACTGAACTAGAACTGAACTAGAACTGAACTAGAACTGAACTAGAACTGAACTAGAACTGAACTAGAACTGAACTAGAACTGAACTAGAACTGAACTAGAACTGAACTAGAACTGAACTAGAACTGAACTAGAACTGAACTAGAACTGAACTAGAACTGAACTAGAACTGAACTAGAACTGAACTAGAACTGAACTAGAACTGAACTAGAACTGAACTAGAACTGAACTAGAACTGAACTAGAACTGAACTAGAACTGAACTAGAACTGAACTAGAACTGAACTAGAACTGAACTAGAACTGAACTAGAACTGAACTAGAACTGAACTAGAACTGAACTAGAACTGAACTAGAACTGAACTAGAACTGAACTAGAACTGAACTAGAACTGAACTAGAACTGAACTAGAACTGAACTAGAACTGAACTAGAACTGAACTAGAACTGAACTAGAACTGAACTAGAACTGAACTAGAACTGAACTAGAACTGAACTAGAACTGAACTAGAACTGAACTAGAACTGAACTAGAACTGAACTAGAACTGAACTAGAACTGAACTAGAACTGAACTAGAACTGAACTAGAACCTGAAATAGAACCTAAACTAGAACTTGAACTGGAATCTGAACTAAAACCTAAACTAGAACTGAACTAGAACCTGAACTAGAACCTGAACTAGAACCTGAAATAGAACCTGAACTAGAACTGGAATCTGTACTAAAACCTAAACTAGAACATGAACTAGAACTAGAACCTGAACTAGAACTGAACTAGAACTGAACTAGAACTGAACTAGAACCTGAACTAGAACCTGAACTAGAACCTGAACTAGAACCTGAACTAGAACCTGAACTAGAACCTGAACTAGAACCTGAACTAGAACCTGAACTAGAACCTGAACTAGAACCTGAACTAGAACCTGAACTAGAACCTGAACTAGAACCTGAACTAGAACCTGAACTAGAACCTGAACTAGAACTTGAACTAGAACCTGAACTAGTACCTGAACTAGAACCTGAACTAGAACCTGAACTAGAACCTGAACTAGAACCTGAAATAGAACCTGAACTAGAACTTGAACTAGAACCTAAACTAGAACCTCAGTTAGAACCTTAACTAGAACTTGACTAGAATCTAAACTAGAACCTATAGTAGAACCTGAACTAGAACCTGAAATAGAACCTGAACCTAAACTAGAACTAGAACCTGAACTAGAACCTGAACTAGAACCTGAACTAGAACTTGAACTAGAACCTGAACTAGAACCTGAACTAGAGCCTGAATCTGAAGTACTCTTTTAAAAATATTTATCACTAAAAAACTATTTCCAAAAGTCAGAGAGCTATATTCGGCTGTACCGAATCTTATGTACCGTTAACCAAATTATACTTTAAAATAAACATTTTTATTAAAAATTTTTTTTTTTTTTTTAATTTAAAAAAATTTTTTAGCAAACAATTTTTTTTTTCAAAAATTTTTTTTAATATTTTTCAAAAGATTTTTTTTGGTGAAAAAAATTCGGATTAAGAAATCTTTTTCCCGATTTTGACCATTTGAGGTCCGACTTACTATGACGTTTTATACATCGATGCAAAGGTCTTTGAAATATCTATCGTTACATATTGTCTTAGTATGTCTTAGTAATCCAGATATAAGTTGAAAAAATAGGTAAAAAATTGAGGTTGTCCTGGATTTTTCCAATATTGTAACAAAATTGTATTTGGTACCTTTTCTAAATTGTACAAAAAAAAGTACCAGCTTTATGGTACTAAACTACAAAAGAGTTGTAATAAACATTTCACTTATTATATAGAGACAAAACAATATATAATTTTTTGGTTCTTTTATCTCTGAATAAATACAATTGTATAGCTTTATACGAAAGTAATTGTAGAATACAAGTTTTAGGAAAACATAGCTCTCGTGGTACTTTTTCAAAAAGTACCATTTATTACAGAAAAAATACAATTTTACAAGATTAAAACTTTTGGTACTTTTTGAAAAAAGTACTTTTTAAAAAGTACCATTTTTTATTTAAAAATTAATGTATAGCTTAAAATTAAATCAAATATTAAAGTAAAATTATGTACTCTTTTTTTTAAAAATGTACCATTTTTAAAATATAATAGCAAAAATATGGAAAGTAGCTCACCAGAAACTTCGATTTAAGTCTCCAATTTTCTCTTTCACACAAAACATTTAACAATTACAGCACAAATAATTCATTGGTTAAATGATTGGCACTCGAAATGAAAAAAAAAAAACAAAAAACACGCCAGAAAAGTTCCCATTATTATAAAGAAATATTTCATTTTTTGACCCCTTCACCCTCACTCTTCACATTTGCTAACTATTGACATGTTGCCAGCAATTGTACAAGATCGTTAAAAAGGTTTATGTCTTCACTTTCTTTTTAAACTCACAAATTCAATGAAAAAAAAAAATAATAAAAAAACAGAATTTATACGTTGAACTTGTTACACTACTTTTCTTGTAGGCGTTTGCTGCCAGCATTAAATGATCTTTATGTTCATGAAAGAAAGACAAAGAAAGGAGTCAGTCCAGAAAGTACCACAAACCGATTCATCTACATATACGAACAAGCCCCAGCACTCACATCACATCATTATAGTACAACATACAAAAATGGCAAAATTGATGAGATTTTTTAACCATTTTTGGTCTGGGGGAACAAATTCCCTTTTTTATTATTATATTTTGTTTTGTTTTTTTGTATAAGCAATGTGGTAAAAGTTGCTGTTTGCCATTAGTGTTGTGGCTGGCCACCACTAATGAGCACCTTAAATGGTTGATTTCATTCTTGTTTTTTTTTTTGTAATGCAGCCAGTCAGCATCAACATCATCTCAAGAAAAATTGTTACACAAAATTTTAACAAATTCTTTAAATTACTAAAGAACACAAATTGGAAAGGTTGGTTGGTATGCTTTTACAGTTAAAACTAAACCAGAATATAAAAATTTATTGTTTTACATTAAATGACATATTTTGTTTGTTCTGTGAAAGAAAATGTGTCAAAATTGTAAAAATTACCCAACGACGTGAGCTGAATTAAGGCACTCAAAACTAATTGCTATAATTTGGTCAACAGAAAAACTTGTACAAAATCAAAAGAAAGTACAGATTTTGATTTAAAAGTGAATGATAATATAAAAAATTGCGTTAAAGGAAAGAGTGCCAAAAAAGTACTTTTTCATATTAAAAAATATGGTACTTTTTATTCTAAAATAAGACAAAAATAAAATACTCATACATACGTCTTTATTGTGATTACATTACATTTCAAAAATATATGAAAATATCTCTTTTGACAAATTGAAAAAGGTAGTAAATATTTCCACTACTATTTTAAAAATTTATAATTTCAATAAGAATTTACTTTTTTTGTATAAATAAATAAAATACAACTTTTTTAAAATGGTACTTATCATATCAAAAAAGTAGTATTTTTACTACTATTTTAAAATTGTATCATTTCAACTTAAAAGTAATATTTATTATAGTTTTTGTTAAAAATAAGCGATTAAAGTCATTTTGAGAACAATTTTAAATAGTAGTATTTTTAGTACTTTTTATAAAAACTTGTAATTTTGTTAAAAATTTAAACTTTATGAAGATGTTTAAGAATGTGACTTCGTACATTTTGAGAATAATTTTAAAAAGTAGTTTATTTACTACTAATTTATGAATTCAACTTAAAATGTATTTTTATTTAGGTTTTTATTACAACTCAATTAAAGAAAGTGATTAGGTACCATTTGAGAACAATTTAAAAAAGTAGTATTTGTAGTGCTTTCTTTATAAATGTTATTAACTGTAATTTGAGGCCAATTTAAAAAGTAGTATTTTTAGTACTGTTTTAAAATTCTATATTATGTACCAAAATTTTAAATTTATTAAGATTTTTATTGTAAATAAGTAAAAAAAAATGATTAAGCGAGATTTTAAGTCAATTTTAAAAAGTAGTATTTTTAGTACTTTTTACAAAAACTTGTAATTTTGTTAAAAATGTAATATCTATGAAGATGTTTATGAATTTGAGAATTTTGAGAATAATTTTAAAAAGTAGTATATTTACTACTAATTTAATTTCATATGAGTTCAACTTAAAATATATTTTTATTATAACTCAATTAAAGAAAGTGATTAGGTACCATTTGAGAACAATTTAAAAAAGTAGTATTTGTAGTGCTTTTTTTATAAAGGTTATTAACTGTAATTTGAGGCCAATTTAAAAAATAGTATTTTTAGTACTGTTTTAAAATTCTATATTTTGTACCAAAATTTAAAATTTATTAAGATTTTTATTGTAAATAAGTCAAAGAAAATGATTAAGCGAGATTTTAAGATAATTTTAAAAAGTAGTATTTTTAGTACTTTTTTTTTAAATTTTAAATTAGGTAGCAAACTTAAATTTATTACGTTTAATATGTTAAAAGGAGTGATTTATGATGATTTTAAAAAGTAGTATTTTTTACTTCCATTGTATCTTTGTTTTCTCAATATAGTCCTTGTGCAAAACTCACGAATGGATTTTATATTATGTCCAATTAAAGCTAAAAACTGATAGATATTGTGTAGTCTGAGTACAAGACGGTAGTCTAAGTATAACACGGTAGTCTGAGTATAAGACGGTATTCTGAGTATACGACGGTAGTCTGAGTATAAGACGGTAGTCTGAGTATAAGACGGTAGTCTGAGTATAAGACGGTAATCTGAGTATAAGACGGTAGTCTGAGTATAAGACGGTAGTCTGAGTATAAGAGTGTTGTCTGAGTATAAGACGGTAGTCTGAGTATAAGACGGTAGTCTGAATGTAAGACGGTAGTCTGAGTATAAGACGGTAGTCTGAATGTAAGACGGTAGTCTGAGTATAAGACGGTAGTCTGAATGTAAGACGGTAGTCTGAGTATAAGACGGTAGTCTGAGTATAACACGGTAGTCTGAGTATAAGACGGTAGTCTGAATATAAGACGGTAGTCTGAGTATAAGACGGTAGTCTGAGTATAAGACTGTAGTCTGAGTATAACACGGTAGTCTGAGTATAAGACGGTAGTCTGAATGTAAGACGGTAGTCTGAGTATAAGACGGTAGTCTGAGTATAACACGGTAGTCTGAGTATAAGACGGTAGTCTGAGTATAAGACGGTAGTCTGTGTATAAGACGGTAGTCTGAGTTAAAGACGGTAGTCTGAGTATAAGACGGTAGTCTGAATATAAGACGGTAGTCTGAGTATAAGACGGTAGTCTGAATATAAGACGGTAGTCTGAGTATAAGACGGTGCTCTGAGTATAAGACGGTAGTCTGAGTATAAGACGGTAGTCTGAGTACAAGACGGTAGTCTGAGTATAAGACGGTAGTCTGAGTATAAGACGGTAGTCTGAGTATAAGACGATTGTCGTTATCATTATTTATTTTCGAAAGGAAACAATAAATTAGAACTTTATTTAGACATTTAACCATTTATTCCTGTTGCTTAAAGACAATCCCACCACCCATCTATTTAAAGTTTTCGTATTAAAACAAATCATTTTAGCAATTCAATTAACTAGACTACTATTTCAAATCTATAAGGAAAGAATGCGAACAAGAAACAATTGAAAATATAGTGATAAACAAACAATTAAATCTAAGCTGTTTACAAGACCACAACAACGAATTTAATCTTCTAGAATGCGAGTACAAAGCCAGCCAGAAAAAAACAAAAACTTTTAAAATTAATTTGTTTTGATATCTGTGAAAATCTGGTAGTATCATCAGCAGGCCTAGCAGAGAAACTAAACTAAAGTGAAACAAACAGTAGCCATTAGGCTTGAAGGTTTTAAAATTTGTTTTTTTTTATTCCATTATGCAGCACTGTATAGAGGGTGTCATGATACTGTTAGAGCGTTGGTAACATGACACATAAATTGTTTAAATAGCATTATTTAGATAACCATTTTTGATTATAAGATTTCTGTATGAAAATCTAGAGTTGTTTTCTGTTTTATTTAGTTTTAATTAAGTGTTCTCTGTATGTCTTTTGTAAGTTGTATAGTGCTTTTGATATTTCGTTTATGCCTAACTTTTTAATAGACACTTCATTACCCGCATTCTGTTCTGGAAAACCTTAAAGAATTCTATTTTCTCAACAACAATGTAAACATAATTTGCGTTGGTGTATGCAACCGAGGATGTATGTGGATGAATGTCGACGTGCTTGCAGTTGGAGGTTGTTGCACATTGTTGGTTGTTGTATCATTCGTGTGTTGAAAATGTCGTACAAAAAAAAAAAAAGAAAACAACAGAAACAGCGAACCGGTAGTAAAGCAGAACATGAATTCATTGGAACATTAAACTCTAAAGTCTTGACTCCCTGCTTAATACAGTAGCTGAGGAGTTACTTACATACATATTTGAGTGTGACGACTGCTGAAGGAAGGAGTTTGTTATTTGTTGCTCTTGTCTTCTATATTAAAAGTTGGCAAATACATTTAATGCACGCACTTTTCATGTTGGCAAAGTTATGTGCAACCACTTAAGGAACGCAAAAACTGAAAATGAAAAACAAATATCAAAAAAAAAAAAACATTGCTTAACCATGACGTCTAGAGTGGAGTAGTGTTGAGGTGGTTGGAGTTGTTGGGGAACACGTAACCAAGCGTACCAAGAAGAAGACTTGGTGCAAGAAAATTTGTCTGTTGCTCATGTTTGTACGTTGTTGCATTTTGTCTGGCCATTTTATGTTACGTGCCGCATTGAACCATGGCTAAAAGTTTTTAATAATCAAAATACATATTTTTGCAGTTTGTTTCTGTCCCTCTATAGGTCTTCCTTCTCTATGCGTAGACAAATCAGGCAAAAAAAAAATACCAACAAATACCTTAAGGGTCTCATAAATTATTAAGACAGACAGAGTGAACTATGTTTAAACATTGTTTTATTTTTGTTTTGTAACTTTTTCTTATTACGAACAACAAATCTACATGTAAACATGAAATAATAAAATATTTGTAGACAACCCATAGTGCCTGGGAATTTTCGAGGAAGCAGTAGAAATAATAAGAAAAAATAAATAAACAAAAATATTTAATAAAAACCACAATGAAATTAATAAGGTTGGGCTGGGAAAAAGGAAACAATAATCAAAAAGAAGGGGAAGAAGCTTAAAATATAAAATATTATACTAAGAATAAAGTTCACTTTTTATACTCAGGCTACCGTATTATACTCAGTCTTATACTCAGACTACCGTCTTATACTCAGACTACCGTCTTATACTCAGACGACCGTGTTATACTCAGACTACCGTGTTATACTCAGACTACCGTCTTATACTCAGACTACCGTCTTATACTTAGACTACCGTCTTATACTCATACTACCGTCTTATACTGAGACTACAGTCTCAACTCAGACTACCGTCTTATACTCAGACTACCGTCTTATACTCAGACTAACGTCTTATACTCAGACTACCGTCTTATACTCAGACTACAGTCTTATACTCAGACTACCGTCTTATACTCAGACTACCGTCTTATACTCAGACTACAGTCTTATACTCTGACTACAGTCTTATACTCTGACTACAGTTTTATACTCAGACTACAGTCTTATACTCAGACTACAGTCTTATACTCAGACTACCCTCTTATACTCAGACTACCGTCTTATACTCAGACTACCGTGTTATAGTCAGACTACAGTATTATACTCAGACGTTATTGATCATGTCACCTGAGAGAGAAATAACCGAATTATATAAGTAACAATGTTTTTGGAACTAAACTAAAATTTTAGTGCTGAAATACTAATAATTGTGTTTTAAATTTAAACAAACCATGCAATTTTATGTTGATATTTTACATTTTAAAAATAGTAGTAAAATAACTACTGTTTAATGTCTTCATAAATCACTTCGTTTAACATGTTTATACTATTAAACGTAATAAATTTTAGTTTTTTATCAAAATTTTAATTTTTTTAAAAAAGTACTAAAAATACTACTTTTTTAAATCGCCTTAAAATCTCGCTAATCACTTTCTTTGAGTTATTTACTGTAAAAATCTTAATAAATTTTAAATTTTGGTACGTAATATACAATTTTAAAAAAAGTATTTCAGTTTTTTATCAAAATTTAAAATTTTTTTAAAAAAGTAGTAAAAATACTACTTTTTTAAATCGGCTTAAAATCTCGCTTAATCACTTTCTTTGTCTTATTTACAACAAACATTTTAATAAAATAATAAATTAAAATACGTAATATACAATTTTAAAAAAGTATTAAAAATACTACTTTTTTAAAAAGTTTTCAAAATGTGTTACATAAGGTTTTTACACATTTGCATACCAAAATTCTATTTTTTTATGAAAATTATAAATTTTTGTAAAAAGTAGTAAAAATACTACTTTTTTAAATTTGGCTAAAATTATACTTAATCCCTTTCGTTCATTTATTTATAGAAAAAAACTTAAAGAATATTACTTTTTAGTTGAAATTTATCAATTTAAAAGAGTAGTAAAAATACTACATTTTTCAATTGATACAAAAAGCTACATATTAAATTTATTTTTTATATTTATAATACAGAACCTAAAAAATTAATTTTTTGTTGAATTTATAATTTTTTTTAATAGTACTAAAAATACTACTTTTTTAAATTGTTCTCAAAATGTTCTAAATCAGTTTCTTAATAATTTTTATACCAAAAGGCTATCTTGATCAAATTATAAAATTGTGTAAAAGGTATTAAAAATACTACTTTTTTTTAAATTTGACAAAGATGATACATAGACTGTATAATTAACATATTCCTATTGAAATTATATAAATTTAAAATAGTACTAAAATACTACTTTTTTTTTAATTGTTCTCAAAATGTTCTAAATTAGTTTCTTATACTAAAAGGCTTAATAAATTCTAACTTTTTATCAAATTATACAGTGAAATTATATAAATTTAAAATACTACTACAAATACTACTTTTTTAAATTGACACAAAAATCTATATATTTAATTTATTTTTTATATTTATAATACAGAACATAAAAAATATAAATTTTTTGTTAAATTTATAAATTTTTTAAAAAGTACTAAAATACTACTTTTTTAAATTGTTCTCAAAATGTTCTAAATCAGTTGCTTAATAATTTTTATACAAAAAGGCTTACACAATTCCACCTTTATATCAAATTATAAATTTTTGTGAAAGGTAGTAAAAATACTAAAAATGATACATAGTCACTATCATTTACTTATTCATATTGAAATTATATAATTTTAAAATAGTACTAAAAATACTACTCTTTTAAATTGATACAAAATCGTACTTATTCGTATAATTTTGCATATTTTTAGAAAAAAATCTTTACGCTATTAAGTTTTTTGTTAAAATTACACATTTTTGAAATAGTACTAAAAATACTACTCTTTTTAGAAAGATATAAAATGACTGTTTTTGCTTATTTTTATAGAAAGAAATTAATATTACTTTTTAGATGAATTTATACAATTTGAAAATAGTAGTAAAAATACTACTTTTTTAATTTTTATTAAAAATAGATTTTTAAATAGTAATAAAAATACTACTTTTTTAAATAGTTCTCAAAATGTTACTTAATAATTTTTTATTATTCATTTATAGCACAAATCATCATAAATATTACTTTTTAGAAGAAATTATACAATTTAAAAATGAAGATTTAAGTCTTGTTTTAGCTGATAGCTGAATTTTTCTATTTTGATATTTAGAGTAAAAGAAATAAAAAGTGTAGCATTCTTAAAATTAGTATTTTATTTCATATTTCTTTAAAAATTCCATATGTAATTAAAGAAATTTACATTTACTCCTCATTACCCGCATTCTGCTACCGAAACTAGTTTCACAGATACTTTCGGCGTTTTGTTTATGTAAAATGTCGCTGCGTGTCATTAATAAATAAATTATCATGCAATGAAATCAAAAGCTAGCAGACCAAGCCCCAACTACTGACAACAGCAGACGGACAGACAGACAGACACACGATCATAACATAATTTACGTAAACAAGTCCTTTGTACAATTAACAACACAATGATTAAGTGGCCGCAAATAAATCCTTATAAAACACTTTATCATCTGTTGTTTATTAAAATATATTTTAAATGTCTTGAGGGGCCACGGAAGTGATGCTGGTAGAGTAGATATGCGAAGAAGCAGGACTAGCGAAAGGAGGGGCGAAGTTGATGTCGTTTACTCTTACGCTTAAGACTTAAATTAACAAGCTACTGGCACAATAAACCAATTTTAATATGTTTTACTTTGGAGATGTTGTAGTTGAAAGGTACTCGATTATTTGTTTTAAAAATATGGTTACTTTGAGGTAGACAAAACTTCAAGTGCCTACCTGAAAGCTGTTTGTAACAACTTTGCTAATATTACTATTCGTTTGTTAGATTTTTGTATTCATTTTATATTATTACCGATTAATCGTGTTTAATATTCGTTAAATTCATAACACTAAAGAGTCTCAAAAATCAAGAAGCGCAAAATGTTGTGTAGCAGACGCTTTAAGGAAAGAAAAAACTTTTCATTTCGTGATGTGTTGCAAGTATTGACCTACTAAACGCATTTAAATTACAAACAATTTGTTGTGGCAAGTCACGCCACATTGAGTTGCAATGACGACGTTCGGCAAATCTATAAAATAAAATCACAATCTCACAGATACAACAATACAATGAAATGCAATGGATTTAAGGTGTGTTTCGTAACTGCCAGAAAACAAATTATGGAAACCTTTAATGATCATTGAAGCAATAAAGCCGAAAGAGAGATACTACATACATTCGGCTCAATATTTATAGCTTCGATTATAGAAATTTCAATCAATGATTAATTGAAATGAGACTTCGTTAAACATGTAATTTAAATGAAAGAGGAAAATTACTAATATCAATTTCAATTAAGTAACTAAAATTGAAAAAGATTTGAAATTCACTTTGTTTCCTAAAAAATTCAATTGATTTTTGTTTAAATGCCTTGGAAAATCTTTAAGAATTTTTATATAAAATTATCACTTCAAACCACTTAGTCAAACCGTCCTAGTGTTTATCTGTCAACGTGAGTGAGTAAGTGAGTCTCTAGTTATTTTATCAACCAGAAAATTGTGTTTTTTCTATTCACCAACCAACCAACTAAACATCACATCAAACGAACTGCAACTAAACTTCTAGTTTTGTTAAACAATTAATACCCTGGGCTTTGCTTTAAGATACAAATAAAAAACCCATTTAGAGGTTTCTTTTTATTATTTTTTTTTTTTTTCATTGCAATTGCTAACTTTTTGTAATTTGTGTAATGATGACCAATTATGGAGGCGCAAATGAAAATGTTGTCGTGTTTAGTTTTTTCTTTAAAATATTTCAAGCTTTAAATGTTGACTGAAGATTCGCTTGGTATCGTGTGTTGTTGACATTGTGGTATTTACTGGCTTAATTACGCGATAATTGTTGCAGCAACAAATAAGTATTTAATGGCTAAAAATGAAATATTTGTGCGAAAAATATTTAAATTTTGTGTTAGTTTGATAGTTCTAGTAATTGCTCAAGTGACAACAGAAGTATAAGAAAATGTATTATTTTTTTTATATAAATATAATTAGTAATGATTTACTAATTATAGAGTAGTAAAATACAATAATATATCAAATTTAAAAAAAAGTAGTATTTTTAAAACTTGTGTTAAACAATACGAATTTTAATTTCTAGGTATAAATAATTGAATAAGTATCATTTTAGACCAATATAAAAAAGTAGTATTTTTTAGTACTTTGTTGAAATTGTGTAATTTCATCATAATAGTTATGTTTTTAAATTTCTTTGGTATAAATAAGTAAAATTATGTGCTTAAGTACGATTTTGAGAACATGTTAAAATAGTAGTATTTTAGTACTATTTGAAAAATCTATAATTTTAATAGAATAGCTATGTTTAATAAGGTATTTTATATAAATAAGTAATATTTAGTGATTAAGTAACATTTGAAAGCAATTTAAAAAGGTAGTATTTTTAGTACTTTTTTGAATTGATGTAATTTCAATATAATAGTTAGGGTTATAAAGTTCTATGATATAAGTAAGTAAAATTTGTGATTAAGTAACATTTTGAGAACATTTTAAAAAGTAGTATTTTTAGTACTATTTTAAAAATTGGTAGTTTCAATTAAATTTTTTAACAAGTAATTTTATATAAATAAGTCAAATTTAGTGATTTAGCTAAATTTGAGAGCATTAAAAAAGGTAGTATATTTAGTACTATTTTAAAAATTTATAATTTCAACTAAAATAAAATATTTATTAAGGATTTTTGTTATAAATAAATAAAATAAAGTGATTATTTAAAAATAGTAGTATTTTAGTACTATTTAATAAATGTATAGTTTTAACAGTAGAACTTTATTTAATAATGTATTTTATATAAATAAGCAAAAGTTAGAAATTTAGTAACATTTGAGAGCATTTAAAAAATGTAGTATATTTTAAAAATTTATAATTTCAACTAAACTGAAATATAATATTTATTAAGGATTTTTGTTATAAAAAAATAAAATAAAGTGATTATGTGACATTTGAGAATAATTTGATAAAGTAGTATTTTTAGTACTATTTAAAAAATCTGTTATTTTAACAGAATAGCTATATTTAATAATGTATTTTATATAAGTAAGTAAAATTTAGTGATTTAGTAACATAAATCAGTAAAATTGTGCTTAAGTAACATTTTAAAATAGTAGTATTTTGGTAGTATTTGAAAAATCTATAATTTTAACAGATTAGTTATATTTAATAAGGTATTTTATATAAATAAGTCAAATTTAGTGATTTAGCTAAATTTGAGAGCAATTTAAAAAGGTAGTATTTTTAGTACTATTTTGAAATTTTACAATTTCAACTAAAATGTAATATTTATTAAAGATTTTTGTTATAAATAAATCAAATAAAGTGATTATGTGACATTTAAGAATAATTTGAAAAAGTAGTATTTTTAGTACTATTTAAAAAAACTATAATTTTAACAGAATAGCTATATTTAATAAGGTATTTTATATAAATAAGTAAAACTTAGAGATTTAGTAACATTTGAGAGCAATTAAAAAGGTAGTATTTTTGGTACTATTTTTAAAATTTATAATTTCAATTAAAATATAATATTTAGTAAGGTTTTTGCTATAAATAAATAAAATTTTGTTATTAAGTGCTATTTGAGAACAATTTAAAAAAAGTAGTATTTGTAGTACTATTTTAAAATGGTAGAATTTCAACTGAAAAGATACATTTATTATGGTTTTTAATATAAATAAACAAAAGAACGATTTGGCAACTATTTAAAAAAGTAGTATTTTTAGTTCTATTTAAAATTATTTAATTTCCAAAAAACAGTTGTGATTTTTAACTTCATTGATATGAATAAGCTAGATTAAATGATTTAATCAAAATTTAAAACCATTTAAAAAAAGTAGTATTTTTAGTGCTATTTTAAAGTTATATAAATTAACATTTCTTAAGGTTTTTAATATAAATAAATAAAAAAAGTGATTAGGCATCAATTTGAGAACAATTAAAAAAGGTAGTTTTTATACTACTTTTCACTAAAATGTAAAATTTTTCTAAGTTGTTATTTTTTTGTTGTACAATTATGTTGTGGAAAGTGCATTAGCACATATTGAGAACGATTTTAAAAAAGTAGTATTTTTATTACTATTTAAAAAAAATATATAATTTTAACAAAAATTTATATTTTTTGAGATTTCTTTGATAAATATAATAAAAATTAACTAATTTAGTAAAATTTTAGAACAATTTAAAAACGTAGTATTTTTAGTACTTTTTTGAAATGGTGTAATTTCAACATAATAGTTAGGGTTATTAAGTTCTTTGATATTAATAATTAAAATTATTTAGTCACATAACATTTTGAGAACATTTTAAAAAAGTAGTATTTTAGTACTATTTAAAAAAACTATAATTTGAACGGAATAGATTACTTAATAAGGTATTTTATATAAATAAGTAAAATTTAGAGATTTAGTAACATTTGAGAGCAATTAAAAAAGGTAGTATTTTTGGTACTATTTTTAAAATTTATAATTTCAATTAAAATATAATATTTAGTAAGGTTTTTGCTATAAATGAATAAAATTTTGTTATTAAGTGCCATTTGAGAACAATTTACAAAAGTAGTATTTTTAGTACTATTTTAGAATTGTAGAAATTCAACTGAAAAGATACATTTATTATGGTTTTTACTATAAATAAATAAAAGAAAGATTTGGCAACTATTTAAAAAAGTAGTATTTTTAGTACTATTTAAAATTATTTAATTTCAAAGAAATAGTGATTATTAACTTCATTGATATGAATAAGTAAAATTAAATGACTTAATCACAATTTAAAACCATTTAAAGAAAGTAGTATTTTTAGTACTATTTTAAAGTTACATAAATTAACTGAAAACTAACATTTCTTAAGGTTTTTAATATAAATAAAGAAAAAAAGTGATTAGGTATCAATTTGAGAACAATTAAAAAAAGTAGTATTTTTACTACTTTTCACTAAAGTGTACAATTTTGCTATGTTTTTGTTTTTTTTTTTTTTGTTTAATAACGTTTAGGAAAGTGCATTAGCACATATTGAGAACGATTTAAAAAAAGTAGTATTTTTATTACTTTTTACAAAAATTTATAATTTTGTTAAAAAACTAAAATTCATTAAGTAATTTGGTTTAAAAACGTTTAGGGATGTGTATTAGCATATTTTGAGAAAAATTTAAAAAAGTAGTATATATACTACTTTTTACAAAAATGTATAATTTTTATAAGTTGTTAAGTTTTTTGGTATAATAACGTTTAGGAAAGTACATTAGCACATTTTGAGAACGATTTAAAAAAAGTAGTATTTTTATTACTTTTTACAAAAATTTCTAATTTTGTTAAAAAACTAAAATTCCTGGTTAAAAAACGTTTAGGGAAGTGAATAAGCACATTTTAAGAACAATTAAAAATAGTAGTATTTTTAGTACTATTTTAAAAAATTTATTAGTTTTTATGTTTCTTTTAAATAAATATACAAACAATTGGTTAAGTGCTATTTTTTGTTTTCAAAATTTCTGTTATTTTTATAATTTTGCTTTTTTCCTCTTAAACTCTTTTATCCAAAATATGCTTTCTTGTCATGAATGAATGATCCGGAAATTATGTTGTTTTTTTTTTCTCCTTTAATAATTATTAAAGGTTTGCAGTC
The DNA here is from genome assembly GCA_942486065.2 of Calliphora vomitoria. Taxonomy (NCBI): domain Eukaryota; kingdom Metazoa; phylum Arthropoda; class Insecta; order Diptera; family Calliphoridae; genus Calliphora; species Calliphora vomitoria. The sequence continues at coordinate 10,384,116 of OW818030.2, read as the reverse complement.
CCCTCCTCCACACTGATTGACATTTCTTTTGGCAGCGCTACTACTTTTTGATGCTTTTAAAATATCAAATTCAAAAGAAATTTGAGAACAACCACACCACGCACTGACATCACAAAAAAAAAAAAAAAACATTTCTATACAAATATATTTTAAAAAAGGATCTTCTTCATATCGTCCTTTTTCTGAGAATTCAAAAGAATAATATGTAAGATTTGTTTGAACCCTTTTTATATTCTCTAAACAATACAGTTTGAAGTGCTTAATAAAGGAGTTGTGTTTTTAGTGAAATTTCTTTAAGTCGCTGGCTAGCAAGATTTATCAAATAAAACTAAAATGAAATTAACATTTCAAACTGGTTCACAATTCATGCCTTAAATAAGGAAGTCTTGTTTTTTTAAGTTTTATTCCTTTTTGTGACTGTTGCTACTGTGTGTGTGCTTCATTTTTTGAAAATAATTAGGAAAACAAACTAGCATTAGATTGCTTTGTGGTGATGCTGGATTACTAATGGTGCCATGCCGCCAATGTTGATGACAGTTTAAAATAGAATTTCAAATTTTTCCACCACAATCTATACAGCAGGAGTAGTATGTTGTATTGGTTGTAAGTACTTAACAAAAGTAACTGCATTTCTTTGTCAGGTAAACAAACCAAAGAGCAGGAAACAAACCAAAACCACCTTCGCTAACTAGAATTTAAGAACAGTGAGAGAAAAAAGGGTTAATATTTTTTATAAACGATACAAATTAGTGATTTTGCTTATTTCTGGAAAAATTAAAAAATGAGTATTTTTAGTACCATTTACAAAATCTATAATTTTAACAAAAATTTAATAACTTTTAGGTTTCTTGGTATAAATAAGTAAAATAAAGCGATTAGATATCGTTTTGGAACAATTTGAAAAAGTAGTATTTTTAGTACTATTTTAAAAATGTAAATTTGCAGCAAAATAGACAAGTTTAAGTAAGTTCGTTGGTTTATATAAGCAAATAAAGTTAGAAATCATTATTTTAGACCCATTTAAAAAAGTAGTATTTTTAGTACCATTTATAAAATCCATAATTTTAACAAAAATTTAATAACTTTTAGGTTTCTTAGTATAAATAAGCAAAATAAAGCGATTAGGTATCGTTTTGGAACAATTTAAAAAAAATAGTATTTTTAGTACTTTTTAAAAAATTTATAATTTTGATGGCTTCTGTTCAAAAATGTTAAAGAATGTGTTTTAGCTCATTTTGAATATAATTTAAAAAAGTAGTATTTTTAGTACTATTTGAAAAATGTAAATTTGCAGCAAAATATTCAAGTTAAGTAAGTTCGTTGTTTTATATAAGCAAAATAAAGTTCGAAATGATTATTTTAGACCAATTAAAAAAGTAGTATTTTTAGTACTATTTAAAAAATCATTAATTTCAACAAAAATGTTGTAAATATTAGGTTTCTTGATATAAATTAAAAAAATAAAGCGATTGTTTAGGAATAATTTAAAAAAGTAGTATTTTTAGTACTTTTTAAAAATTTTATAATTATGATGGCTTTGTTCAAAAATTTTAAAGAAATGTTAATGTTGAGGAAAATTTTAAAAAGTAGTATTTTTAGTACTATTTTAAAAATGTACCATTTCAACTATATTTTCCTAAAAAGATAAAAAATAAACCGAATAAGCTACTTTAAAAAAGGTTGTATTTTTAGTACTATTCTAAATATGTAAAATTTTAATTATGTAAAAAGATTTTCATGAGATTTTTTGGTTTAACTTAAATGTAATATTTTGTTCATTTTTGGGTAAAATCTTATAAAATAACTGGAATAAATTCCTGAGATAAGTCGAAGAAGCTGATTTAGTATACATTTTTGAGAACGATTTAAATAAGTAGTTTCTTTAGTACTTTTTTAAAAATATAGAATTTTAGCTAAAAAGTAATTTGAAATATGTTATTTTGGATAAAATGATTAAAATAATGTGATCATTATATTTTTGAAGCAAATTTAAAAAAGTAGTATTTCTACTACTATTTTAAAAATTTAAAATTTTTACAAAATATTTAAGTTTACCAAGTTTTTTGATTATAACAAGTAAATAAAACTGATTTTGTAAAATTTTTAGCTGATTTTAAAAAGTAGTATTTTTAATACTATTTTAAAATTCTATATTACGTAACAAAATTTTAAATTCATTAAGTTGTTTGTTATAAATAAGCAAAAGAAGGTGATTTTGCATATTTTGAGAACAATTTAAAAAAGTAGTATTTTAAATACTTTTTAAAAAAATTAAAAATTTTGTTAAAATACAAAAATTTGTTCCTTTTAAGGGTATAAACATGTTAAATGAAGTGATTTATAGTGATTTTAAAAAGTAGTATATTTTACTACTACTTTTAAAATATAAAATATCAACTATAAAATTACATGTTTTGCCTAAATTTAAAAAATATTGGAATTTCAGCATCAACATTTTAGTTTAGTTCTAAAACACGCTGTTTTTTCTATTATTCTGATTTAAATAAGTAGTTTTTTAGTACTATTTTTAAAATGTAAAATTATGGTTAAAAAGTAATTTAAATATGTTATTTTGGATTTAATGAGTAAAATAATGTGATTATTAAAATTTTAAACCAATTTAAAAAAGTAGTATTTTTTGTACTTTTTTAAAAAATTTTAATTTTCACATATATTAAGCTTTTTGTTTTTAACAAGTAAATGAAAGGGATTTTGTAAAATTTTTAGCTAATTTTAAAAAGTAGTATATTTAATACTATTTTAAAATTGTATATTATGTAACAAAATTTAAAATGTATACGTTTTTTGTGGCAAATAAGCCAAAGAAAGTGATTAAGCAAGATTCTAAGCCATTTAAAAAAAGTAGTATTTTTTAGTACTTTTTTAAAAAATTTAAATTTTGTTCAAAAATTAAAATTTATTACGTTTAATGGTATAAACGTGTTAAATGAAGCGATTTTTGGTGATATTAAAAAGTAGTATTTTTACTACTATTTTTAAAATATAAAATATCAACTATAAAATTACATGATTTGCCTAAATTTAAAAAGATTTTGGAATTTCAGCACCAACATTTTAGTTTAGTTTTAAAAATTTCTATTATTTCTATTATTCTTTCCTTTCTCTCTCTCAGTGTACATGATCGCCTATTAGCCAAGCAACTTAAATTGCTTGCCAAACTATTCCAATGTTTTTGCCTCAACATACTCCGCATACAAAACTCACGAATGGAATTTAAATTATGTCCAATTAAGGCTAGAAAAACTGAGAAGAGTTTAAACACCAACCACCACCACACCATCATCACTTCAACTTCGAAGTCAGCTAAGTAATACCCGCTGTACGTTGGGTATTTGTTCATAGATTTACAATAGCGCCAACAAAAATACATTATAGGCAGTTTTAGCCATGTTGAAGAAGTACAACAAAGTGCAGCCAAGACTTCAAAAGTTTGTTTTAAATTGATTTAGATCTCATTACTTGTCTAAGCTAAAAGTGGACGAAAGTTTGTTTTTCTTTGTAAAGTTTGTAATTTTGGTTGTTGAGTTTCCACATTTTTTGTTTGTAGTTTATGATGATGACGTCTCAAAATGATGGATTATGCGTTGACAAAAACAGTCCGTCCGTCCATTAGGCTAGGAGAAACTAGTTTAAATCGATTTGTTTGAAGGCGACTGCCTTGCGCCTTAAAACATTGTGTATTGCTTTAATTTTGTATCTTGTTGGGCTTAGCTTGGTGGGATGTCACGTGATTTTAGAGATTGTTGGAAATTTGTATTCCCCCGAGACTAAAACAAATAACATTTAATTTTATGGAGTTTTTTGGTAGGAAAAATCAATTGGCAGTTGATTGGGTGGCCTTTACAAAGCAGACTAGAAAATTAGAAAATATTAACTGAGAAACTAATTGGTTTAATTAAATAAAACCTTCGGATATTTTTCAACTGCCAAAATGTAGGTGTGACTGTCTATTTTTATAAATGTATTTCTAAATGTTAATCTTTTCATTAAACCCCGATTAAAAAAATTTAAAACGCAACATTTAAATTAAGCTTAATAGCAGTGTATGAATAATAGCTTCATATTTATTAATATTTAATCTTTAATATACATAAACCTGGCCTGGCCATCTCCACACAACGATCACTAATCGTTTCTGCTGACCGCATCTCAGTTTCATTTTCTCTAGCCGAAGAAGCAGCAACATGTTACAACATACATGCATATATGTACGTTTGATTACAAGTGTGAGTAATTTAAAACCATCAACATGTAAACGCTTCAAATAATACAAAAATAGAAGAAAAAAAAATAGCCTTAATACCTGAAAAGTAGCCACGCTTAGACACTTTATTTATCATTAAAACACCGAACAGTCTGAGCCTAAGAAAACCGATCAAAAGTGTTTAACCATTAATGTTTAGAGTGGAGTTGTTGACGTTGTTTTTGTGTTATAGAGCGCGTCAAGTAGAGTTTGCATTTTACCACTAAGTAAAAAGAGATCGATCTATCTGTGCAAAAGTGACCAAAAATCGATTATTTTATGAAGAAATACCACAAATCATGTAAAACATCAACACTATCACTAACACTAGGCTGTAAAACGGATGCCATGTGATTGAAATATTTTTATTGCTGGACACAGTTGTTAAAAATCGCCACAAAATCCTGAAAATGGGACAACTCTCAAATAATGTAAGAATTACTCACAAAACGTTTACTACACCCTAGATTACTTAGAGACACTTAAGTGAGAATTGACTTCACGCTAGATTACATGGGATGTATAAAGTAACCAATTGACATCTCTCTGCTCTACAAAGAGCACATGCATGTTAAATATATAAATTAGAGTTAGCCAAGTGATTAGACATTAGTGACAATTACTGTCTTTAAGGCATACATTAACTACTTGTTTGACTGCTTGAAAGAGACAGTATCCAATTATCAACACCACCTCAGAGATAAGCTGAGGCTGTATGAAGAACAAATTATGCACACTCATACCAGATCCCTGTTTTTTCTCCCAATTCTAAGTCATTAGTAAAGACTTTAAATGAATCCTCCTATATGATGATAGTTGATCTATCCCTGGTTGCTATATAAACTCGTCTGTCATTGAAATATTTGGATGTGCAATTACCGATGTTGTGAGTTGTTTTATCTTCATTACAGCTCTTGGGAACATATGGCTTTCACAAAGCATTTCCATCTTACTCGGTTCGCTGCTGTTGTTTTCGCGCCTACGTAGGATTGCATTGTCTTAGTTCTTGGAGTATCGTGCATTCCACTTTAGCGCCATCCTGTTGGGTCAGAATATCCTGTGCTCGCTATTAGCCAGGTTTCACTTCCGTACAACAGAGTAGACTTTACACATGCATTGGATATTCTGAGCTTGGTTCAGTCGCCCGAATACTGCTAGCACTCCATTGAGCATGTTGCTTGCGATTGTTACTATACTGCCTAGATATCGGAAGCTTGGCTCCTGTTACTCCTTCATTTAGTGAGACAATTAGCTTCTTCTGCAGCTATTGCTAGCAGTTCCAGGAAATTTCTTTTGTCTCTTTTTGCAGCTTTCTTTATTTGATTAGCCAGCAGTTTGGTACAGCTGCCTTGTTGTATTGTTGTTGTTTAGCTTCAGCTCCCATCTTTGAGAAATTACAATAGGTTCCAAGAGTCGTCTGATATCCAGGATTTTCTTTGTGGTTGCACTATATCCATTGTTTCTTCTGCGACTTGATTATATGTTGGCACGATATCTTCCCATGAGTGGGGTTGAGTTAATGTGATGTTGTCAGTAATCTTAAACAATTTAGTATTACAGCATGACCGGAAATGCAGATTTAAATGCTTTCTGAATAGAGAGATTGATTGGCAACAATAGTATGGTGCGAAAATCCACTGTAATCAAAGTTATTAAAAGATATGGTATGGCTATTTTTCTGCCATCTCGTTAGTATATGAACGGTTGTTGGAGGTCGGCATTTCGACTGTCGAAACAGATATTCACGGCAGGTCTGGAGACTGTCCAAAAGACACGAGCTTCTGTGTTGTATGGGCTGCTGTGCGACTCTTAAAACTTATTATTATGGCTGTTTTAAAGTCGACATTCGATCCCAGCTAACCTTAATTGCTAAAACTCTTTGAAATAAAAACATAGTTGTTTTAATAAAATCATGCAATGACCTCAACAATTTAATCTTCGTTGTATCATTTTACACTTGTATTTTGTATTTAAACGAATTGCCACCCTCATTCCCGGTTTTGAGCTATTAAAATTAAAAAATACCTCAAATCTTGATTTATCCGCGATCGAAACAAGAACTCACCTACTTCATTGATGTAGCTGTCTATAAGAAATACTTATAATGCAATCTAGTATATGAAATATAGAAGTCACAATCCCTTCACAGTAAAAAATGTTTGTAGAAGTCTGTGGAATATATCAGTGAAGTCCTTAAATTGATATTGAGATGATAATCGTTACATGAACACATCTGACGAGCTAAGTTTTAGATATCTTGTAGAGGAGCACTACACTGATTCGGTAGTCTATAAGAAACACTGTACCAGCCTGTGCAATAGAGAAGCCTACCATCCTTTTTGAATACTAAAACTTACCCATTAGACATGATATCGATTGGAAACTAGTTTATCATAGCAAACAAAAGAGCGACTAAGATGCCGCAGTACGAAGTGCCGCAGTGCAGTAGTCGTCATTCCGCCGAAGAACTGCTTGGATTTCCCAATATTATTTTCTTATTTCCTCCAACCACAAGTTCCTCTAGCCTCCAGTTTAATAGGAAGATCGAAGCTTCGTATTCGGTTCAGAAGTTTTCAGGATCATCTCGAAGAATTAACCTTACGGAGATTTCTAGCTCAAGAATCTACTAGTGCCAAGCTCTCCCTTTTGACATCAGCACGATTAGAAATGAGTACGTAATAGCATCTAGTCCAGATCTGTCATTAGATATGAGAGTGATTGTCTCCTCCAAACACAAGTTCCTCTAGCGTCCAGTTTAATAGGAAGTTCAAAGCTTCGTCTTCGGTTCATAAGTCTTCCGGATCCTCTCGAAGAGTTAACTATGCGGAGATATCTCAAGAGTAGCTCAAGAATCAACTAGTGGAATTTATTCCATATCTCCCCCCAGTGGAGTGTCGATCTATAGCGTCTAGTCTAATGGGAAGTTAAAAGCTCTCCCTTTAGACATGAAATCGATTAGAAATGAGTACGTAATAGCAGCTAGTCCAGATGTGTTTTAGGAAAGTGTTCTCATTAGATATGAGAGCGATTGTCTCCTCCAAATACAAGTTCTTCTAACGTCCAGTTTAGTGGGAAGTTCAAAGCTTCGTCTTCGGTTTAGAAGTCTTGTGGATCCTCACGAAGAGTTTACTATGCGGATATTTCTCAAGAGTCGCTGAAGAATCGAGTAATACAATTTAGTCAACATCTCTTCTGAGTGAAGTGTTGATCTATAGCGTATAATCTAATTGGAAGTTACAAGCTCTCTCTTTAGACATGAGATCGATAAGAAATGAGTACATAATAGCATCAAGTCCAGATCTGTGGTTCAAATAACATCTGTAAGCAGTGCTGAAGTCTTTAGGACCTTTAGAAATGAGTACGTAATAGCAAATACAGCATTAAATTATACGGTTCAAATAACATCTGCAATCAGTGCAGAATTCTTTAGGATCTTCCTAAAGAAGTCTTTAGATCATCCAGTATGGCAGCTAGTTCATATGTGTTTTAGGAAAAAGTCCTCTTTAGATATGAGATCGATTAGAAATTATTGTTTATCACAGAAGATCACCTCAATTATCAGTATAGATGTCCTCAGGATTCTGACCATCTCTTTCTACGGAAGTATTTGCTTTACTAAATGGCTTTCTTCTAATAACGCACGTTTTGTCAATGACCCTCATACATAAATATGAAAAAAGCAGCCTTGATACTCCCGCTTGAGTGCTTGAATTCCACGACTTCTTCGAAACCGGAATAATCAACAGATACTCATCTTGTTGGATAGTTTGCATTCCACTTCATTCAATCATTCAATATATGAAGTGGATAATATACCATTTTACCTAAATGTAAAATAGGTTTACTTCTAGAGCTGCAGTCGTTGCAGATCTTAATCAATGCTAGACAATTTGAAGGGATTGTCGGAGACATTATCTGAATTCGCAACCGTCCTTCGCCCATATAATCAAGTTTCTGGAACTCCTCCCATCCTCTGGAGTGACGCTATTTGGTATCCTACATATGGAAGTGGCTCCTTAAAGAACTACAATGGAATCTAGAACTGGAAAATATCAACATTAGCTTTAACTGAACTAAATAAAGATCAACGATCGAAGCAAAACTAAACGTAATGATGATCGATGATTAAAACTAAAACTAGATTTAATACAGATCAACGATTAAAGCTAAAACTTAGTCTAGTTTATTCCAATGTTTACCAAATATTACAGTACTCTGGCATCTCTGCTTGTCTGCCTGCCGTCACTAAACATTACTGGAACGCTTGTCCACTTAAATTGTTGAGGTGTGGACTTAAAACTCAAAAACAAGCCGCTAAACACATGTTTTTTTAAAACAAAATCTAAAAACTGTTCAAGTGAGATTAAACATAAGTATTTAGTTTGATGTTGGTGGCGTTGATGGCTGTTATCGTTAAAAGGTTAAGGCTTCTAAAGGAGGAGATTCTCAAGAGACTTAAAAGGAAGATTCTTGTAAAATTTATTTTTAAAAACGATAGTGAAGATGAAGCTGATCGCAGTATGACAGGATCAAACTTTAACTTTATTACATCAAAAACTATTGGGAGTGTTTTTTTTTTGTGATAAAAAATAAGATATAGAGTGTGTATTTTATGAAAGAATGCGTGTGCGGGCGAATGTTAATGGTAGAACAATTCGTAGAATTTAAACACTACAAGGAGGTTCTTCTTTTTTTATTTTTACTTTTACGTTCTTTAAAAGGAAGCACACAGAGTAAGAAAGAATTGCGTGCCTTAACAAGATAAAACATAAAACCCAAGTAAAATTGTAAATGGAATGTTTTACACACTACAAGAACACGAACGATTCATCCCAGGCAACTTGAGACAATTTACAAAAAATTCTCAGAAAACAAATGATTCAGGAATCTCAGGATTTTTTTATGTGTAACTAACTAGTTTGTCATTAACCTGTAGTTGGTATGCCTTGTGTGTTAAAGAGACTTGGTGGCGCTACTTTTATTGTTTGCCTAAACAATTACTTTTTTCACTGTTAGGCTGGCTAAGGGTTTTTCTACCACCACTTTAGTTGAAATTATATTTGTATAAGATTGTTATTAAATTTAAAATAACTAAACCAAATAAATCCTTGAAATTGAGTCCTTTTTAACACATTTAACAATGAGCGATCATAAAGGGATCATGTCATGTTTATGATCTGTTTTGTGTGTGTTGTTTTTATTTTGAAATGACAATCATTTGGTAATATCCACCTTGTTTTTTTTGGTTTGAGTTTGTTTTGGTACCTGTTCTTTTTTTTTAGCTGCAAATTTGTTTATTAATATGAGAGAGTAAAGAATGCTTAGAGCTCTCAGAGGTGAGTTAATGTGGATTTTAAGAGTTTATGTGAAAAAGTAAACAAAACAGAGGTGAATATATTTGTGTGGTATTCAGGAATAATGAAAAAATGTAAACAAAAACAAATATTAAAAAAGCCGGTGCAGGGTTCAATTTGGTTAAAGTGTTAAAATTATTAATAAACTAAATTGAAGAAAAACTAAATACAAAACTAAAATAAAGATCAATCATTGAAACTAAATTAGGACTAAATAAAGATCAATGATTGAAGCTAAATTGGGATCTAAATAAAGATCAATGATTGAAGCTAAATTGGGATCTAAATAAAGATCAATGATTGAAGCTAAAGTAGGACTAAATAAAGATCAATGATTGAAGCTGAATTGGGACTAAATAAATATCAATGATTGAAGCTAAATTGGGACTTAATAAAGATCAATGATTGAAGATAAATTGGGACTAAATAAAGATCAATGATTGAAGCTAAATTGGGACTAAATAAAGATCTATGATTGATGCTGAATTAGGACTAAATAAAGATCAATGATTGAAGCTAAATTAGGACTAAATAAAGATCAATGATTGATGCTAAATGGGGACTAAATAAAGATCAAGGATTGAAGCTGAATTGGGACTAAATAAATATCAATGATTGAAGCTAAATTGCGAGTAAAAAAGATCAATGATTGAAGCTAAATTGGGACTAAATAAAGATCAACGATTAAAGCTAAACTGGGACTCAATAGAGATCAATGATTGGGACTAAATAAAGACCAATGATTGGAACTAAATAAAGATCAATGATTGAAGCTAAATTGGGATTAAATAAAGATCAATCATTGAAGCTAAATTGGGACTGAATAAAGATCAATGATTGAAGCTAACTTGAGACTAAATAAAGATCACTGATTGAAGCTAAATTGGGACTAAATAAAGATCAATGATTGAAGCTAAATTGGGACTAAATAAATATCAATGATTGAAGCTAAATTGGGACTAAATAAAGATCAATGATTGAAGCTAAATTCGGACTTAATAAAGATCAATGATTAAAGCTAAATTGGGATTAAATAAAGATCAATGATTAAAGCTAAATTAGGATTAAATAAAGATCAATGATTGAAGCGGAATTGGGACTAAATAAAGATCAATGATTGAAGCAAAGTTAGGACTAAATAAATATCAATGATTGAAGCTAAATTGGAACTAAATAAAGATCAATGATGGAAGCTTTATTTGGACTAAATAAAGATCAGTGATTGAATCTATATTGGGAATAAATAAAGATCAATGATTGAAGCTAAATTGGGACTAAATAAACATCAATGATCGAAGCTAAATTGGGACTAAATAAAGATCAATGATTGAAGCTAAATTGGCACTTAATAAAGATCAATGATTGAAGTTAAATCAGGACTAAATAAAGATATTGGTACTAAATAAAGATCAGTAATTGAAGCTAAATTGGGACTAAATAAAGATCAATGATTGAAGCTAAATTAGGACCACATAAAGATCAATGACTAAGGTTAAATTGGGACTAAATAAAGATCAATGATTGAAGCTAAATTAGGACCACATAAAGATCAATTATTGAAGCTAAATAAATATCAATGTTGGAAGCTAAAATGGGACTAAATAAAGAACCACGATTGGAGTAAAATTGCTACTAAATAACGATCAACGATTGATGATAAATTAGGACTAAATAAAGATCAACGATTGAAGCTAAATGGGGACTAAATAAGCAACTACAAATTGCTCTTAACTGTATAAAAACCTCATCAATTGTAAAAAGGAGCTCAATCTTTTTCATAATTATGAATAAATATAGATTCTGTCGATGCGTTAAACTTACAATCCACACACTTAATAGACCTCTAATAAGAACACTCCATGAAGTGTCTCTCTTTTAGATCACTCTGAAAATAAACTGCAGTTATTTACAGTTGCACTATAGAAACTCACCACACACTCACTAATACAAATGCATTAAACTCACACCTCAAAGCAGCAGCAACAACGAGCACAACTTGCAGTTGCGATTAGTTTAACGAGGAGGCGCATAACGAACGGTTGTGGATACGGAAAATAACAAACGAACGAGTAAGAAAACAACGGTTTTCTTTTGAAATTTTGAGAGAAAAAAAAGAATAAATAAACGGAAGTGCAATAAAAAGTTTTAATGAATGAAACAAAAGAAGTAAAAAAATTATTTAAGAAAAATGAAAATTTAATCTTGAAAAGAAAATAAATCTAAAAAATATATATTTATTTATAGAAAATTAAAAAAAAAGAAAGAGAAAGTAATAAAAATAAATTTAATGGCTTGAAAGAGGATGTGCCAAAAATAGTGTAAGCAAAAAAGAAAAAAAAAAAATAAAGAAATATTTGCTACAAGTGCCAAAATTTGTTTTTAGAACGCGACGCTAGCGTAAAACGCGCCTATAAAAACGCGCCCTTTAAAATTTTATTTGATACGGTTTCGTTTTTTTAAGTTTTTAAACTATTTTTAAATTGAAACGACAATTCTGTTTTATGTGTTTTTGTTTTTGACTGCCAACAAGAAAACGCAGAATAAAAAAAAAAGTAAAAAACAACTAATGTCTGGTGCTAAATAAAATTTATGCAAATGCACGTGTTTGTGGCCAAAGCCTTTTAACGTTAAAGGCTGCTTTTAGAAAATTTGCTGCTGAAATTTCTAAAGAAAAAAAGGAAATTTGGAAAAAAAATAAAATATTGTCATGTGCTGCATAAAGCAAAAGTAAAAATATATAGTATGTATAAAAACAAGTGCAGTGCCAAGCAATTAAAAGTTAAATAAAACGAAATTTTTTAAAAATAAATATAACCAACCTATACTACTAAAGCACCGGAAATCGTTATATGAAAACATTAAAAAAAAAAGAAATATTGAAAACAATTTTCTAAGAAGCATCATCATCATCATCACCATCAAACACAAATGTAAGAAAATGCTGCCTTAAATCTTGAAATATAAAAGGAAGTTTTGATTAAAATTTAAAATTTCTTTTCATACAAAAGATATTTTTGGTGGGGTTTTGTATGTTTTTATTTTATCTTTAATGTTATATAGAGTTCTTCTAATCTCTTTGAGGAATAGAAACAAAATAAACATGAGTTATTTTGGAAAATTTTTAGAAGAATACAGAAAAAGAAAGAGTTTAATAGGAATATAGGACGAATTACTTCTTAAAAAGAAAGCAAAGTGAAAAAATTTCTTAAATATTTTTTTTCAAAATTTTTGAAAATTTTAAATTTTTTCGAAAAAATTCATGTTATAGTTTTCAAAACCAAGAAGCTGAAGTGTAAAAACTGCTCATGCTTTGATAACTAAACTATTTTAAATCAAATCTAGCTGTAGATCAGTAGCGATCTTTACACAATTTTATGATTTTTTCACAATCTAAGGAATTCGAAATTGTGTTCTAGCTGAGCAAATAAAATTAGACAAACCTTTAAACATAAACTGCTGCAAAAATTATAAAAAATAAAGTGTTTACCAAGTCAAAATGGATCATATTTGCTAAATTTCATTCACGATCGTTTATTTAAAGACTCAGTCTTCTTCAGAAAATCTTCAAGGTAATAACAACTAAGTATTATGTCCCTACCAGCGCTCCTGTTTATTTTCTCCTGGATGTAGGCAACTATAGGATTCTATATCGATCTATAAATCGATCGGTTTTATGATCGAGTTATAATGTAGAATTTTACAATCTAAACTAATCGTAGAGTGTCTGCCAATGAGCGAATTAGGTTGAATTGATTGCAATTTCATTTGAGTCAACTTTGAATCTATACGATCGAAATATATACCGAGGTATACATCAATGAATAGGAGGGCATGATTCTCTACGTAATGTAAAGGATATAAGTGTACATTTTTGCTCGTTGACTTTTATTTTCCATTGTTTTAACCAGTTTTCTAATTCAAATATGTGATTTTGTAAGTAACGAGATGCTTCTTGAGGGTTCAGTATCATCAGAAAATATTGATGTATGAGTGCAATAGTTACATGGCATAGAAGGCGTATATATCAAATATAAAAAGGTTCCCAGGATACTGCCTTGGAGAACTTAGAAAGTCTCCTTCTTTAAGCTTAAATGTTCGATCAGTTAAATAACTGTTCAATAGCTTATATGTGTTTGCTGGTAAATTTTGACTTAATTTGTATATTAAACCATCATGACATACTTTATCAAACGCTTGGGAAATGTCGATGAAGAGAGAAGAACAATATTTCTATTCCTCAAACGTTTTTCTTACAACATTTATAAATCTATTGGCATATTTTGTATCATTTTTAACGATCACAATAGAACAAAAATCATTACCATTTATGCAATTTTCTTTTATGTAGCTTCTAAGTATTATAAAACTATACATTTTGCTTCTATTTTAACACTCTTAATAAAAAAATACAAAAACTATTTCGTTAACACAAACAAACTTCCAAAAAACAATAACAAGAAAAGCTGTTTAAAAAATGCTGCATTTCTAACCCTTTGATAAAATTGAGGGTGAAACATGTAGCATATCATCGGGGTTTTAGGGCAACATTATTTGAAAAGAACACATTATACGCTTAACAAACTACATTTTTTTTTCTTCAGAAAAGAACACAAAAAGGGGTAAAAGGCAGAGTAAAGGTATTATTTATGCCAGAAAAGAAAGTTTGTTCGGTAGTAAAGGGTTTTCCAATAAGAGGGGTTATTTTGAATCACACGGTATTTCGGTAGCTGTCACTTGACATTTGACAAGTAGAAACTATGCCATTACTAAAAATGGAACGATACACGCTTCAACAACTCATTTATTAAAATTCACAAATTATTAAAATTCACTACAAAAATGGTGAAAATCTTGCAGTCACAGTTCGCAAAACTTAAGCATTTTTGGGTCGTCGTGAAGCACCTTGTCCGACCGCAATACAGAAATTGGAGGAAAAATTCGAGCTGTTGGGACAAGTTAGTGATGTGAAGAATAAAACCCGTGCACGTCGCTCAAGAACAACTGAGAATATTGCTGCTGTAGCCCAATGTGTTGAAGAAAACCCAAGTTTGTCCATTCCTAGTTGTTCTTAGAAATTGGGCATTCCTCAAACGTCATTACACCGTATTTTACATAAAGACTTGGGTCTTTAGGCTTACAAAGTTCAGTTAACACAAGAACTCATGCCGGCCGATCATCAACAACGTCGTGTCTTTGTTCTTTTACGGGAATAGTTTCAGGACTGTGTTAAGTATCTCTCGAAGAGGTGATCACAATTGGCCACCGAGACCTTGTGATTTAACACCTTGCGACTTCTTCCTTTGGGGCCACGTGAAAGATAAGGTATACGCCAACAGCCCAGCGTCGATTCAAGACCTCAAAGTTAGAATTCGTGAGGCTATCGAGGTTATGGAAAATTCCATAAAGAGGATATGGCCCTGTAAGCGTGGGCAGGGTGGCCATTTGACTGATGTTGTTTTTCATTATTAACGGCATACCTTCCTCTTTATTATGAAATAAACATCATTTATCTCAAAAAATCCCATTTTTCTTTGAATACCAAAATAACACCTCTTGTTGGAAAACCCGTACATACTGTGTGTTCTTCTAAATCCAAATTGATGTCTCGGAATACAATTGTTTTCAATTAACATCGGATACAACTTGTTCATGAGTATCTTCTCAAATAGCTTTTATATATTAGGCTGATGGGTGATCTTTTCCCGGCATAGGTATCATGGCAACCAGTGAAACCTTCCGTTCTGAAATAAGTATGAATAATTAATAAATCAAACGAAACCGTTGAAACAGTGATCTCAACTATTGATCTTATTTTTACATCGTTCGCCTAAATTTCTGATGTTGCTTAGCCTTGCAAGCAGGAAAACAAATCGGTTAAAAAATCTCACACAAATCGCGACTCAAGAAAATTCCTAAAAGCTTAAAAAGGACTGGTAAATAAGCAGAATCATTTTTTTATATTAAATTAATTGGGACTAAATAAAGAACTTCAATTGAAACTAAAATGGGCATAAATAAAGAACTACGATTGATGCTAAATTGGACTAAGTAGATAATAAAATCCGTAAAAGCTTAAAAAAGACATGTGTTAGAAAATAAAGAATTTATCAATGCATTTTCACTCAATTTGCTAAAAACAACAATAAATTTTAATAAAATTGTGTGACCATAATTTTATATATAAAACAAAACAAGATCGCCCTAGTTAGTTGAGTGATCAGTCCCAGTACCCAGCAGTTAAGCAAGTAGTGAATGTTTCCCTTATAGACAGTAATTTTCACTAATGTCTGATCACTTAACTGACTCCAATTTATATATGTTGGGTCATTTACCACATATGTGCTCTTTGTAGTGCGTAGAGAAGTCAATTGGTTACTTTATACATCCCATGTAATTTATTGTGAAGACAATTGTCACTTAAGTGTCTCTAAGTAATTTGGAGTGTAGTCACATTAAACGTTTTGTGAGTATTTCGAACATACTGGTTTTATTAAAATTGTGTTGATATAATTCTCATACAGTTTATTTTTCTTTTTGCTTAAGTATACTGACATCCCATATAACCTAGCTTGGAGTTAATTCTCACTTTAGTGTTCCTAAGTAACCTAGAGTGTAGCCACTTTAAACGTTAATTGTGTACTGCACTCTAAAAAGTAGTTGTTTTATCCACCAGAAGTAATCTATTGGAGAGTTGTGGGAGGAAGGTTTAGAAGCAATCGGTTATTGGACTGTTTTTGATATGTCTGTTAAACTGACTATTTAAGGTCAATTAGCAACTGGTGAAGTTACTAGTTAGGAAGCTTGTAAGGTAACTGACATAGAATAAAAGCATAGAACGGAAGGAGAGAGCAATAACATGTAAAAAATTACTCTCTTTTCACACATACGGGTGATACAATAACAAAATACATGCAATATATTCTCATGAATTAGGTTTTTGACAACAGACATAGGTTTTTGGCTCTCAGTTACCTATCTAGTTGTCATCTATGGTAACTGACTCTATGTATCCGATATGTCCATACAATGTGTTGAGTACTTTGGATCAGCTATTAGGCAGTATCATTGTAATCAAATAGGGGTAAGGCACGTGTTAGAATAACTAGTCACATAACTACTTATGTAACTAGTTGTCACCCTAAATGATAGTTTGGGACAGTTTTCTACTGCTGGATAACAGGTTATTTTTATATAAAGTTTTAGAACCTAGTAACCAATATCGTGGCTAGTTCTATGTAAGTTCTTTTCCCCTTATTCAGTCAATAAGACCGCTCTTAAAAACTATTTGTGAAACATGGAATCAACTAATAATTTCACAACAATTCACTTTCGCTCATATAAAGTGTAAATAAACCCCATCCTTAAGGGCAGAGAAGTCGTCCTACTTTTTGTTGAAATCATCTTTCAGAAGCCCCCAAATAAATTGTTTTCCATTAAAAATTCTACAGATACAGTTCTGTCAAGAATATTCCCTTAGGTTAGGTCCATGGGCAGCCACTCTTCAAGCAGCCCACTTGGGTCCATTCAAAAAACTGATCCCATTGTGATAACCAAGGTGTAAACAGCTGGGTATTTATCATACGTCCATTGCTTCCAGGCTAAACCAACCAGATTCCCGGGTGAAGGAGTAGATTCGTCTAAGAGTCATCCTTGATAACTCATCTAAGCATGATAGGAATGGAATTCCGAGAATGCGTTCCCTCAGGTTGGCATAATAGGTGGGACATCGTCTCCTCCTCTTCTTCATTGTGACAGCTCCTACAGTAGTCATTATATCGTAGTCCCAATTATACAGTGTCCTGTAATGAAAGAAACAATTAGCCTTATTTGCTCTCGACGAACTTCCATAAGTATGTTCGTCTAGCTGGCATCATATACGGGTCAAGTAGACCTCGATATAACACAGGAAGACTCGTTGATCCACCTGCTTTGTGCAAATTCATATAGTATCTTCAATATTCCCTTAAATATGTCTTAAAAAAATCAGACAAAACTAGTCATAAATGGTTTAAAAATCGTTTTTTATAGATTTTTCCATAGTAGAAAAATAGAAGGTAGTTTCATTCTCTCTTTATTTTTCAAATTCTATTTCTGACATGCTTAAGGATTATGAAGTTTTCATAAAAATAGTAATGCCATATTAATTTTAAATTTTCCCTTGCATTCTTTGGGAATACATAATTTTCATTAAATTGAATATGTGTTATGTGCTGTTTTTCTATAGCCAATGAGTGCTTTGAGTGGAAATTTTACACGTATTTTGTTTTTGTTACAATAACAAAACACATGTTAAATTTCCACTCAAAGTACTCGTTTGGATTAGAAAAACAGCACATTAAACAAATATAAAAATATTTATTTTAAATTGGAATCAAAGGATCATTTTCTAATGATGAATGATAGTTTACCCAATAAACGACAACAGTGGCTGGATATACGTAAAACTTGGTCTGCTCCGACCATTTCCTTAAAAGTAATATTTCAGTTAAAACAAAACATGTGAGATTGGATAGGATTGCTGTCCCAATGACCACAAGGAAACTTCAAAATACTACTTAATATGTAAACATGTTTTGGGGTATATATGTACGATTATTACGGATCATAATGCATTAACTATGCACAGTAGAGAAGAATCGAAATTTATCTCGCAATTCTAAACGACCGCTTCAATCGGGATAACATGGGCATAACCAAGCAGTATTCAGGTTTTAGATTTGAAAATGGACCCCACATGCGGCGCTAAGGGGACACAAAGTAGGGCACCTTCGATATAAAATATTTGAATAGTAATACAAAAAATGAAAAAATACATACTTTATACCTATAAAAATAGTCAATGCGATTTAATTATAAGTAAGCGAACGTTAGGAATTGAATTAATAACTTCCAACACAACATAATACATATTTATTTAAATACTAAATTATAAATTACACATTTTTTTTAAAAAATGTCTCGAAAATCAAAATCATTTTTAGGAATGTGGCAACGCTTTTTATAATGCTCACAAAAAAAGGAAACTTCAAAAAACCTTATTTGAAAAAAAAAAAATTTGATTGGAACTACCATAGAATAATATATCCATAGAAGCGTTACTGAGAGGGAAAAAACCTAAGTCTGTTGTCAAAAACCTAAGTCGTGAGAATGTATTAGTACATAGTTTTGAGGTTGTATTGGTGCCTTTTTAATTTTCACCAGACACACAGAGTTCTATAAAAATGTTTAAATTTAAATTTATTAAAATTTTCTCCTATTTTCAATACCAAAAATTGAAACTCTGTTCTATAAATAAAATTCTACCACAGATAAATTTAAGTGTCAAAAATTAATAAAAAATAAATTTGTTCATTTAAGCAAAATAAAAGACTTTTGGAAAGAAATGTGTCCTGCAAGTATTAAAAAAATTTTACAAAAATTGTGTAGAAGTGTAAAAAAGCGGTTCGGTCTATATTTAGTCGGGAAATCGAAGTTAAAATTTCAAGCATTTTGATGTGTTAAATTCTCTCACAAGTATGGTGAATTCACATATCACGAGTACGTGTGAAGAGAGTAATTATTATTACTCTCAGCTTACTCTCAGTTGCGCCTCTAGTTGTACCCTATGGGAACTACCTTCTATATTTTTATCATGGATTTTTCACTTAAAAACAGATTTTCTACCAAAAAAAATTTTTTACATTAGAAAAAAAATGTTTCAATAAAAAATTTTTTTGTCAAAAATTTATTTTTTGTCAAAAATCTATTTTTCACTAAAAATAAAATTTTCTTAAAAATCTAAATTTTCTTTACAAAAAATCAGATTTTTCTCTCAAAAAAAAAAAACAATTTTCACCAAATTGAAGTATTTGGATTTAATGAAAGGCGATTCCAATTGAAATGCCTAATGTCTGTGTTTCTGGAATGCCTAATGTCTCGTTATGACGCTTTGCTGATCGACAACAAGATCGTCCGATTTGTTCTTCTTCAGGCTTCATTCTTTGGGTTTTTCTAAATCACTGATCTATGCCAACTATGGCTTGTACTCTGGAAGTTCTCAAAGTCAATAACTGACTAGAGTGCGAAAACATATCCCCTAAAGTTCTTTTCAGAACAATTGATAATGTGTTCACATCACTTGCATTCAGAAATTAATTATAACACCTCTGGACAGAATCTTGTTAGATATTTCGTAAATCGTGGAATTAATACAAACAGAAATTAGTGTTCAAATAGGTTTATTGATCCTTACTCTTTTTTAGACAGGTGCTACGTTCACATCACTTTTATAAATATCCGAAACTAGCAGAACAGCAAAGACTTGGTCTGAGATAAAACTAATGGCACAGGACAGATCCCGATGGAAGAATTTCCTTATGGTCCTTTGTTCCAACTTGGAACCATAGGAATCAATGGTTCCAAGTTGGAACAAAGGACCATAAGGAAATTCTTCCATCGGGATCTGTCCTGTGCCATTAGTTTTATCTCAGACCAAGTCTTTCCTGTTCTGCTAGTTTCGGATTCTAATTGCCTTCTCCAAGTGTTAGCGGGTCTTCCTCTTCTTCGGCTGCCCTGAGGATTCCAAGAGGTCTTCTCAAAATATTTGGCCAACCCAGCTCCATTTCCTCTTAATTAAAAGAAATGCAAACAAGTCCAAAGGTTTTGTACTGTGCTAATGACACATCTATTGTAAGAATAAGACATGAAGTCATATTCTATTTGTTTGTAGTCTCCTTAGTCTGATCTTCAAAAGGATTGAACTGTAACTATCGACTGTTAGCAACCTTGGTAACCATCGGGAAGCGTAAGTTCTCGTATTCAACTACTCAGGCATTATAATTCTTAACTCCTAATGTTATCAATTCTTGATTAGATTCTTACATTCAATTTTAAAGAACAACAATTGTAGGTAAGGAGATCGTGTTCTGCATTCTTCATAGAGTCTAGTAAACAAACCTTAGAGAGAGATATAAGAGTGGTTTAGAAACTGGGTTAGAACTCAGAGTTAAACTTGATCTGCTGTTATTGTAGCTAATTTGCAAAACAATATTTATAATTATCTGAGAATTCTTTAACATCTTTATTTGTTTCTCTTCTCTTGCAGGTAAAAACTTTACATTTCAACAAACCAACATGATTTAACTCTTTCCTTATACTCCAAAAAAAACCCAAACGAGCTCCCTTCAAAATTTCTTCATTAAGAAAAGAAAAAACCACAAACAGAAAATGTTTTCGACAACAACTAAATCATTACACACGCCCTTAAGGGCCTTTGACAAACCCTTTAGCCTACAGCTAAGTCTGATGAGTCTCCTATTCAGTATTCTACTGCTCAGCTGGCAGGCAACACCCTCACATACCAAAGATTTAATGCAACATCGTGTTCGACAGCAACAGCAACAGCAGCAAGAACAACAACAACGGCCACACTATCGCCAGCCAGAAGATTTGCTGCGGCATTTTAACTCAAAATCTGGCGTAAATAATGCCACAACATACAATCAAGATTTCGAAACGAGTGTGGTATCATGGACAGGCGCCAAATTAACCAACTCACCGGCCACATTCTTATCAGCACCATCAGCACCAACAGTAATGTTTCACCAGCGACTGGAGCATTTGAAACAAGATGAGCAAGAATTGAGACAGAGGCCAGAAAATCAGCCTCGTACTCATCATCAGCAGCAGCAAATGGGCGCAAATAAGAGACGCAAAACCAAAAGTGGTTTATTGATTGAAAGCAATATTGAATTGGATTATACGGATTTAACACAATCCTCGACAGCGTCTAGTTTAGACTATGAGACAGAAGCTGAAATGCTAAAGGCAATGGCCACAACAGCATCTTCTTCAGCCAACAGCTACTCCAGTGGCCACAACCATCAGAAACAAGAACGCAAACGTAATAGACAGCAGCAGCAAATGCAGCGCAAGCGTAATGGTCGTAAAGGTGGTGGTGGAGGCTTAGGTGGAGGAGTGGGTCTTGCTGGCAACGGTCAACGTCAAAAATTGCAACGCAACGGTAAGTTTCCGTTTAAAGTCATACAACAAATTTGTTAAAACTAGAAACATCTAAACCTTTTCCTCTTTATTACTGTTGTGATCTTTCCAAAGACTCTGGTTTTTCGTTTGTTATTTTACTAAACAATCTGCTTTAATACTTTTTGCTCAAATATGGTGTTTAGAGTTTCCTGCTTAAAAAAAAAAAAGCAAATAGATTGTAGTCTACTCTCAACTCCAAAGCAATCATCGATCCATCCATTTGAAAGAAACCACCATATACGGTTACACTTACAGATCAGTTTTCAATGTTACTTTATAAAACGTACGTACCAGACAAAATGTAGTGTTTTCAACAGATGATGATGATGATCATTATTAGCTATAATATAATAATTATTATAACAATAATGATGGTCTTTTTAGCCAACATGTCTTGTTTTCAGTTTAGAAGCATCTTATTGCATGATCAATTGTTTTGCTATTAAGAAACATCTCACAGCAAATATCCATTGGCTAAGTTTGTACTCTATATTAAATAAACTTGGAAATATTTCTCTTTTTTTGCTATATTTAGTTTGAAAATAAATGCAGCCAACAATTTCTGAGTTGAAAGACCTTTGCTCGTTACTCGCCTTAATGATCTTGCTCGTAATGCTCATTACGGCTGTGATGAGAAAGTTTTCAGTTTTTTCTTTCATTCAATAATGACAAGAATTTTCTAATTTCTACTTAAAAATATGTCGAGATAAATAATAATGGTCAATAGAAATTTATGTAGAAGTTTCCTTAGTTAGACTGAGAGTCTTTGTCTTAGTTGCTGCTGCTGTTGTTGTGTGGTGCTTTTCAACAAATTACAGAGATTTTTGTTGGTGACCACCATCAACCAAATTTGGTGTTAGCTATTCCCGCAGCAATTAATGCGGTACATGAATTTAAATTGAAATCATTGGAAGGTTATTGTAGAAGTTGCGCAATAAATTGCAGTGGGAATTGTAGGTATGAAATGGAAATGGGAAGATTTTAAATTTAGGAAAGAATTTGGGATGTTAACCCTCTAATGCTAAAGCATGCCTCAGGGCACTCATCGCAAAATACCAATAAATGTAAATATAACTGATATTTCCTTTCAAAAACATTGAAAACTTTTTAAAATAATTTTAGTACGTTTTTCAGCAACTTATTAAGAACTGCTCATCTTTTGAGGCCAAGAACGAATCAAGCCAATACCGTATACTCTGTTCCAAAGTGAAGCGTATCCCAGAGAGAGCGTTATGCATCGATCGAAACTAATAGTAGTCGGACAAAGCAAGGTCTGGACTATAAAGCGGGTGAGGCAAAACTTCTCAACCACTTCTTTCTAAATAGTTTTTAATAGGTATTGCAACGTTGTCATGATGGTATATTACGGTTTGATTCTGGGCGTTCTTCGGCAAATGTTCGCTTCAAACGAATCAGTTGCATTCGTTACAGGTTCCCTGTGATGGTCTGGTCAGATTTAAGCAGCTCATAATAGATATAACCCTTTTGCTCACACCAAATACACAGTATTACCTTAGAGCCATGGATATTTGGCTTTGGTGTCGATTCGGCAGGTTTCACTTACGATCTCCTACGCTTCGGGTTATCGTAGTGGATTTGATTTTCTTTTATGGCGTTCAAGCAGCATTTTGGACATGCAAAATCGTCTTTCGAGCTCCCATGGCTTCAATTCGTATAGTACCCAATTTCCGAGCTTTTAGATGAATACTACAGCTCGCAAATGTTTTGAAATTGCTGATTGAGTAGCTGCCAATGATTTTGCAAGCTCTTGTTGAGTTTGACAAAAATCTTCATGGAGTAATGTTTCCAATTCTTGGTCTTCAAACATTTTTGGCTGGCGTTGACGATCTTTGTCTTCCGTTTGGGATTTTTTGATACAAATTATCGGATGTTTATTACATAATAAAGTTAATGATGAAAAACAACATCAGCCAAATGGCCACGACCACGCTTACAGGACCATAGCCTTTTCATAAAATGTTCCATAACCAAATCCTCGATAGCCTCACGAATTCTATATTTGAGGTCTTGAATCGACGCTGGGCTGTTGGCGTAGACCTTATCTTTCACGTGGCTCCAAAGGAAGAAGTCACAAGGTCTTAAATCATAAAATCTCGATTGCCAATTGTGATCACCTCTTCGAGAGATAACACGGTCCGGAAACTTTTCCCGTAAAAGAGCAATGGTTTCGTTGCTTGTGTGGCACGTAGCTCCTGTTGAAAGTAAACGTTGTCCAGATCATTATCATCCAACTCCGACCATAAGATACGGTGTAATGACGTTTGTGGAATGCCCAATTCCAAAGAACGACGAGGAATGGACAAACCTGGGTTTTCTTCAACACTTTGGCCTACAGGAGCAATATTCTCGTGTTTTATTCTTCACATCACTAACTTGTCCCAACAGCTCGAATTTTTCCACCAATTTCTGTATTGCGGTCCGACAAGGTGCTTCACGACGACCCAAAAATGCTTTAGTTTAGCGAACTTTGACTGCAAGATTTCCACCATTTTTGTAGTTAATTTTAATAATTTCAATGCTCAATGAAGCGTGTATCGTTCCATCTTTACTAAAGGCGTAGTTTCTACCTGTCAAATGTCAAAGAATAAAAGCTTCAAAAGTGACAGCTACCGAAATACCGGATGATTCAAAATAACACATCTTGTTGGAAAACCCTATATTTCATAAAAGTCTTAGCCTAAATTTTAATGGAACTATTTCATTATCTTAAACTTTGTTGGATATACAGCCAGACTTTCAACAAATTTAAGTTTAATTTTCTGTCATTTGACCTAAATATTCATGTTGATACTACGGGAAAGAAGAAAGAAAGAAGAAATGCAGTCTTTTTCAGGAAATTATGTGAAATTACTTGTAGTATTTAACTCTTTGCAAAACCAATCCCGTTTCGTTAATATCTTAGATCTTTGATGAATATGAATTCAGTATTTGGGGAACATTTTCACAATTTGTTTAATCACGTTTCTAAAACTTCCTAGGTCTCTGTTGACCTTTATTCAATCTTTATTGAACCAAACCCCTTTGTTAAACTTCCTAGATCTTGATTAAATCTTTGAATATGTAGTCATGATTTTCTGTTTTAGTTTCAGCGGAGTTTCATCCCATTTTAAAAGGTCTTTAGATCTTCTTTGACTATACAATATAGCAATTTGCGATTTTTCCAAAATGTTCATGGAATAGGAGAATATCTCCAAATATCTGTTTATCAGCTTCTAATGTTGTTTCAAATACTCAATACTGGCGCCTTTGTTAAATACGAGAGATCATTCGATAATGATGCTTTAAATACTGTCAGTGTTAAATTCCTATGTATGTCTTCCATGTATGTTTTCTTTTTTCAGTCAATGAGAGTCGAAATTATCCTGACAGTCCTACAATTCGATGCGGTAAAATTCTCACTGTTTAGGATTAAACTTTATAGATTACTTACTTATTACTTATAGATTAAGTATTAGATCTCCGGGAAAATTAAAGGAACGGATTTAGCATTCGCTATATTAGGGATTAACAATCTTGATTTTGTCATTCTCAATAGTTCTCGAGAATGATAGTTTAGGTTAAAGTTACTATTTCCAACCCTCCAATCCTCAATTTTAATGTTGATACTACGGGAAAGAATAAAATCTAACCGTCTTTTTTAGGAAACTATGTGGAATTACTTGAGGTATTATTTTACTCTTGGCAAAACCAATCTCGCTTCATTAATATCCTAGATCTTTAATGGATATGAATTCAAGATTTAAACTTTATAGATTACTTAGATCTCCGGGGAAATTAAAGGAACGGTATTAGGATTCCCTATATCATGGAATTACTAACATGTTTTCGGCATCTTTCTTAGTTCTCCAATATGAAACTAACTCTCTACTCCAACTATATCAGTTTCTAAATAATCCAAAACGTAGAATAACAGTAAGTGAAAATTGCAACAGCGAGTTGAATGTTTTCTATCATGTGGAAAAACCTAAATTACAGGTAAAACAATGAACTTAAACTAGTCCAATATCACAAACTTTCAACTAATAGAGCAAGTTTTAGAAAACGTAGAAACCTTGCTCTATTTGCGGAGCTTAATTACTGAATCTGAAAGCAGTAATGAAGGCAGAAGGGAGTAATTAATCTTCCACGACTGTCTCTTCAATACTACTCCCAAGGCTCCTGAATACCCGGTATGTCAGTCAATACTTGTGGACATTAAATCTAGGCCGAGATTCATTCAATTTACGTATCCAGGATATAAATTAAGCGCATAAAGTAAATGGAAGAAATTAGTAACTAATGAAGGACTACTTTACTTTATTCTTATTCTAATCTTGTTTGGGGAGCTTACTTACTGAAACTGAAAACAGTAAAGAAGAGCGAAGAAGATTAAACACTCACGACTGTCATTGGAATATTATTCCCAAGGCTCAATACTTGGAGACATCAAATCAAGGCCGAGATTCATAAACATTAAGTATCCAGGAGATAAATTATGCTACTAGCAAGCAAATGTAAGGAATTAGTTACTAATGTAGGACTAGTTTCAGTTTATTCTTATTCTTATCTTGTTTAGGGAGCTTAATTACTGAAACTGAAAATAGTAAAGAAGAGCAAAGGAAGCAATTAAACACTCACGACTGTCATTTGAATATTACTCCCAAGGCTTTACTTGGGGACATCAAATATAGGTCGAGATTCATAAACAATTATACTAGTAGCTAGAAAATTAAGTAAATGGAAGAAATTAGTGACTAATGTAGGACTAGTTTCACTTTATTCTTCTTCATATCTTAGAAGGTATTTTTTAAAAGGCTCATTAGTACATTGATTTATATTGCGTTTTTAAAATATTTCCGGAATTTACCTACCTATTTTGTGTGTTATTTCAATCGGGATTATTTTCTTGATTTAATTTGTGTATGTAATGGCATCACGTGAGAACGGCTGGATAGATTTGGCTGATTTTTTTTTATTCGAAATTTTCAGAAGATGGTTTGCAAATAAAAAAAAAATTCGGAAATTTAAGTTTTTAATAAATTGCCTTCTTTTCACTTCTCATTTGTCTAAATATGAGAAATTTTATGGAGAAACTTGAAGAACAAACATTAGTAAATAGCTAACCAGCGAAGCCGGGGCTGTCAACTAGTATTTCATATTTTTCCTTCCTTGGAGTTTAAAATCGCTATGAAAATATCACAGTTGGGTCTTGCTTGGTGATGTGATTCAATTTCAAGGCTTATTTACAAGGTTCTTAGATATCGAAAGTAGTAGAACAACATTTTATACTAAATTAGGATCTTTAAAGTATAAGATCATTAATCTTTAATTTATTTAGATCCCAAAAAACAATATTGATTTTGCTAAACTTCTTCAAAAGTAGTTTCAGGAAACTACAATTTTATTTTAGTTTCTGTATGTTTTCAGTCATGTTTTATTGAAATGAAAACTCTGCTCATTTGTGATACCGATAATCTAGTTCGGTTTCCCAAATGTGATTTTTATTTCTGCTGACTTCTTTCTTTTACATTCTTTCCATCCATTGTTACCTTGAAAATACTTTCACTTTTTTTTTTTTAGTTAAACAAATACCTGCGACATTTTATGAAATATATATTATTTATTGTTATTTTATCTTGAAATTCTTAAAACACAAACCTTTTTCTTTATAAAAAGTTATTTTTTTAAACATTAATTTATAATTTTATGTTACCATTTACGAGTTTGTAAAGTGGAGTGTCGAATTTTATTTGAAAAGGTCTTGTAAAAAAAAAGTACAGTGCACTCGCGGTAACGTGAACACCGTCTAACGTGAACACCGCCTAACGTGAACAAACTTTTGCTTATATTGACTACTCTGTAACGTGAACAAACTCAGAAAGCTCTATAACGTGAACAATTTTTTTCACTGCATTTGTTTTCTAATTATGTAGAAAACACTATAATACATACATTAAATTCAATTTTTAAAGTTTTGAGAACCGCCTTGTTAAAAAATGTGTTTTATCCTCTAAATTAATTTTTTGTAGTGGCAACGAATGAGTAATTTTCTTTGCTATGTAATTTTGTTTCAATTTATAGTTTCTCGTGATCTTGTTTTGTAATGCATTTTAATCAATAATTTTGTGTTATTTCACGTTCAAGCGTGTAAAACACAGGTTTATATTATAAAATTTTATATTTTTTCCATGAAATTCGACAATCGCTAACGTGAACAATTTCACTAACATGAACTCCCTTGGTTTTAATTAGTTCACGTTACCGCGAGTGCACTGTATCATGTTCAAATCTTCTTCTTACTCCATTCCAAAGAAAATACACACATTAACACTCTCTCAAGCATGAGAAATGAAGAAGAGGAAGAAGAAGGAAAAAAAACTGACTCTCTGTTAATTGCCCGTTTTTATTAGCATTTGTTACAACAACTACATACAAACATACATATGTATGCATGCATTATCTTTGTAAGGTTGCGGTGGTTGTTGTTGTTGTTGGTTTTACTTATTATGGTGTTTTGCCATTGTTGTTGTTATTATTGTTCTTCCTTGGACAATGACACAACAAAACAAAAAGTACTAATGTTGCCAACAAATAATAATAATAAGTAAAACTAAATAATAATAAAAAAAGGCTGGCAATTCTTTTCTTTTTGTTATTGTTGCATTTATTACATTGCTCATGTAACAATAACAAAAACGTATGTATGCGAATGTGTGAATTGTTGTTCTTCTTCTTTTTGTGTGGATTTTTTTCGCCTAACAATAGGGCGGTTACTTATAAGAGCTGAGCTGAGCCGTTCCATTCTTTTTTTTTCTTTTCTGTGGAGTGTTTGTAAGAGGCTGTTTGCCTGTCTGTCTGTTTATGGGACTGGCGGTCTGTAAAAAATAATGAAGGTTCATAAATATGGACACGCGCTAATAACAACATATGGTGGCTGGCTGTTTGTATTTAGTTTCAAAATAAGTACTTTTTCAAGCCTTTTGAAAACAAAGGCTGTTTAAAGGAATACCATACGTACGTACGTATGTATTTAAAGTCATTGTTAAAATTTTACAAAATATGAGCAACAAATTCCTTAAATGTCTTTATTAGTTGTTATTTGGAAATGTAAAACATTAAGGATAACCACACATTGTAGTGCTGCTAGGTAATGGGTAAATGTTCCCGGAAACGAAAATTCAAACATAATGCCACATGTGGTAAAGAAAATATCACTTATTGGATATAATTGAAAATATGATGCAGTTTTTTGAAAAGCGTATAAATATTTTTTCAATAATTTTAAACATTTTAGAAGAATTCTTAAAATAAATAGAAAAAAGTTGACAACTTCGACAGCCTGTAGCAACCTCTGTGTTTAAATTTGTAATCTCCAGCATCCAAATTCGGAAAGGTTATGTCTTACTCTATTGGTACTCCAAGATTTGTTTAAAACATACCACTAGCTTAAAAGTTTTGGTAAGATAAAAAATTTAAATCAGTTTTCACATTTCCTGTCAAAAGTTGTTAAATTTGGCAGTCTGTGGCTCCCTCTGTGTTTAAGTTTCGAATCTCAAATAACGAATTTCATTAATTAATAGTCCAAATCCTCTATTAATAGTCCAAGTTGTGCTTAGAACGGACAACTTAATTAGAAGTTTTAGTGATACAAAATTTAAATTAGTTTTAACATTTCCTCCCAATAGTAGCTAACTTTGGCAGTCTGTGGTGACCTCCGTATTTAAGTTTTCAAAATCAAATATCTAAATTCTGAAAACTTATATCCTCCTTTATTAATAGCCAAATTTGGGTTTAGAACGGTTAACTAGAATAGAAGTTTTGGTAAGGTCAAACATACAAATTTGTTTTAACATTTCCTGCCAAAAGTAGTTAACTTTGGCAGTCTGTGGTGCCCTCTGTGTTTCAGTTTCGAATCTCAAATAACCAAATTCTGAAAGCTTATATCCTCCTCTACTAATAGCCGAATTTGTGTTTAAAACGAATAACTAGATTGGAAGTTTTAGTAAGCTCAAAAATTCACATTTGTTTTAATATTTCCTGCCAAAAGTAGTTAACTTTGGCAGTTGTGGCTCCCTCTGTGTTTAAGTTTCGAATCTCAAATAACTAAATTCTGAAAGCTTATATCCTACTCTACTAATAGCCCAAGTTGTGTTTAGAATGAATAACTAGAATAGAAGTTTTGGTAAGGTCAAACATACAAATTTGTTTTAACATTTCCTGCCAAAAGTTGTTGATTTTGGCCGTCTGTGGCGCCCTCTGTACTAAAGTTTTGAGTCTCAAATAACTAAATTCTGAAAGCTTATATCCTCCTCTACTAATAGCCCAAATTATGCTTAGAACGGATAACTAGATTGGAAGTTCTAGTAAGATCATAAATTCACATTTGTTTTAATATTTCCTGCCAAAAGTAGTTGATTTTGGCCGTATGTGGCGCCCTCTGTGTTTAAGTTTCGAATCTCAAATAACTAAATTCTTAAAGCTTATATCCTACTCTACTAATAGCCATATTTGTGTTAAGAACCGATAACTATATTGGAAGTTCTAGTAAGATCAAAAATTCACATTTGTTTTAATATTTCCTGCCAAAAGTAGTTAACTTTGGCAGCCAAAGGTGCCCTCTGTCTTTAAGTTTTAAATCTTTATTAATAAAGTTTTGAAAGCGTATGTTCTGCCTTTGTAATACTAAAAGTTTTGTTTAGATTGGAATTCTAGTTTCTAAAGAAAGTCAAGGTCAAAATTAAAAATTAAAATTTTTTATACTTTTTTACTCATAGTAGATAACTTTGGCTCATGATAGCTTCATCTAAGCTTAAGCTTGAATGCTCTACTTATGACATTTTCAAAGCTTGATCGCTCCTCTATTGGTGTTATAAATTTTATGTAGAGCGGACCACAAACTTTGAAGTTCCAGCCAAAAGCAAAAATTCAATATTTTGTTGACGACATTTTTGTGTTAAATGGTGTAGATTTTGCCAGCCTAGAGAGCCCTATGTGTTTAAGTTTGAAATCTCAATGAACAAAATTCTGAAAGTCTATGTCCTCCTCTATTAATACTTCAAGTTTATGTTTAGAACTTTTCACGAGCTTGGAAGTTTAAGTAGAGGTTTAAAATAATTTTTTTTTTTTTAGAAATAATTTAATACCAAAAAGTGGTCAACTTTGACGCACTATAGATCCTTTTGCATTTAAGTTTAAAATCGCTTCAAACTAAATTTTAAAAGCTTATGAACTCCTCTACTGATACTTGAAATTTTATTTACAGTGGGCCAATGGCTTAATTGTTTAAACCAAGTTCTAAAATATAATATTTTATTTTTAGTAAATTTTTTTTAAACCAAAGTGGACTACTTTGACCTCTTATATCATGTTCTGTATTTGTGTTGGAAATCTCTAACCTTAAAATTTTGAAAGTTTATGTCCTGCTCTATTAATACTTCAGTTTAAAGTGGAGCAGTATTTTAGAAGTTCAAGTTAAATTCAAATTTATAAATTTTTTTACAAATAATTTTTTACTGAAAAATTTTCAACTTTGTCTCTTTGTAGCTGCTTTTGTGTATAAGTTTGAAATTTCTGGCAACATAATTTAAAAAGCTGAAGGCCTCCTCTATTGATACTCTAAATTTTGTTTACCAAGGGGGACTAGCTTAGCGATTTAACAAGAAAAATTGTTAAATCCATAGTAGTCTCTGATACTTATATGTTCCCTGGTATTTAAGTTAGAAATACTTGAGAAATGAAATCTGAAGGCCTAAGTCCTCCTTTATTGTTTTTTTTTTTTTTTTAAATTAAAACAACTATAGCTTAGAAACTACCACTAACTTACTAAATCATTTAATTTAATTTTTAGAAAAATGTTTAAGTCCAAAGTAGTAATTTTTGACTCACTGTATCTTTCTCTGTTTTTAAGTTTGAAATATCTGGCAACTAAATTCTGAAAGCATAAGTCCTCTTGTATTCATCTCCCAAAATCTGTACAAATTTGTTTAGGGGTTTAGAAATTGCCAATGTTCAAAATACAAAAGTAAATATTTAGCTAAATGTTGTAACCCAAAGTAGTTAGGTTTGGCTCACTGTATCTTCCCCTGCATTTAAGTTTCAAATATCTGGCAACTGAAATCTAAAGTCTTAAATCCTTCTCTATTGATCTTCCAAAGTTTGTAAAACTATGTTTAGCAGTTTAGAAAGTACCACTAGTTCTAATGGAGATTTTCAACAATATTTTAAAGCCATAAGCAGTCATCTTTGACCCACTGTATCTTCCCCTACATTTAAGTTTGAAATATCTGGCAACTGAAATCTGAAGGCTAAGGTTCTCCTCTTTTGATCTTCCAAAAGTTTTACAAAATGTTTTAGTAATTTGGAATTTAGCAAGTTCCAAAATACTACATTTAACTTTTACAAAATTTTTTGAACCCAAAGAGGTCTACTTTGACCCACTTTATCTTCCCCAAAAATTTATGTTTTAAATCTTCCTAATGGGAAATCTGAAAGCTCAGTTCCTCTTCTATGGATCTTCTAAACCCTTTTAGTGGTTTAGTAATTAGCAATTTTCAAAATACTATAGTACATTTAACTTTTTAATACCCAAAGTAGTCGAGTTTGACCCACTGCATCTTCCCCTAAATTTATATATGAAATCTTCCTCAACTGAAATCTGAAAGCTCAGTTCCTCTTCTATTCTAATCTTCCAAATCGTTTTAGTAGTTTAGTATTCAGCAAGTTAAATGTGGTATACATTTAACTTTTAACAATTTTTTTAAACCCAAAATAGTTGACTTTGATCCACTATATCTTCTCCAAAATTTATATTTGAAATCTTCCTATAAAGAAATCTGAAATTCCTCTTCTATCGATCTTCCAAATTGAGTATAATTCGTTTAATAGTTTTCACCTTTTGAAAACGTTGGTTTATTTCCGTTAAATAAACCGGATACTTTTGATTGCAAATAAAAGCCGTTTAGTAGTTTAAAATTTGTAACAACTCTTTATTTTTTTTTTTAAATGTACAACAACAACAATTCAAATAGTCACTCAGTGTCTTTATACACGTTTATCAATTCGCAGAAATGCACACACACTTTATAATGACAAACTTAAATGTACAAGTTGATGTTAACTCTAACAGCGCCTATGATCAACTCAACTAACTACTGCAACCTCTGCCACTATTTATACACGCGCCATCTTTCGTGAATCTTCTACAATGCTCTTAACGGTCAAAACTCGTATGTTCGAATTCTAGAGCTTTCGATGTTAATGTTAGCAGCTTAAACATTTAGTGTATTGCATGCAGTCGTTACAGACCGTTCAATTCAAAACGCTATTGCACATTCGTAACAATAGTTTCAGAAATTTAGTCCATTTGCTTTTAAACTTACATATTGAAATATATGTCAACTAAAATCTGAAACATCAAGTTCCTTTTTAGTAGTTTAGAAATTTGCCCCAATTCTTTTTATATCTTCAGCTTAATTAACTTATTTATAACCCTTATACCAGACAATCCATCTAAGTAATTATTGGGTCAATCTATTTGTAATAAATTGAAACATAAATTCTCTTAAAAAATTTCACTCTGTTTTTTTTTTTCGATGTGTTTCCTTGTCAACAAATTTATCAACATTTTTATTGTATTAAATTTCGTTTAATTTCCACAACTTAATTAAAACGCATAAAATAAAAGTTTGTCTTTCGAACATGACAACTTTACACATGTAATAAACAATACAATCAACTTGTTAATTGGCGTTTGACACCAGATGAAAAGATAAATATCTTTGTTTGGTTCATCTGTGTAAAAAAGCCACTCTGACTCCTGCTTCTTGTTGCTTCTATCTTCTATCTTCTCTATTATCTAAAAATCTTTATACCAGGAACATTTCAAATTGTCTTTACAAACTAAATTGAGCAAAAAAAAAAAAAAAAAAAAATAAAAAAAAGATCTTAAATACCAGATACAATATCTGTGTTTTTTTCTTTCAAGATGACAAACAAAGTTTGTAATGTTTTATAGTACTGTTGTTATTTATGTCTGGGTAATGATTATAAAATAAAAAAATTAATTTCTTTTAATTGTTGTAAATTAGTAAGTTTAATGTTAGATGGATAGAGATAAAAAGTTATTACTTAAACTTGATTTCAAATTTTCTAACTTTTTCAGAAAAGTAAAATGATGAAAATATTAAAAGAATTTGAAATAAATCAAATATTTTATGGTTTTAGAGAACAGTTAATGTTTTTTTTTTATGGAATTTAATCAAATTTCTTAACCTCAAATTGTTTTAAACACTTAAGCCATATGTAAACACTTTGCAACACTGTTAAAGAGAGTGAAGTTGTCAAGGAAAGTTAACGAGCATACCAAAAGGTTGCATTTTAATAAAATGTAAACAAATCAATAAAAATTTATGTTTAAAAGTTTAATTTCAAGTTTAATACAAAGCAATAAAATAAATTCCCATAAATTTATGGTTTTTTTAAAACTATAACACATTTCTTTTATATTTGTTTATTTCATTTCCATTAATTTCCATTCTAAAACATTTATTTCCCCTTCTCTCTAACCTTATAACCATAACATCTAATCTAACTATCTAACAAATCTATCAGTTTATCTTAATAATTTGTATATCATACAAAAAAAAAAACTGTATTTGTTTACTTTGTCTTACATATTTGCATGTTACAAGTAACAATTTGTAGCAAATGCCATGCCATTCAACCAATCTTTCTAATAAATATTGTTCTCATGTCAGTGTCGAAAGGAAAACATCATACCATAGAGTGTGTATTAGTTTAACGCATAACTGTCAATGTCAAAATGTAATGTTGTTAGCTGTCATCATAAAAATCAAACATTAATTTGCAACATTAGATGTTTACGTATGGCTTTTGACAGCCATAAAAGATGTTTCGGGAAGATTTGAAAAAAAAACAACATAAATACAAATAAAGAAAGACGACCGACACAGAGAGCAGGCTAGATGTTTAGAAATGCTAATTGTAGGCATAGTGTAAAACAGGGAGGAGCTAATGGAAGAAAACAAGAAAAAGCTATTAATGATTTTTAAAAGACAATAAATAAAGAAAGATGGGAATAAAATAACAACAAGGAACTAAATGGTAAAGAAACACACAGTTTCTAATTAAGATAAAAGGTGAAGTTTTGTAGTGAAATCAGTGAAAGCTTTACAAATAAAAGAACTATTTAAATCTCACAATAAAATTGAATTTTTAAGGTATAAAATAAATAAATTTGAATAAAATTGGTAAATGGAACCGAATGGTAGTGAAACAAAACACTCAATTGAAATAAAAGTTATTTCTTTCTTGAATATTATTGAAATTAATATTGCTTTTGAAAGAAAATTTTTAAAATTAAATTAAAATTGTGAAAGGAACGCAATGGAATTGAAACAGAATTCTAAAATCTTAATAAATTCAATTCTAAAACAAAATAGCAAAAGAAAATAGAAATTTAGATTGCATTTTAAAGAGAATTGTTAAAATTTAATTAAAATAGTGAAAGGGACGCAATGGAATTGAAATAAAATTCTAAAATCTTAATAAATTTATTTCTAAAAAAAATAACAAAAGAAAATATACGGCATTTAAAAGAAAATCAAATTGGAATATAAAAGAAATGAAATGAATAAAAGAAACGAAATGGAAATGAAACAAAATATTTAAAATTTTAAGGAATGAAATGGCAATGGAACAGCATTGAATTATTCAGAAACAGGAAAAAAATTGGAATAAAACGGAACGGAATGGAATTGAAACTATTTTAATCTCATATTCGGGGTTATCATAGAATCCAATCATTGTCGGAATCGGTTTTGAAAACGACAAAAAGGTACATTTGTCTTATGAAATCCAATGTAATTTTTTGTTTAATCGATAAAGAACTCAATTCTAGATCGAATGTAAAACCAATAACTTTCAATTTTACAAGGCCAATGTACTTTTTCTGTCGTTTTCAAAACCGATTCCGACAATCATTGGATTCTATGACAATCCCGATTAAAATTGAATTATTAAGGAATAAAATAAATAAATTTGAATAGAATCGGTAAACGGAACGGAATGGTAGTGAAACAAATGGCTCAATTTAAATAAAGGTTATTTCTTGTTTAAATATTATAGAAA
Organism: Calliphora vomitoria; assembly: GCA_942486065.2. Taxonomy (NCBI): domain Eukaryota; kingdom Metazoa; phylum Arthropoda; class Insecta; order Diptera; family Calliphoridae; genus Calliphora; species Calliphora vomitoria. The sequence continues at coordinate 10,348,329 of OW818030.2, read as the reverse complement.
TTAAGATTGCTTTTGACAATTTTAAAAATTTAAAGAAAATAGTGAAAGAAACGAAATGGAACTGAAACAGAATTCTAAAATCTTAATAAATTTATTTGTAAAAAAAATCACAAAAGAAAATATAAATTAAATTAGCTTTTGAAAGAAAATTTTTAAAATTTAATTAAAATAGTGAAAGGAACGAAATGGAATTGAAATAAAATTATAAAGTCTTAATAAATTTATTTCTAAAAAAACAAGAAAAGAAAATGTAAGGCTTTTAAAAGAAAATTAAATTGGAATATAAAAGAAATGAAATTAATAAAAGGAACGAAATGGAATTTACTTTTTTGATTATTAAAATAATGTAGAAAGGAAATTGTGAAGTTTCGTAGTAAAATCAGTGTACGGAATGAAATGACAATGGAACAGCATTGAATTATTAAGAAATAGAGGAAATAAATTTGAAAAAAATCAGTAAACGGAACGGAATGCAATTGAAATCAAAGACTCAGTTTTAAACAAAAGTTGTTTCTGTTTCAAATATTGTAAAAATTTATATTGTTTTTTAAAGAAAATTTTACAATTTAATTAATCTAATGAAAGGAATGAAATGGAATTGAAACTGAATTCTAAAATCTTTATAAATTTAATTCTAAATAAAATAACTAAAGAAAATGTAAGGCTTTGAAAAGAAAATCAAATCGGAATATAAAAGAAATGAAAATAAAATAAATGGAACGAAAGGGAATTGAAACAAAATATTGAATTAAGATACAAAATATTACTTTTTTGATTACTAAAAGAATGTAGAATGCTTATAAATACAAATTGTGAAGGTTTGTAGTTAAACAACATAATTGATCAATTTTTATACCCTTCACCATGGATGGCAAGGGTATATATAAGTTTGTCATTCCGTTTGTAATTTCTACATTTTTCATTTGCGACCCCCACAAAGTATATATATTCTGGATCGTCAATATAGCCATGTCCGTCTGTATGTTGAAATCAACTTTCCGTAGCCCCCAAATAACTTACAAACATAATTGATACATCAATATATAGGGTATTCTTGCGGCTCGGTCGCTATTTAAAATCGAGAAAATCGGCCAACAAATGGCTGAGATATAAGGAAAAACCGGAACAATCTAGATTTTTTTAAGTCATTAATATAGACAATATGGATATTTCAAAGTCCATTGCAACGATGTATATAAGTCTATAGTAATTTGGACCTACAATGGGTCAAAATAGGGAAAAATATTTTTTAAAATTTAAAATTTTTACCAAAAAAATTTTTTCGTCATTAATTTTAAAACAAATTAAAAGAAAAATTTTGAAAAAGAATTTTTTTTTTTTTTTTTAAATTTTGAAAAAAAAAAATTTAATTTTGTTACCTAAAAATATTTAAAATTTTTATTTTAAAGTATAATTTGGTGAAGGTAGCTTCTTACTTGTTTTTTTTTTTTCAAAAATTCTAAAAGCAAATAAAATATTTTTTTTGAATACATTTTTTTTGACTTCTTTCTTTGGGGAATTTTTTGATTTTGTTAGAAAAGTTAGATTTGCCTTAATTTACGATTATTGCTAAACTTTAGTCTCCTCAAAGGGAAACTATTATTTTTCGGAAATTTGCACCCAAAAATAATTTTTTAAATGGCTTAAACTTAAAATCTGTAAATATCTAGTACGAACTGAAAATTTCCCTTTTTTAAAAAAATTTCCCTTAAAATTTCCCAAAAGGGAAATTGTTTTATTTTTGTTTTGTTGTTTTTTATTTTGTTGTAAATATCTAGTACAAACTAAAAATTTCCCTTTTTTTAAACAATTTCCCTTAAAATTTTCCAAAAGGGAAATTTTTTTATTTTTGTTGCAAACTAATATTTGAAACATTGAATGTTTTTTTCTTAATTTCAGACAAAAATTTAAATAATTTTTACAAAAATTTCCCTACAACCATTCTATGTTTGACACATTTAGGGATGATTGGTGAATGGTATTCTTAATTTGAGCAAATTTCCAAAAAAAAAACAAATTTAGATGAACTTCTGGATGATTTTGGATGACCAAAATTTCCCCTTTAAAAAAATATATCAGAAGGAAATGTTGCAAATTATTACTTGAATCATTTAAGGTTTTCCACAATTTCAGTGAAAATTTTAAACTTTCCATTTTTGAAACAAATTTTCCAAAATAGTAATTATTATGATAATTGGCGACCCAAAATTTAAATTTTCTAAAAAAATATAAAATTTCCCAAAAAGTGAAATTTTGAATTTTTGTTTCAAAATAATATTCGATTCATTTTATAACATTATTGAATGTTTTGCATGATTTTTGTAAAAAAAAAAAATTTTTTAAAAAATATCCCTAAAAGGGAAATTTTATATTTTCATTGTAACATATAGATTCCGAGCCAAAAGAACTGCTCATCTTTTGATGAGAAGAACAAATCAAGCCAATATCAGATACTCTGTTCCAAAGTGAAGCGTATCCCAGAGAGAGCGTTCTGCATCGATCGAAACGAATAGGAGCTGGACGGGAGAAGTTCTGGACTATAAGGTGGATGAGGCAAAACTTCCCAACCACTTCATTTTAAATACGTTTTAACAGGTATTGGAACATGTGGTAGAACGTTGTCATGATGGAATAATACATTTTCATGTCTGGCTACATATTCTGGGAGTTTTTCTGCCAATGATCGCTTTAAACAAATCAGTTGCGTTCCTTACAGATTCCCTGTGATGGTCTGGTCAGATTTCAGCAGCTCATAATATATAGGACCCTTTTGCTCCCACCAAATACAGAGAATTACCTTAGCGCCATGAATATTAGGTAATCGATGTCTTACGCTTCGGGTTATCGTAATGGATCCATTTTTCATCGCATGTAATGATTTCTCGGCTTCAATTCGTATGTTACCTAATATCGCTGCTTTTAGATGAATCCTGCTGCTTGCAAATGTTTTGAAATTGATGCTTGAGTAGCTTTCAATGATCTTGCAAGCTCTTGTTGAGTTTGACAACAATCTTCATGGAGTAATACCTCCAATTCTTGGTCTTCAAACTTTTTTCAAAATCACCACTTCTGAAGCACACAAACCATCTCTCGCACGTTGAAACTGGCGGAACACAATCACCGTAGGCATCGGTGAGCAATCGGTGACTTTTTTCAAATTAATAAGGAAGCAAAACTTCCGCATATGACGCTCTGTTGGTATAAAATTTAAATTTTTGTTAGTTTTTTAACAAAATTCTGATCTATTGTGGCGCTTCTTTTGTTTTATATAAAAAGCTCTGTCAATGATATTTTGAAAGCTCAACTCCTCGTACATTCATTAACCCTTAATTATAAAGAATCACACCAATATTTTTCAAGTTCGACAGTTTCAAAAATGTTCCAAAATTTGCTTTTTTTTCAAAGAAAACTTTTTTCTTCAAAAACCCTTTAAGCGGAAGTTCTTTATGAATTGTCTTAAAAAAAAAAAACATCACAAATACTTGAAAAATTTTTCATTATCATTTTGATTGTACAACTTAAAAAGATAAAATTAAGGAAAAGGGCCATAAAATAATAATAAATACCAACAATAACACAGCAATTGAAAGAAACCATAGACATTTTACTCTGATGTTTAGACAGCAGATAAAGAAGCCAGCCAGCCACCTCAATCATCAATGAACGAACGAACAAGTTCAAATAAAGAATCAATAATAAAAAAGAATAAAAAATAAACCCAAAATAAACAAGAAAAACAAAGACATCGTCGACGTCGTCGTCATTAAAATTGATCTTAATCATGAACATTAAGGTGTAAATATTAAACATGATCATTATGAATGATCATGATCATAATGATCATTGCTCTGGCTATAAAAATATGTATGTATATATGTATGTTCTTAAACTCAAATTGATAAGCGTTACAAGATTATAAACAAATAAATACCTCAAGCGCAGCAATTACTCATTCACTTGTTAAATCACAAGTAGAAATACATACTCTTGAAATTCAAACCAACTACATATCTTCTCTACCTGTGTGTTACCACCACTAGCAGGGCTGGTTCTCTCTGAGTCTGGTGAAGTGAAGTGCCTGTCAATGTTTAGTGTCTGCTGTAAACATTTACAACAAAAAAAGCAAAAGTTTACACAGATTTTGAAGTGCCAACGACAGAAGTAAAGACAAAACAAAGAAAAATCTTTATCATCTTTAAGAATTTTTTTCTTTCTCAGTTTCTTCACACAGTTGGTTGTCGTCCGTCAGCCGTTAAAATTTTCAAAAACATTTCATATAGTCTGCTTTATGGAAAACTGATATCGAAATAAAAGGGAAAGAGGTTTTTTTAATGGGCAGACACCATGAAAATTGTAGACCAAACAAAAAAGATTTCAAACTGAATTTTCAAAAATTTATTGGAATTGAAAATGAATGAAGTCAATGAAATACCAAAATGTTTGTTGTTTTATACCGGGCAGAAATGAGCAACGATCTGTTTGAAATTTTGTCAAATTAGCAGAGGAGCTTTTAGAATGGTTGCTGGCGAACAGTAGAGGCGAAAGGACACCTTTTTGCCAGGATCTTATCACTCGTCAGATTTAGTGTAATTTACATTGTAATGTATGCATAAATGTCGAGTTATTAGACCCAACCTGTAGTCGTGAGATATCTCAATAGGTAATTAAGTCTAGACCAGGCACGGATAGAGGTCAACCATTTAAATAAAGTATAATTTATTTTACAGTTTTCTTTTTTTTCTCTTTATATTAAAACTTTCCGGTTTTTTTTTTTTTTGGGGGGGGGGTATTTCCTTCCCCCTGGATCCGCATCTGGTCTAGAGCCAGATACCTTACCAAGGTTGCGTAGTATGTAGTTGTCCAGGAATCTGTGCCTCTCAGGTCTGGGAATTCGCAGAGAAGGTGGAAAATCGTTTCCTGTTTTTCTCTGTCTTTGCAGCTACGACAATGGTCGTTAAAGGGGAATCCAAGGCGACTTGCATGCTTGTCTAGCATCCAGTGCTTCATTAATACTGCCAGCAACCTCGATATATCCCTTCTATTACGGGTAGTATACTTCGTTTTTCGTTAAAAGAGGGCCACAATTGCTTAACCACCCTACATGTATCTAAGATGCGCCATCTATTCTCACTCAGCCTTGGTAAGAAAGTGTCTTAAGATAATACGGCATAATTGCTACTGAAACCGCATTGGAGATATCCAAAGCAAATACCATAATGTCTAACTCGTCTGTCTGCTCATTGCCATAGTAGTTTATATGCGCAGGGACCATAACTAAAGTAATGTCAGATAGACGAACTAGCCTTGACAGAGCATTATTAGAGATGTGCCGCCTGGCTATCGACAAAAATATCTATACTGCCGCGAGTATTTCAGCTTGAAAAACACTACATTCATTCGGAAGACGGTTTGAGATACCTATCCCAAGTTCGTCACAGAATACACCAGAACCAACACCACTGGTCATTTTAGAAACGTCTGTATACATCCTGGTGTAATATTCATATTCGAGGTTACTCCTACACCACACACTACTGGAGGGAACTAAGCCTATCAAAATCTGTGTATGGAGTAATATAGTCCGAAGGTAGGTTTAAGATCGGAGGCAGTAGGCCCGGAATACTCGCGTGGCCTTGTGTTCTCGATCTCCAACATCCAGACGCATTAAGCCTCTATGTGTTGCAGGCAGAGGTTGCCATAATGTGAAGGCCAATTTGAACAAGGTGCAGTGTAGCGTTCAGTGCCTCTGAAGGACTAGTTCTTAGTGGGACAGTTACGCCAATGCAAGCTGATCTATGGACTTTATATAGTTGGTCTACAACATAGTTTTTCCTAGTTGCAGTCCATCTAAGAGATCCATATGTAACCATTGGACGTACTATAGCTGTATACATCCATTTAACTATGTTAAGACTAAGTCCCCACTTTATACCATCTTACGACAGGTAAGCCAAAAGATTGCCTTCTTGACTCTGTGTGGAGTATTCCGTTTCCTTGATAATTTAGAGTCCAGAATAACACCTAGATGTTTCGCATTATTTGAGAAGAGGATTTCGCAGTTTTTCAACTTCGGAAGCCTGAAGCTTTGGGCCTCTTGATTTTTGTTGTGAAAAGTGAAAGTTCTGTTTTGCTTGGATTTACCCCAATATCACTTTCCTTGGCTCAATTATTGATAAACCCTAAAGCAGTGGACATAATAACACTTATCACATCCAAAAACAATCCTGATACAAGTATCATCACATCGTCCGCATAACTAACAACTTGTATCACCTTTTTGTCCAGTTCAATGAGAATCGAGTTAATAACACTCCCTTGGTGACCGTATAAAATTTGATAGTTGAATGAGCGTTGAGAGAACGGCACTCAGTTGGTCAAGTATCATCACTTGTAGAATATTCAGAATGCTCTGGCCCACTCTGACGAAGGATATGACCAGGAATCTTTAGTCTCTTGGTAGGAATTCAATTAGGCTTCTTACGGATATAATTACTAGGCACTGTATGATTAGACACATGTCGGAACGTATGGGTCACTCACGTTATAACTATTGTAGAAGTTGTTTAGAAGGGATAAGGAAGAATCAGTACAACGGCCTTACAAGAGCGTAGACTACTACATCTTGGTAGAGCTCATTTCCATGATCTGGATTGTATCAGAGATGTCTCACTAATAAATCTGATCAAATTTATTAGAAGTATGGGTTGGTTTTCACGGGGAACACAAGATTCACATAGTTATCAGAATTAGGAAGGGCAATCATGTATGATTTTCGGTACAAGAGAAAAAAGTTTTTCTAAGAGTATCACAATGGGCCACAATGCCTCCGAGTGAATTCGCTAAATTGCGAGCAACTCTATAACTCTTACGAGTTCATGCAGAGCTGACTCTGTAGAGCGACCCTAAAGGTAGGCATGCTGACTGCTTGAAAGCCGTGTTATGGCTTCTTAAGTTGGAAAAATGAAAGAATAATTGGACGAAAGTCCTTCGTATTCTCATGGCTTCTTTTTAGAATATTAGAATATTATTGGCTAAAATGTAGGTGCAATGTTCCCCTGGTCGTCGTCCCTAATACCAGCAAAGTCTGTTTCCATGAGAAGGGAGAGTGTCTCCGTCCATGAGTTGTCCTCCCTTTGAATGTATCCTACGACTTTTTGGTCTTTGGCAAACTCACAGTGTGATATCCATGAATTCCGTTGTGCATTGTAAAAGATTCACGAAAAATGGCGTGTGTATAAATAGTGGCAGAGGTTGCAGTCGTAATTGAGTTGATCATATGCACAGTTAGAGTTTACATCAACTGCCTTGTACATTATAAAGTGTGTATTTCTGCGGATTGATAAACGTGTATAAAAAACACTGAGTGACTATTTGAACTGTTGTTGTTGTACATTTTAAATAAATAAAGAGTTGTTACAATTTTAAACCACTAAACGGCTTTTATTTGCAATCAAAAGTATGCGGTATATTTAAAAAAAAAAACCAACGCTTTGAAAAGGTGAAAACGTAACAGTCGCTTGAAAGTCTTGTGAGCATGACCTTTTTGAACAATCTTCTAATAGAACAGGAAATAAGCTTTTCAAATATTATTTACAAGACTTCCAATTTTAAACATAGATGGTGCCACAACAAGTCACCTTGAATCGAAAAATAAAATTGTTATACATTTTTCAAAAAAGTTAAAATTTTCAAAGTAATCAAATTTCTAAGTTATTAAACCGATTTATACAGAACTTGTTGTTGTCATAGAGCAGGGATTAAGCTTTTAAAATATAGTTTATAAGGATTACAACTTTAAACATTGAGGACTTCCGCTTAAAGGATTTTTTGAGAACAAAATGTTTGTAAAAAAATATATTTTGTGAAAATTTAAAAACCGTCTAACTTCAAAAATGCAGCTGTGATTTTAATAAAACTTGGTTAATTAAAAGATGATGAGTTAAGCTTTCAAAATATTGTAAAATAATTATTTCTATTTCAAACACAAGAAACACTGGAGAAGGTCAAAGTTGACCTATTTTGTTTCAAATTACATATTTTAAAATCTACCAAACTTCAATAATATTGTAACGATTTAAAAGAAAACTTGTCTAATAAACAGACAAAAAGTTAAGCTTTCAAAATATTGACAAATATTCATTCAAATTTATTTAGAAAACAAACTTTTAATAATTCCTAGATCAACACTTTTAATATTAAAACAGTTAATTTTGCTTTGAATTAAACTTCAAAACTCCTGGCTTGATCAAAACAAAACTATAAATATAACTAGTACAGCAGTTAAGCTTTCAAAATATTAGTTAAAAATATTTTTCCTTCAAATACAATGAGTTTTACAGTAGGTCAAAGTTTACCATCATGATTTTATGGTTAACAATTTTTTATGAATGAAAACAAATGTTTGAAATTTTAAAAACGGTAAAACTTGAAAAATTGATTTTTAAATTAAATAAAATTTGGAGAAATAATAGATAAGGAGTTAAACCTTTAAAAAATTGTAAAATATTCTGTAAAATTTTAATTATAAAAAAGTTATAGAGTTTCAAAGCTCAGCATTTTTTGTTAAAAAACTAAGAAATGGCTTATGGCTTCAACCTCAAAACTGCTGGCTTGATCTGAGCAAATCTATAAATGTATTATAAAACTAAGTTAAGCTTTCAAAATATTATTTAAAATAAATTCCATTAGGAACACAATGAGCGCTACAATAGGTCAAAGTTGCCTATAATTGTTTTTTGAGACAATTTTTATATTTTTTATTTTTTTTTTTAAATTTTAAAACCAACCAAAATTCAAAAAATACTGCTGAAGTTTAAATAAAACTTGTCCAAGCTTTCACAATATTGTAAACTATTCATTCAAATTTAATTGCAAAAGAAGCTTGAATAATTCAAAATTCAACACCTTTGCTTTAAAAACAAGTAATTTCCTTTGACTTTAACTTCAAATTTAATGGGTTGATCTAAACAAATCTTTAAATATATTACAACAGCAACTTTACAACAAAATCCTAATTAATTTAAATCTTTTTTTAAATCAATAATTAATAATATATTTTAAACATTTTTATCAAAACTCCCTAGTTTAAAAACCATTACTAACACGAGTCTTTTAGTCGCCTCCTCTCTCTCTATCTCTCTCTCTTGTTAAACCTTTAAAATACATTTTTCCCAAGATCTGTTATCTTTATTAAGTAAAAAAGAGGGTACATTTGTTTAAAACATGTTACTTTGAAAGAAAATTTAATTTGTTAACCTCTAATTAAAAATTTATAAACTGTTAATCATTTAAAGTTTTTTTTTTATATTATTCAAGGGGTATTTTCTCTTAATATTTTATCAAGATCATTAAAAAAAGGTTTTAAATGTTTTTCAAAACATTTAACACCCAGTAACTAAAACAAAAGTTTCTAAAATTCTTAAGCTTTAATTTATTATAGTTTTATGTTATTTTTTTTTTTTTTTTGGTTTATTTAGTTGACCAAGAAAGTTTTTTTTCATTTTATTGTAGTTTGAGTTGTCAATGAGTTGTGTTGGTAAAACTTGTAACAAAAGCATCATAATTATTTCAAAGCTTTTTGTGATCGTCACGCCTTAATGCTTGTGATGTGATATGAAGCAGCATGCACAATTGCATCATCATTTTTGGAAAGGTGGCTTTAGAGTTTTATATATTAAAGATATTTTTATAAATTAAACAGAAAAAACATTTTTTTACACCCGCACTAATCATGTTTGGCTTTGTGTAGCGCCCTTTAGAATTAAAAAAACATCTTTTGAAAGCTTAAGTCCTCAGCTATTGTCTAACCAAGATTTAAACATTTAAAAAATGTTTGTTCAAATTTTGAAAAAAAAAAAAATTATTTTTAAGTATAATTTGGTGAAGGGTATATAAGATTCGGCACAGCCGAATATAACTCTTTTACTTGTTTTATTTATAGTTTTATTTAGATCCAGCCAAAGTTGTTGAATTTTAGGTTAAAAGCAAATGAACTGTTTTTAAACAAAAAGAGTTGAACTTCAAAACACGTTTGTGTGTTTTGTAACTCAATTTAAAATAATATTTTGCAATATTTTGAAAGGTTAAGTCCTCATGTATTAACAAGGCAAATTTTATTAAAATCGTATTACAATTTTTAAAGTTTGGCAGTTTTGAAAATTTCAGTAATTAGTTTTTTTTTTTTTTTTTTAACAGAAAAGTTTTTCCCAAAAGACCATGATGCAACTTTGCCTGTAGCGCTCATTGCGTTTTAAGTGGAATTCCTTAAAAATTATATTTTACAAGCTTATGATTCTCCCTAGTCCCCATTTAAGGTCCTCCCCAGCAAATGACTTGAACCCAGAATCTCTCTATCAAATTCTGTACAGTTCGGACTAGAGTATCCAAAACCGAAACTGAAAACCGGTCAACCGGTTTTTTCATCTTTGTAAAACCGACCGGTTTCGGGTTTCTTTAACTTTTCGGTTTTTTGACAAACCGGTTTTTTTAAGACGGTTAACCGGTTTTTAGAATGATAAAACCGAAACCGGTTTTTTTATAAAACACTTTTTTCGGTTAAACCGGAAACCGGTTTTTTGAATTTGCCGGTTTTGTGGACACTGTAGTTCGGACTCTCATTCAAGTCCCCAAAGAAGACCAAAACTACATATTGATGGTGGGTATACAAGATTCGTCACAGCCGAATATAACACTCTTACTTATTGTTCTTACTTCTAAAACAAAATGTATTTGAAATTGATATTTTTGATGTTGATGTATGTATCTCAAAGGAATATTTTTTTTCCCTTAAATGACAACATATTTCTAATGACATCATCTAATAATTTTGTTTAAGATTTTTTTTTTTTCTACTGCTAATTTCGAGATGTTTGCTGGCCACGTTTGATATCAAACCAACAACATCATCATTTATTTAACACCCCAACATGTTCCTGGTGAATTTTAATTAATGACTTTGTCTGACTGTTCGTACGTTTAGAACACACACATCAAGTTAAACTATCTGAGCAGATGCATTAGAAACAAACAGCAAAAATTGGAACGCAAAACATGATTAAGTGACCGGGAGGGAACTCTAATGGAGTTTTTAAAATTTATAATTATAACAGAAATGAAATGAAATCATATAGAAACAAGTAAGAGAGCTTTATGCGGCTGTAATGAATCTTATAAACACTTCAGCAAAGATTGAAAATATTTTTGGGGAAATTTTTTTTTTTTTGACTTAAAAAAATTTTATTAGTGAGAAAATATGGTTTGAAAAGAAACATTTTATAATAAAAAAGTTTTTTAGAAAAAATTTTTTTTTTGTATGAAAAAAAAAAAAACTCGTTTGAAAAAATATTTTTATTTTTTCCGATTTTTACCCATTAAAGGTGTGAATTACTAGGGCGTTGTAGATGGCGTTGGAAAGGTCTTTGAAATATCTATCATTAGATATCCATATTGTCTATATTAATGACCTGGTGATACAGATATAAATTCAGCTAAAAAATTGGTTAAAAATGGAGGTAGTCGTGGTTTTTTGCTTATAACTCAGCCATTTGTGGACCGATTTTCTTGATTTTAAATAGCAGCCTAAGCGGGACTATTGTGGATATATTGATGTATCAGTCATGTATGTAGGTTATTTGGGGGCTACTTAAAGTTGATTTCAACATACAGACGGAAAAAAAACTAGGGTTAAAAAATATTTTTTTCGATTTTGATGTTGCAAATGTGTTTGAAATATCTATCATTAGATATCCAAATTGTGTATATTAATGACTTAGTGATACAAATATATATACAAAAATTGGTTAAAAAAAAAATAGAAAAAGTAATGGTTTTTTGCTAATAACTCAGCCATTTGTGGTCCGATTTTCTCGATTTTAAATAGCAACCGAACCGGGACTTTAGCTGATATATTGATGTATCAATCATGTATGTAAGTGATTTAGGGGCAACGGAAGCTTGATTTCAACAGACAGACGGACATGGCTATATCGACTTTGGTATCTAAAACGATCCAGAATATTTATGGGGTGACAAATGAAAACAGTAGAAACTACAAATGGAATGACAAACTTATTTATCCTCAATGATGAAGGGTATAATAAAGAATATTTTAAGATTTTTTTGTGTCTTTGCAAAAATTTATTTCAAATTTGGTGGTGTTGACCAAACAACCAGTCAAAAACATTCTTAATCAATTCCAGTCAAACAAAAAAAAAAAAAAAAAACTTCAACTAAAACACCTGCCTGGTGTTTCTGTGTTGAGAATGTTTCTTTGTGGTCAACAGATATTAGGGAGCTACTGGAAATTGTAGATATAACAAAACAATATTTTAACAAGTTTTATTAAACTGAGCCTGTCTATTTAAAAACTTCTTTGAGGCAGCTGCTTTAAAACTTTTGTGCACAAAATACATCTGGTTGAAAGTAAAACTTAAAAAATTTACATATTTGTTTTTGTCAAACACTGACCATTAAACATGGAAACAACTAATTTGTCTTTAAACATATGTTAAGACATTAAAACAGTGATCGGCACTCATAGACAGCAACAGCATAGAACACAAATGTAAAATCAAATTAGAATTTAAGTACACTAGAGAAAGAGATCAATGTTCCTTGTACTCTTTGTGCCGACCACTGCTTTAAAATGCTTAAAAATTTCTATACATTTTTTGATTTTTTTTCTCAACTCCACTAAATCGTGACTAATAAAAGTTAAACACTCTCAATAAATTTCCAATCTAAAGTTAAGATATTGTAAATTATTGTTTGGTTTTCATGTTCCAAAATTCCTTTACAAATCAATAAAAGAATTGTTTAACAAACAATAGACATTTTTCTTTAAACAAATCTAGTCTAGTCTTGTTTCTACATAGTATTTCTAATTGTAAGTGATTTCCAAAAAAAAAAAAGAATCAATTTGTTTTAACCCAGTATTCATGTATTTAAGTTTCCCTTTTGTTTGTTTTCAAATCTACATAAGAATAACAAGAGTTTTGTTGTAACTATGTATTTATTGTTATGTTAGTCTTTTGTTTATTTTGAATTCATTTTCAAATTCAAATTTATAAACAACTTCATCTTTAACTCGTTCGTTCGTGCATGCACTATGCTTGTCTATGCATGCCTCTTCTATTCACTCAAATCGTTATTAATTCATCTCAATTCAAATTTGAATGCTTTACATAAAATCAAATAAAATAAAATTTTATTTATGCGGTAAAGGAAGTTTTTTCGTTTAATTGTGGAAGAAAAATCTTTGATGTTTTAATTTCCAAATTAATGTATTTCTTTTGTAAACTTTTACATGAACATGAAAATTATTGAATTAATACTTATACTTGAAAAAGACTTGAAGATTTTTTTTTTTTTAATAAAACGAAACCGCTAGTATTTGGTTTTAAATTTTAGATCAGAGAAATATTTTAAAATAAATTACTTTCCTTAATTACTTACATGTCTCGTCATAGAAGACATTAAGACAAATTTCTAGAAACTGTTATAATCCAAAATATATTTTAAATAAACGTTTTAAGAAATTTTAATTTTCTAAACAAACATTTTCTGAATTAGTTTTTATGTGCAACAACATTTTCTATAGAAATCATTATACTTAAATATAAAGTTTTATACATGGTAAAATTTGAAGTCGAAACTGTTATACACAATAATATGTTTCCTAAAATAGTTTTATACCATACAATTTTCCATTGAAACTCCTAAATTTTCTTTATATAAACTGTTATACAGGCACAGGATTTTTTATTAACACTGTTATACAATAACATAATTTCATTACAAACTATTATACACCCTAAAATCTGATATGGAAACAGTTATACAACATGAAATTAACAATAAACCGTAATGTTTTCCATAAAAACTAAGATACTCCTTAATATTCTTAATTTAAACTGTTATACATTTTAATATTTTATATATAAACTGTTATAAACGATCATATATTCAAGATAAACTCTTATACTCAATAACATTTTTAATGGAGATTGTTTTGCCAAGTAAATTTATTGGTAGAAACTGTTATACATGATTCAATTATCCATCGAAACTGTTATACAAGATAACATTTGCTTTAGAAACTGTTATATACTTAAATGTTTTGTAAAATTCTATGAAATGATTCCTTGAAACTGTTATACACGAACAAATTTTCTATATAAACTGTTATATACATTAAAGTTATCATTGAAAACTGTTAAAATGTTTTTTTAAAAACTGATATCCATGATATAGAAACCATCATAAGTCTCCTTGTTATACCCATCGCCATCAGTGGCAATGTTATATGAGGCCATCAGCACAAAAGTGGTGTAACCCACAATTTTTAGTTGGTTGCAGTTCTGATGTTACATACATTCCTTACATTACCAACTATCAATACAAATGGAGTAAACCACCTTTTGATATTTAAAAGCAGATGTAGCTGAAAAAATAGTTTTTGAACTAGCATATAATAGAGTTAAAGTGGTGTAAGTTGAATATACCACTTTTGCATTATGTATTCTAACAATGTGGGGGACATAATAGAAACATAAAGATGTCGTTATTGGCTGGAAAAAATATAACCAACAAAAATGTCGGTTAGTAACACCATGGTGGAGTGGTTGTAAAATTTAAATTTTTTACAAGTATTCTAACAATGAACCGACCTTGGCTTGAATTGTTGCACTTCATCCCGCCAGTTCATCACACTTTTTATAAAAAACATGTAAGAAAGCTGATATACCCTTCACCAAATTATACTTCAAAATAAAAATTTTAAATATTTTAGGTGAACAAACATTTTTTTCCAAAGTTGTTTTTTTTTAAATTTAATTTTTTTTTTTTTTTTTAATTTTAAAAAAAATATTTTTTTTTCATATTTAGCGAAAAAAAATTCGGGTTAAAAAATATTTTTTCGATTTTGACCCATTGTAGGTCCAACTTACTATGGTATTATATACGTCGTTGCAAAGGTCTTTGAAATATCTCTCATTAGATATCCATATTATCTATATTAATGACTTAGTAATCCAGATATAGGTGAAAAATAAGTCAAAAATCGAGGTTTTTTCCTTATATCTCAGCCATTTGTGGACCGATTTTCTCGATTTTAAATAGCAACCGAGCCGGAAGAATTCCAGAGATATTGATTTATTGACAGACAGACAGACAGACAGACAGACAGACAGACGGACATGGCTTAATCGACTTCGCTATCTATAAGGAAAATTTTATTGTGGAAACTTACCAACGGAATGACAAACTTCTCACGAAGGTTAAGGGTATAAAAACTTAATTGCTTCAACAGTGTCAGGGATGAGGTGTGTTATGATAAGACAGATAATGAATTGCACGTGTACTATGTATTTTTATTGATTTTATAAATAAACTTGTCTTTTTAAATTCTACCAAAATATCATAATTGCAGAAGTGGTGTAACCCACATTTTCCCCCTATAATATTAACTTAATAAATACAAAAATACACAGATATTGTAAATTTGGAAATTCTTTTAATAAATTAAAAATAACAAAATTAAAATAATGTTCACATAAGAAATTAAATTCCAAGAAATATTTGCCAAATTTAAAATTCCCATTCTTCCCTAAGTAAATCGTTTGAGAAAATTTACCCAAAAATGGCTGAGATATAAGCAAAAATCGCGGCTGACTACATTTTTCATCTAAAAAAAAATTCGAGACAACCTCTATTTTTGGCCTATTTTTGATATATATCTCGATTACTAAGTCATAAATATAAACAATATATGGATATCTAATAGATATTTCAAAGTCCATTGTAACGATGTATATAAGGCTATATATAGTAAGTTGGACCTACAATGGGTCGAAATCGGGAAAAATATTTTTTAACCAGATTTTTTTTTCACAAAGAACATTTTTTTGGCATACATTTTTTCACTAATAAATTAAAACAAAAAAAAATTTTAAATTAAAAAAAAATTTTTTTAAAAAATTGGAAAAATTTAAAAAAAAAAAAAAATTTATTTTATTTTAAAGTATAATTTGGTGAAGTGTATATAAGATTCGGCTTTGGCAAATATAATACTCTTACTTGTGTTCTATTAAAACTGTTATACACATTAAAATTTTCCATTAAAACTGTTATACTGGATAAAATTTTCAATATAAACTAAAGAAGTATTTCTTCGAAGCTGTTATTCACCATGAAATGTTTTATTGAAACTGTTATACACTATAAAATGTTCCTCATTCCCACGACAGTCGGTTCTACGTACCGGAATAACCCAAGGGCTTTCAACCCATCAACGTCAACAACATCAACAAAATAATTCTTAGAAACTGTTATATAGGATTAAAATTTTCTAAAGAAACTGTAACGCGCAATGAAATTTTGTTTAAAATCGGTTATTTGCGGGAGCAACCCCTCTGTTCTATTCTAACTGTTATACGCGATAAAATGTGCTATATGTTATATACTTTAGAATTGTTTGTAAATAAAAAATTTTCGTTGCAAACTTTGACACATGTGAAAATGTTTAATATAAACTGTTATACTTGAACATTGAAATTGTTATACACGATAATATTTTGTATATAAATCTATCTATACAAAATGTCGTACCGAAACTGTTATACGTGATAAAATTGTTCATGAAAACTGTTATACACTATAAAATGTTCCTTAACTGTTACACGACTTATTGTTTTAAATTAACTATTATACACCAAACGTTTTTATATGGAAACTGTTATACACGATTATATTTTCCATACTTCCCTAAGAATTGTTCCCTCGAAACTGTTATATCGTGTATATTCTATAGAAACTGTTATATTGGATGAAATTGTCCAAAGAAACTATTATATACAATAATGTTTCACATAGAAACTGTTATACACAGTCAAATGCTTTATTTATAAACGATAATATTTTAAATAGAAATTTTGCTGCTATACACGCTCAAATGTTCTATAGAAACTATTAGACGTGATAAAATTGTCAATGAAAACTGTTATACACTATAAAATGTTCCTTAGAAACTGTTATACACAATATTAATGTCTGTAGCAACTGTTATACACGATTAAATGTTCTAAGTTAACTATAAGTTAACTATTATACACCAAACGGTTTTATATAGAAACTGTTATACACGATTATATTTTCCATACTAACTTAAGAATCGTTCTCGAAACTGTTATATCGTGTATGCTCTATAGAAACTGTCCAAGGAAACTTTTATATATAGTAATGTTTCACATATAAACTGTTATACACAATCAAATGCTTTATTTAAACTGTTATACACGATAATATTTTAAATTGAAACTTTAGAAATTTTGCTATAGAAACTATTAGACGTGATAAAATTGTCCATGAAAACTTTTATACACCCTAGTAACTGTTATACACAATATACATGTCTGTAGAAACTGTTAAGAATGATGAAATGTTCTAAATTAATTATTATACACAATAAGGGTTATATTATTATACACGATTATATTTTCCATAGTAACTTAAGAATCGTTAACTCAAAACTGTTATACATCATCAAATGTTCTATAGAAACTGTTATACTTGATGAAATTGTCCAAGGAAACTGTTATACACAACACAATCTTCTTTAAAAAACTGTTATACTTGATAAAGTTTTCTTTGGAAACTGTTATACACTCTAACTGTTATACAATTACAAATTTTGTTTGGAAACAAAAGAAAAAGTTGTACTTGATAAAATTTTCTTCGGAAACTGTTATACAGTCTAAAAAAAAAATTTTATACAATAAAAAATTTTTATGGGAAACTTTGATATGCAAGAAAATATCTAATAAAAACTGTTATAAACAAGACAATTCTCTATAGAAACTATTATACACGTTAATAATTTCAAAACACAATTGTCCATATTAAGTATTTATTTTCTTTTTTATTTGTAACACCCTTTATTTGCCTGGAATATTTTGTTATTTGTTTGTAATTTATTTATTTAGATGCAATAATTCTGATATAATAATTTATGTGAACTGCAAAAGTGTTTAGTACATTTTTTTCTTTAGATTATTCCTTATTTTTGGTTGTTGCCGTTTATTTATTTTTTTTTTGTTTGAAATCTCATAAATCGTGATAATTATCATTTTTATTATAAAATCTTATTTTAGCAAACAGTGTCTGGTTGCCTTTAAAAGTACAAAAAAAAGAACAAAGTTCTTGCTACCAAATATTGTTAAAATTTAGTTGTGTCTTTGTGCTTTTCTGATGATCCCAGCTGACCAGATCATCGAACTTTATGCGATCGTTTCTCTAGCAATCATTCTAGAGAACGAAAAGTCTTCTCAGTTTGTGGCATTATAATCTTCATTCTCGTAGATGCGAGAATGATATCAATAAAGTAACATTTGTCTTATCGATCGAGATTGCAAAGATTGGTTATTTTAATAAAAATTCGTTCAAATTTTTGAGATTTTCCTGAATATTTCAATTACTCTCTTCTTAGTTGACGAAGTTAAATCAATATTCCCAATATATTTTGTATGACATTTTAGAATATTAATATTTTTGAAGAATTCTCGATCGTGTTGCTAACAATTTTCCATTGTTTGGTTAGGTGGATGGTGCCTGTGAAGTTGCTTGTGTAGTTGTCGTTTGTCTTGTTCAAGGAATTTTTAAGCAGTTTTTCTTAATGGCAGCCACAAAAAAACACAGTTTTAAAGTCGTGATCACTGTTTGACACTTCTTATTAAATTATTATTTTTATTTAGCGATAAACATACAATACAAACAATATTTTTGGGTTAAATATTTGAAATTAAGATAAATTTTTACAAACAAAATATTTTGAATAGAAAAAAATGAAACAAAATAAAGAAAATATAATTAAATTGTTAAACTACGAACTTAAAAAGACAGGTAGGTGATCTTGTTAAAATTTCATAATATAACCATAACTTGCAAAACGGCCTATGTGTAATTTTTTTAGAATTTTTTTGTTGGATTATTTTAAAGTCTTATTAATAGTTTATTTAATCAACAAAATATTGTATAATATCTCTACTAAGTAGCATGAGCTAATATGTATAGCTTTCATAAAGTTTTTGAAATACACTTAGGTCACTTTGCAAGTATCGGCTAATCTTGTTACGCTCCTTACTGGTTTAATGCCAAATCTTTTAATTAAATCATTTTTAATTTAAATGTAAAAATGTCACCTAAAAACGTTTTAATGTTTTTTTTATTTTGATTTAATTGTTTTTCGTTTTATATTTATTGTATGTTCTTTTAAGATTTCATTTATTTAACACTTAATTTTTGCCAATTAATTTATTATGTTTGCCACTCGGCCACTAACATTAATTGCCTTGATTGTGGTATCAAGTGGTTGTTTTTATATTATTTCCAAGCACTTAAATGTTTTTGAAAACATAAATTGTTATAAATTTAATAAAATATGTAATAATGACCAATAAAATTATCAACCACACACGGTCTTTAGCAGCTGTGAAGAAGGAGTTAGGAAAACATGTTTAATATTTTGTTAAAATATATTTTTAATTATATACTTATTATTAGATTAAACACCTGTTAATAAATGCTAGTTGACATATTTGGAAAGGTATGAGATTGGCTCAAATGGTGTTCAAGGCCTAGCTGGTATATAAGCAATAGTTAAGCGAAATTTCTAATGGTGAATTTGGGCAAAGACACTGCTTGGTTGTGCTGGTATATACGCGCCACCTTCTTTTGTAGAAATTATCCAAAACCTAATTGATTAAATGTAGTTGAATTTCCAAACTAACGAAATCTAACTAAACTAATCTAAACTAGAGAGAACACGATCAGGAAATGTCTCATACAGTAATTTAATGGTTTCTCGGGCTTTATGCCATGTGGCACAGTGGTATAGAAACATACAAGTAAGAGATATATATTTGGCTGGGCCGAATCTTATATATCCTTCACCAAACTATACTTCAAAATAAAATTTTTAAATATTTTTAGGTAAACAAAATTTATTTTTTTTCCAGTTTTTTTTTTTTTTAATTTTTTGGAAAAAAATTTTTTTCGAATTTTTTTTTTTAAATTTTTTATGTAAAATTTTTTTTATTTTTTTTAAATTTAAATTTTTTTAAATTTAAAATATTTTTTTTTTAATATTTAGCGAAGAAAACTTTTGGTGAAAAAAAAAAAATCTGGTAAAATTTTTTTCCCGATTTTGACCCATTGTATTATGGTCTTATATACGTCGTTGCAAAGGTCTTTGAAATATCTATCATTAGGTATCCATATTGTCTATATTAATGACTCAGTAATCCAGATATAGGTAAAAAAATAGGTAAAAAATCGAGGTTGTCCTGGTTTTTTCCTTATTTCTCAGCCATTTGTGGACCGATTTTGCTGATTTTAAATAGCAAACTTCTCGAAACTATGTCTGACAGAATTATTGAAGATTTGGATCCCGAAGATATCTGGGGTCTTCAGAAAACTGATTTCAACAGACAGACAGACAGACGGACTGTAGGCGGTCTTGCCAGTAAGGTAAATTTTATATATAAAGAAATTTTATTGAGAGAAGGGAACAAAGTTAAAATACGCTTTATTTTGGATGGTGGTAGTTCCAGAAACAAATTTTATCAAATTGACCGCATAAAGACAGGTCTCATTTGGAACAAACGACTTGGGTGTCATATTTTTGGCAATGTTGCACCTTTTTTTTGGCTTTTCTCTCCACCCAATCAAGAAAAAGATCGTCAGCATCGAATTAAACATTAGCTACTTGATGAGCAGCTGATTTCCCAACACCTGATATGTCAGGCTGTAGTGATAAATGCTCACTGAGATTTTGAACAGATGGTCATCCTATAGACGCTATAAATTTGAAGGAAACAAGTCCAGCAGCTATTTCCTCCCGCAAATCTGAAAGCTGTAAAATCCGTTTTTTTTATCCGACACATTGTTGGAAGCATTGGCCTCATCGGCCTGCAGACGTTTGTATAAAAAGAATGCATCTGTTAAGACCATGCCCACAAAATAGTAGAACAACGTAATTATAATATTGCGAGTCTTAGCTCAAATATGCTATCGACCCTGGAGACCATCCATGAGATCTACTCCACCCATTTAAAAAAATTTTTTTTCTTGTTTTTCAAAATTTTAAAAAAAATTTTTTTTCAAAATTGTTTTCAATTTTTTTTTTCGGAATTGTTTAAATTTTTTTCCAATTTTTTTTTTTTGTAATTTTAAAAAATTTTTTTTTTTCAAATTTATTAGTGAAAAAAATTTGTTTTCATTAACTTTTTTTACTAATAAATTTGAAACAAAATTTTTTAAAAATTAAAAAAAAAAATTGGAAAAAAATTTAAACAATTTTGAAAAAAAAAATTGAAAACAATTTTGAAAAAAAAATTTTTTTTTAAATTTTGAAAAACAAGAAAAATTTTTTTTTTAAATTTTGAAAAAAAATTTTAATTTTGTGTACCTAAAAGTATTTAAAATGTTTATTTTAAAGTATAATTTGGTGAAGGGTATATAAGATTCGGCACAGCCGAATATAGCTCTCTTACTTGTTTATATATACAGCTCCATATTCTAGTAGTTTCATGAATAATCTAATGGACAAAACTAGAATGTTCTATTTCCTCAATGATCACCTAGAGCTTTAAGCAGTTTTAATGTAAATGTTAGCAGCTTTGATGGAAATGTATGTAAAGTTAATGAATGTTGCAAGCAGCCATTACAGATGGTTAAATTCAAATTGATAATTCATTTTCATAACAATATAAACTGTTACTTTGGATCATTTAATTGTGTATAACAGTTTCTTTAGATCATTTTATGGCGTATGCCAGTTCCCAGTAAATATTTTCAATTCTGTTTAATTGCACAAATTATATTCAAATATTCAGTAAGTTAAACATTTATGGTTGGTTACACAAACATTTGTGCAAACATATTTATTTCAAAATCCTTTAACACATTTTTCGAACTAAAAAAACAAACAGACTGCTACAAAAGGAGTGTCTGGGGTGATAACAAAAAATATAAAAATAAAGGAAAAATATTTTACCAATGAAACTTTACGTGCTTAAAATTAATGACAATAAAAGCAGACATTTATTTTGCACAAATTACTTGGCAAATATTTTAACAAACAAGACTGACAGTCAAGTTTTAGTTTGTCTTTTATAACGTATGTATGTTTGTTTGTGGCAAAGACAAATTAAATGGAATTGATTTGTTTGAAACAAAATTGTTCAACAAGTATGATGATGATGATGATAATGGCGATCGTGATGATTCACTTGAAATAAAAGAAAATGTCCTATAAATATCCTAGACACAATGACGTTGTCTTTGGTTTTTATAGCAATACATTTGAGACAACAATACTGCTGCAGGTTTTTATAAATATTTTAAATGTTCGTTTAAGCACTTTTGCTTGTGTTGACGGATGGTTGGATGAATCAATATCAGTCACAGACTTATTTGATGTTTAAAAATAAATACAATATATGGAAAATAAAAGGCCTCCTCTCATTTAATTTGCAAACAACAAAAAAAGTGTGAAGCATAGACTGGAAATTTAATTTAAGTTAAAAATAAAATTCTTAAGAAAATATTTGTGGGAATAATCATCTATACAGTTTTGTTACCTTAAGAATCCTATAATGCTGACTCAATTTCTGCATGGTTTTATTTCCAGCAAGTTCCCTGACCTCTTTTTTTCATAGATTTCTTGTCTTTATCGTGCCACAACGCATTTCATTATGGAGGTCTTTCAAAATCACCCACAAGTTGTGAGAATTTTAGCCAGGTTTCTTTTTTTTGTGTTTCTTTTTTTGGCAATAAAATGATCATCTAAGTGAAAATGGATGTTGTCTGTTTGTTTTGGCCATATTTATTATTACCATAAATATTTTAAACGCCACCATAGCACTACAGTTCAATTGTTAATCACACCCCCTCTCACATCACTCTCGCCCCCTTCAACCATTCTTACTTTGTTCCATTAACCAATGTTGTTGTCTGTTTAACATTTAACAAAGTCTGCTGCTGACTGCCTGCCTCCAAGATGATGATGGTGTCAAATACAACAAAAAAAAAAAAAAAACTAAAAATTAATTCGCGCCACTTTTAACAATAATATTTGTTTTTACAACTTAAGTGACTTGAGTCACTTGCTGCAGCAGCTCAGGCTCTGTCTTTGATGGTGGTGCTGGTGGTGGTGACATTTAACGGAGACTTCCAGCTCGGTTGCGTTACGTTATACTTCCAATTATGGTAGATGAAAAACTTGTGCGTGCATCTTGAAATGGCGATAAGCAAAAATACTACTTGCTAGTTTGCTGCCACAAACACACGCTGCTTGCCACAAAACCGCATTAACACAAAAAGTGGTTTATGATTTCACAGTTTTGGACACAAAAGAACAAGCAATTAAATTTTCATAAAACAAAAAGAAAAAAAAAAAAACAAATTTAAATAAAATTTACAAGTATTAAGTAACCAAACCATATAAAATAAGTAATCGATAAACAAACATAAACTTTTTATAGATACTAGCACAGTACCACCCGGGACAAGTGAATAAACAATTAATCGAATAATTCACCATGATTATTCTTTTAAAATGATAAACAAACTTAAAAATTAAATGAAAATTTATAAAAAAAATTAAACGAATAAAAAAATTATTCGAATAATTTTCCGCGATTATTCATCTAAAAGGACAACCAAATGCTTTATAATGATAACAAACACTTTGTAATGTATAAAAAATATGATTTTTCTAAAAAATTAAACGAATAAAAAGTTAATCGAATAATTCATAGCGATTATTCGTCTAAAATGATAATCAAACACTATAAAAGCATAAGCAAACACTATCAAATGTATAAAAAATATATTTTTTATAAAAAAATTAAAACGAATAAAAAATTATTCGAATAACTGACAGCGATTATGTGCATGAAAGTACAACTAAATGCCCTAAAATGATAACAAATGCTTTGAGACGTATAAAAATAATATTTTTTATAAAAAAAATTGATTTTTAATAAAAAAACTTAAACGAATAAAAACTTATTCGAATAATTCACAACGATTATTCGTCTAAAATGATAACCAAACACTTTGGAATAATAATCAAGCACTCTAAAATTAATAAATAATATATTTTTTATAGAATTTTTTAACGAATAAAAAATTATTCGATTAAAATAATTGTATTCGCATAGTAAAAATTTGTTTAAAGTTTTACTCAATAATCGCAATTCTATTTAAAATTAATCGAAATACAAAATTTATTACATTTCTTTAAGCGAATAAATTATTCGAATAATTTATAACAATTATTCGTTCAAAATGTTTACCAAACACTTGGAAATACAACAAATATATAAAAAACAAAATTTTATTCCACATTTTTAAGCGAATAAGAAATTATTCGAATAATTGATGACGATTATTCGTCCAAAATATTTACCAAACGCTAGGAAATACAACAAATATATAAAAAATATATTTAAAAAAAAAAATAAAACGAATAAAAAGTTAATCGATTAAAAAAATTGTATTCGCATAGAAATTTTAAACAAGGAGTAAAAAAAATTTTAAATTCTGCAAGATAATCGTTTTTTGGCGCTTAAACTATATTATTTCATTCAGAATACAAAATTTTATTGCGCATTTTTAAGCGAATAAAAAATTATTCGAATAATTTGTAACGATTATTCGTTTATACTAATTACCAAACACTTGGAAATACAAAAGATATATATATAAAATTATTTTTTTATAAAAAAATAAAACGAATAAAAAATTATTCGAATAAAAAAATTTTATTCGCCTAGAAATTTTGAACAAAGAGTAAAAAAAATTCAAAAATTTTACCGAATAATCTGGTTTTAGCGCTTAAATATTGTGTTTTTTTATAAAAAATATAAAATTGTATACCACATTTTTAAGCGAATAAAAAATTATTTGAATAATGTATAACGATTATTCGTTCATACCAATTACCAAACACTTGAACATACAAAAAATATATACAAAAATTATATTTTATAAAAAAAATAAAACGCCTAGAAATTTTGAACAAAGAATAAAAAAATTGCCCGAATAATTTGTTTTTAGTGCTTAAATTATATAATTTAATAAAAAAGTACAAAATTTTATTCCACATTTTTAAGCGAATAAAAAATTATTCGAATAATTTATAACGATTATTCGCTTAAAATATATACCAAACACTTGGAAATACAACAAGTATATATAAATATAAATTTAAAAAAAAAAAACGAATAAAAAATTATTCGAATAAAACAATTTTTACTCGCAAAGAAATTTGAACTGGGAGTAAATAAATTTTAGAAATTTTACAAAATAATCGTTTTTTAGAGCTTAAATTATATATTTTTATTAAAAATATAAAAACTTATACCACATTTTTAAGCGAATAAAAAATAATTCGAATAATTTATAACGATTATTCGTCCAAAATGTTTACTAAACACTTGGAAATACAACAAATATACCAAAAAAAAATTTTTTTATTAAAAAATAACACGAATAAAAAATTAATCGAATAAGAAATCTTAATTCGCCTAGATATTTTGAACAAAGAAATTATAAAATTTTACCGAATAATTTGTTTTTACAGCTTAAATTATATAATTTAATAAAAAATACAAAATTTGATTCCACATTTTTAAGCGAATAAAAAATTATTTGAATAATTTATAACGATTATTCGTTCATACTAATTACCAATCAGTTGGAAATACAAAAGATATATATAAATATAAATTTTTTACAAAAAAAAAAAACGAATAAAAAATTATTCGAATAAAAAAATTTTATTCGCCTAGAAATTTTGAACAAAGAGTAAAAAAATCTAAAATTTTACCGAATAATTTGTTTTTAGCGCTTAAATTATGTATTTTAATAAAAAAAAACAAAATTTTATTCCACATTTTTAAGCGAATAAAAAGTTATTCGAATAATTTATAACGATTATTCGTGCAAAATATATACCAATCACTTAGAAATACAACAACTATATATAAAAATAATTTTTTATAAAAAACTAAAACGAATAAAAAATTATTCGAATAAAAAATGTTGAACAAGAGTAAAAAAAATTAAAATTTTACCGAATAATCTGTTTTTAGCGCTTAGGTTATATGTTTTAATACAAAATTATTTGAATATTCGTTTAAAGTATTTATCAAACACTTGAAACATTTAAAAAATATATTTTTTATTAAAAAATAAAACGAATAAAAAGTTAAGCGAATAAGAAATCTTTATTCGCCTAGAAATTTTGAACAAAGAGTAAAAAAAAAATTTAAATTTGACTGAATAATTAGTTTTTAGCGCCTTAGTTAAAAAAATGCAAAATTTTATACCACATTTTTAAGCGAATAAAAGATTATTCGAATAAATTATAACGGTTATTCGTTGAAAATAATTACCAAACACTTGGAAATATATCAAATATATAAAAAATATATTTTTTATAAAAAAATAAAACGAATAAAAAGTTATCGAATAAGAAAATTTTATTCGCTAGCAATTTTGAACAAGTGGCAAAAAAAATTTTAAAATTAAAACGAATAACAAATTATTCGAATAAAAAAATTTTATTCGCCTAGAAATTTTTAACAAGGAGTAATAAAAATTCTCAAAATTAACCGAATAATCTGTTTTTATCGCTTAAATTATGTAATTTAATAAAAAATATAAAATTTTATGCCACATTTTTAAGCGAATACAAAATTATTCGAATAATATATAACGATTATTCGTTCATACTTGGAAATACAAAAAATATATACAAACATTATTTTGAATTTTGAACAAAGAATAAAAAAAAATTTAAAATTGCTCTAATAATCTGTTTTTAGTGCTTAAATTATATAATTTAATAAAAAAGTACAAAATTTTATTCGACATTTTTAAGCGAATAAAAAATTATTCGAATAATTTATAACGATTATTCGTTTAAAATATATACCAAACACTTGGAAATGCAACAAGTATATATAAATATAAATTTAAAAAAAAAAAAAAAAACGAATAAAAAATTATTCGAATAAAAAAATCTAAAATTTTACCGAATAATTTGTTTTTAGCGCTTAAATTATGTATTTTAATAAAAAAGTACAAAATTTTATTCCAATTTGTAAGCGAATAAAAAATTATTCGATTAATTTACAACGATTATTCGTCAAAAATCATTACCAAACACTTTGAAACCTAAGAAATATATAAAAAAATTATTTTTTATAAAAAACAAAACGAATTAAAAAATTATTCGAATAATAAAATATTATTCGCATCGAAATTTTAAACAGGAAGTAATAAAAAATGTTTAAATGTGAACTAAGATTATTTTTTAATTGAAATTAATGCAAAAAACACGATTTTATTGCACTTTTTTAAGCGAATAAAAAATTATTCGAATAATTTTTAACGAATATTCGTCTATAAAGATTACCAAACACTTTAAAACTTAACTAATATATAAAAAATATATTTTTTTTGGAAAAAATTATTCGAATTAAACTATTTTAATCGCATAAGTTGAATTTTTTAGAACATTATTTGTTTTAAAACAAAATTTTGAAAAAGATTTAGTCACTTTACCAATCAGTAAACTGTTCTAATCATGAAAATGACTTAATTTTTTTTGGTATTTCAAGTTTATAATTCATTCTTTTGTAGCTTCATTTGAAATGCCAATCGTACTCCAAATAGTTTTCTAAATTTGGGTTATTTATTTGAAATCCAGCACATGCCATCATAATTCAGTTTTTATATCATGGAATAAGACCATAATAAATAAATGTGCTGGTATAAATCTGTAAACACTACAGAAACATAAATTCACATTCAAATTAAGACCTGCCACATGGTTTTTATGATCAGTTTTTAAACTCTTTTTCTTTTTTTGTTTTTCATTCAAAGATTATGTTAAAAGTATTTATGTACATTTGGCTACAGTTTTGAAAAACTCCCAAGAGCCAAGTAAACAAAACAAAACAAATCGATACTTGTAACAGAAAAAAGAAAAAGAAAAAAATACAAAAAAGAGTAGAGTAAACAATTTGAAGAAAGTAATTGCCACAGATACAGTCATATAGAGGACGGCTTGATTCAGATACTGCCATGTTCAGCAACGTTTTTTTAAGTCAATAGAGCAAACATTTTGAAAATAAATACTTTTTATGGCAATTTTTAAACAAAATTAAACCATAAATCTTTAAAAACAAATTCAACTCTATTGGAGGTCTTAAATAGATTTGTAATAAAATAAAAAAAAAACTCAGTTAATTTGTTAAATATTGCTTTAAACTCAAGAGGAAGCTTGAAAGCCAAATTTCTCTCATTGGCTGATGTTAATTATAAATTTAAAAAATCTTTCCAAACACAACTTAATTAGTCTCTCCTTTTCCCCATTTTACTTCAAATTGCTTTTTTATCTTCAACACCAGCTTGAGAACAGCATGCTGTATCATGTTTGTGCAAGCTTAACTTGAATGTTATAAAATATAACACATTAAATAACACAACCATAAAAGCTGTTTTTTTTTTTAAAGTTAAATAAACCTGCAAAATATCTTTGTTGTGTCTTATTTTTTTGGGGTGGCTGTTAAAGTGCCAACCAGCAGCACTTGTCGCTGGGTTCAAAACAGTCTACACGAAATTGGCCAACAACATTGTCAACATTTTCACTACAACAGCTCAGCCAGAGCAGCCATAACAAAATTATTAATAAAAAATATTTGTCAACGTTTTGTTTTTATCTTTGAAAAAAAAAAAAAAATAAAAGAAATAACACACACAAAATTTTATATTTAATTGGTAGCAATATTTTTACAGACATTTAAGATTGTTGATATTTGATAAACTCAATTGCGGTAAATGTCTCACGATTATTAAATTATTTATTAAACAAAAAACAATAAAAAAATTTACCATCTATTTGGAGGAGGAGTTTGTATTAAAAGATTTTAAATATTTTAAGACAAAGAAGTTCAAATTTGTAATGGAATTTGAATAAAGATGATACTTTTTTATTAAAATTAATCGAAATTCAAAATTGTGTGTCATTTCTTTAAACGAATAAAAAATTATTCGAATAATTTATAATGATTATTCGTTCAAAATGTTTACCAAACACTTGGAAATACAACAAATTTATAAAAAATATATTTTTTATAAAAAAATAAAAAAAATCTAAAATTTTACCGAATAATCAAGTTTTAGAGTTTAAGTTATATATTTTAATTAAAAATACACAATTTTATTCCGCATTTTTTAGCGAATAAAAAATTATTCGAATTATTTATAACGATTATTCGTTCAAAATATATACCAAACAATTGGAAATACAACAAATGTATAAAATAAATATTTTTTATGAAAAAATAAAACGAATAAAAAGTTAATCGAATAAAAAATTTTTATTCGAATAGAAATTTTGATCAAAAAGTAAAAAAATTCTAAAATTTTACTGGATAATCTTTTTTTATTGCTTAAATTATATATTTTAATTAAAAATATAAAATTTTATTTCAAATTTTTAAGCGAATAAAAAATTATTCGAATTATTTATAACGAATATTCGTTCAAAATACTTACCAAACAATTGGAAATACAACAAATGTATAAAATATATATTTTTTATAAAAAAATATAACGAATAAAAAGTTAATCGAATAAAAAATTTTTATTCGCATAGAAATTTTGATCAAAGAGTAAAATAATTCTAAAATTTTACTGGATAATCTGTTTTTAGTGCTTAAATTATATATTTTAATTAAAAATACAAAATTTTATTTCACATTTTAAAGCGAATAAAATATTATTCGATTAATTTACAACATTTATTCATTCAAAATAATTACCAGACACTTTTAAACATAGCAAATATATAAAAGTAGATAGTTTTCAGAAAAAATAAAACGAATAAAAAGTTAGTCGAATAATTTACAACGATTATTCGTCTAAAATGATAACCAATTACTCTGAAATAATAATCAAACTCTTTAAAATTAATAAAAAAATATATTTTTTATAAAAAAATAAAACGAATAAAAAATTATTCGATTAAAAAAATTTTATTCGCACAGTAAATTTAATCAAGGAGTGATATTTTTATAACGTTTTACCCAATAATAATCGCTTTTTACTCGAAATACAAAATTTTATTCCAAATTTTTAAGCGAATAAAAAATTATTCGAATAATTTACAACGATTATTCGTTCAAAATATTTACCAAACACTTGGAAATACATCACATATATATAAAAATGAATTTTTTATGAAAAATTAAACGAATAAAAAGTTAATCGAATAAGAAAATTTTATTCGCATAGAAATTTTGAGCAAAGACTAAACAAATTTTTAATTTTTTACCGAATAATCAGGTTCTAGAGCTTAAATTATATATTTTAATTAAAAATACAAGAATTTTATTCCACATTTTTAAGCGAATAAAAAGTTATTCGAATAATTTATAACGATTATTCTTTCAAAATAATTACCAGACACTTTTAAACATAGCAAATATATATAAGTAGATAGTTTTCAGATAAAATAAAACGAATAAAAAGTTAATCGAATAATTTACAACGATTATTCGTCTAAAATTATAATCAATTACTTTGAAATAATAATCAAACTCTTTAAAATTAATAAAATATATATTTTTTATAAAAAACTAAAACGAATAAAAAATTATTCGAATAAAAAAATTTTATTCGCACAGTAAATTTAATCAAGGAGTGCTATTTTTTATAAAGTTTTAACCAATAAAAATGGCTTTTTAACGTCTAGATTACATTTTTAATTGAAATTAATCGAAATACAAAATTTTATGCCATTTCTTAAAACGAATAAAAAATTATTCGAATAATTTATAATGATTATTCGTTCAAAATATTTACCAAACACTGGAAATACATCACATATATATAAAAATTAATGGTTTATAAGAAACTAGCAATAAACCCGGTGCGCTTCGCCACCCCAATTGGATGAAAGAAATAGTACTATTAAGTCTCCCTTTGTGAATTAAAGCTAATTCAGGATAACATGCCTCTAGATTCATGTTTATTGAATCATTGTATTGTGGCTTCTTGCACATTCGAAACGTATTATTATAATAAAAAAGTACCATTTAGACCCACATTTTATATCATTTTTATAGAAAATGCTAAAGAAATGTACCACTAAAGTCACCTTTTGTGAATTCTAACTCATTCCGAATCATGTGTGCCTAATTTTGAATTTTTAGGTTTAATTTTATAAAATAGTAAGAAAATATTATTAGTTGGAAAAAAGTACCTGTGAGTCCCTTTTTTAGATTCTTATTCGGTCAGGATCATATACCATTCGAAGAACGAAAAAATACAAATTATTTTTGTATTTAAGCTAACTAATTTAATATATTAAAAAAGTTAGTTACTCACTGAGGAGCATATATTTTATATTTCTAGGTCCATTATTATAGAAAATTCAAAATATACCATTAGAATAATGAAAAAGCGCCATAATGTTCCCAGTTATAGAATCCTACTCGCTCGAGTCCATATAATATTATGTTCATGTTTCTAGATTTATTATAGAAAATTTAAAAAGTACCATTAGAATAAAGAAAAAGTATTAAGCATTCTCTTTGAGTTTTCACTCACTTAAAACAATATGCAGTTAATTTGGTATTTCTAAATCCATTATTAGAGAAAATTCAAAAAGTACCTTTATAATATAGAAAAAGTAGCATAAAGCCCCCACTTGTGGATTCCCAATCGGTCGGGATCATATAAGCTTTATTTCACAATTCTAAGTTCATTGGTGAAGAAGATACAAAAAGTACTATTCGAATATAGAAAAAATACCATAAAGACTCCCCCTTAAATTCTTACTCCCTTATGACCATATATGTTTAATTTTATGTTTCTAGGTCCATTATTATAGAAAATTTAAAAAGTACCATTAGAATAAAGAAAAAGTACAATAATGTTCCCACTTGTAGATTTTCTTTCGCTTAGGTCTATATAAGCGTTATATCATGTTCATTGGTGAAGAAAATACAAAAAGTACCATTCGAATAAAGTACCAAAAAGTATCCCCTTAGAATTATCATTCACTTAAGAAATTTAAAAAAGTACCATTATAATAAAGAAAAGGTATCACGAAGTATCCCCTTGATTTTTCACTTACTTAGTGCCATATACGCTTACTTTCATATTTATATGTCCATTATTACAGAAAATTCAAAAAGTACCATTAGAAAACAGAAAAAGTACCAAAAGGCAGCCACTTCTCGGGTCCATATAAGCTTTATTTCATGTTTCTAGGTTCATTGGTGAAGAAATTACGAAAAGTACCATTCGAATAAAGAAAAAGTACAAAAAAGTCCCTCCCTAGAATTCTCACTCACCTAGGACCATATATGCTTAATTCCATGTTTCTAAGTCCATTGCTATAGAAAAGTCAAAAAAGTACCATTAGAATAAAGAAAAAGTACCATGAAGTGTCCGCTTAAATTTTCACTCACTTATTACCATATACGCATAATTTCGTACTTCTATGTCCATTATTACAAAAAATCAAAAAGTACCATTAGAATATAGAAAAGGTACCAAAAAGCCCCCACTTGTGGTTTCCCACTCACTCGGTTCCATATAAACTTTATGTTTATTGGTTCATTGTTGAAGAAATTACAAAAATTACCATTCGATTAAAGAAAAGATACCAAAAAGTCTCCCCCTAGAATTCTCACTCAGTTAGGACCATATATGCTTAATTTCATATTTCTAAGTCCATTGCTATAGAAAAGTTAAAAAAGGACCATTAGAATACAGAAAAAGTACCAAAAAGCCCCCACTTGTGGTTTCCCACTCGTTCGACTCCATATAACCTTTATTTCATGTTTATACAGTGGTGGCCATGAGGTTAGCACACTAGCTACTTGCTATTTTTAAACGCAAATATTTCCTATATTTCTTAATTTTTTTATGATATCTTTTGCATGCGTGTTACTTGTCCTTCTAAGATCACGTCCCATCATGTCCAGCATTATTCCTTTATATATATTTTGCGTTTTTCTATCCAGAATAGAATAACCTAAAAAAAACACTGGCCAGTATTTTAGCACAAAATAAAAAAGTTTATTCATATTAAAAAAGTAACAAAACAAAAAAACTTATTTCACTAAAAACTTAGTACTTAGTTGGATACCCTTTATTTTTGATCACAGCTGCTAGTCTCCTTGGCATACTTTCTACAAGGGCCATACAGCGATCCACTGAAATATCATTCCAAGCTTTTTCTACTTCTTTCCATAAATCGGCCAAATTTTTAGGCTTTTTTCTCATTACATGCTGCTCAACATCATTCCAAAGGTTCTCAATAGGATTGAGATCCGGAGATTGGGCTGGCCATTTTAACACGTCGATATTGTTCGATTCCAAGCAACACCTCACTAAGCGTGAGGTGTGTTTTGGATCATTATCTTGCATAAATCGCCACCTAAGTGGCATGTTGTCCTCTGCATAAGGTATCATTGTATTTAGAAGTATATTCTGGTATACATACTGGTCCATATGAGTATCAATCTTTTTTATAGGACCAACACCATACCCAGAAAATGCTGCCCACACCATCACATTACCCCCACCGTGTTTTATTGTTTTACTGGTGTACTTTGGATTATGTTGCATGTTCGGAGGACGCCATACATACCTCTTACCATCCGATCCGAATCTACAAAATTTAGATTCATCACTCCAAAGGACATTTTTCCAAAAAATTAACGGCTTTTCCAAATGCTCACGAGCAAAGGACAACCGAGCTTGTATGTTCTTTTTTGAAACATGTGGCTTATGCTGAGAAATGCATCCACGTACATTTTTTTCATTAAGTCTTCTTCTTATCGTTCTGCTGTACACGTTGATACCATATTTTCCTGAAATTTCTCTCTGGATTACGGTGGAGCTCTTAAAAGGATCTCCGACAGAGGCTCTGTATATTAAAGTGTCCTCTTTACGTGAAGTTTTTCTGGGCCGAGGAGCCTGTGTAACATTTTTAGATGTTTTATACTTCTGAATATGTCTTAGTGCATTATAAAACATCTTCCTGGAGCATTCCAAAGTATAAGCAATCTCACTTATACTTGTTCCTCTCGAGTTCATTTGTTGAATAATCTTTCGTTGTTCCTCTGTACACCACTTTTTTTTAGCCATATCTAAATAATGTTTATTAAGTCAGTTTGTCTTCCTCATTGATTAAATAATACCTAAACTTACCAATTAATATTTATACCCTCAAACAACTTTTAAAAAATTTAATTATACTTATATGTGCTAAAATTGTGTCCGGCTTATTTTACATATTACTGCACTAAAATGCAAATTTGAAAGAGAATAGCGATAGAATGCAAAAAAAAAAGTAACGGGACTTATTGATCACACCATAAACAACACTAATTAACAAAAAATTTAGTTTATAATTGCAATGAAATGAAATAATTTGCTTTAGAAAACAGCAAGTATGAAGTGTGCTAACCTCATGGCCACCACTGTAGGTTCATTGTTGAAGAAATTACAAAAAGTACCATTCGATTAAAGAAAAGGTACCAAAAAGTCTCCCCCTAAAATTCTCACTCACTCTAGAATTCTCACTCACTTAGGATCATATATGCTTAATTTCATATTTCTAAGTCCATTGCTATAGAAAAGTCAAAAAAGTACCATTAGAATAAAGAAAAAGTACCATGAAGTGTCCGCTTGAATTTTCACTCACTTATTACCATATACGCATAATTTCGTACTTCTATGTCCATTATTACAAAAAAATCAAAAAGTACAATTAGAATATAGAAAAAGTACCATAAGTCCCCTATTTGTGGTTTCCCACTCATTCGGGTCCATATAAGCTTTATTTCATGTTTCTAGGTATATTGGTGAAGAAATTACAAAATGTACCATTCGAATAAAGAAAAAGTACCAAAAAGTCTGCCTCCAGAATTCTCACTCACTTAGGACCATATATGCTTAATTTCATGTTTCTAAGTCCATTGCTATAGAAAATTCCAAAAAATACCTTTAGAATAAATAAAAAGTACCATGAAGTGTCCGCTTGAATTTTCACTCACTTAGGACCATATACGCTTAATTTCGTGTTTCTATGTCCATTATTACAAACAAGTCAAAAAGTACCATTAGAATATAGAAAAAGTACCAAAAAGGCAGCCACTTGTGGATTCCCATTCACTCGGGTCCATATAGGATTTATTTCATGATTCTAGGTTCATTGTTGAAGAAATTCCAAAAAGTACCATTCGATTAAAGAGAAAGTACCAAAAAGTCTCCCCATAAAATTCTCACTCAGGACCATATATGCTTAATTTCATGTTTCTAAGTCCATTGTTATAGAAAATTCAAAAAGTACTATTAGAATAAAGAAAAAGTACCAAAAGGCAGCCACTTGTGGATTCCCACCCACTCGGGTCCATATAAGCTTTATTTCATGTTTCTAGGTTCATTGGTGAAGAAATTACAAAAAGTACCATCCTAATAAAGAAAAAGTACCAAAAAGTCTGCCTCCAGAATTCTCACTCACTTAGGACCATATATGCTTAATTTCATGTTTCTAAGTCCATTGCTATAGAAAATTCCAAAAAATACCTTTAGAATAAATAAAAAGTACCATGAAGTGTCCGCTTGAATTTTCACTCACTTAGGACCATATACGCTTAATTTCGTGTTTCTATGTCCATTATTACAAACAAGTCAAAAAGTACCATTAGAATATAGAAAAAGTACCAAAAAGGCAGCCACTTGTGGATTCCCATTCACTCGGGTCCATATAGGATTTATTTCATGATTCTAGGTTCATTGTTGAAGAAATTCCAAAAAGTACCATTCGATTAAAGAGAAAGTACCAAAAAGTCTCCCCATAAAATTCTCACTCAGGACCATATATGCTTAATTTCATGTTTCTAAGTCCATTGTTATAGAAAATTCAAAAAGTACTATTAGAATAAAGAAAAAGTACCAAAAGGCAGCCACTTGTGGATTCCCACCCACTCGGGTCCATATAAGCTTTATTTCATGTTTCTAGGTTCATTGGTGAAGAAATTACAAAAAGTACCATCCTAATAAAGAAAAAGTACCAAAAAGTCTCCCTCTAGAATTCTCACTCACTTAGGACCATATATGCTTTATTTCATGTTTCTATGTCCATTGCTATAGAAAATTCAAAAAAGTACC
Source organism: Calliphora vomitoria (assembly GCA_942486065.2). Taxonomy (NCBI): domain Eukaryota; kingdom Metazoa; phylum Arthropoda; class Insecta; order Diptera; family Calliphoridae; genus Calliphora; species Calliphora vomitoria. The sequence continues at coordinate 10,312,065 of OW818030.2, read as the reverse complement.
ATTAGCATAAAGAAAAAGTACCATGAAGTATCCAATTGAATTTTTTCTCACATAGGACCATATACGCCTAATTTCGAATTTCTATGTCTATTATTACAAAAAAATCAAAAAGTACCATTAGAATATTGAAAAAGTACCAAAAAGGCAGCCACTTGTGGATTCCCATTCACTCGGGTCCATATAGGATTTATTTCATGATTCTAGGTTCATTGTTGAAGAAATTCCAAAAAGTACCATTCGATTAAAGAGAAAGTACCAAAAAGTCTCCCCATAAAATTCTCACTCAGGACCATATATGCTTAATTTCATGTTTCTAAGTCCATTGTTATAGAAAATTCAAAAAGTACTATTAGAATAAAGAAAAAGTACCAAAAGGCAGCCACTTGTGGATTCCCACCCACTCGGGTCCATATAAGCTTTATTTCATGTTTCTAGGTTCATTGGTGAAGAAATTACAAAAAGTACCATCCTAATAAAGAAAAAGTACCAAAAAGTCTGCCTCCAGAATTCTCACTCACTTAGGACCATATATGCTTAATTTCATGTTTCTAAGTCCATTGCTATAGAAAATTCCAAAAAATACCTTTAGAATAAATAAAAAGTACCATGAAGTGTCCGCTTGAATTTTCACTCACTTAGGACCATATACGCTTAATTTCGTGTTTCTATGTCCATTATTACAAACAAGTCAAAAAGTACCATTAGAATATAGAAAAAGTACCAAAAAGGCAGCCACTTGTGGATTCCCATTCACTCGGGTCCATATAGGATTTATTTCATGATTCTAGGTTCATTGTTGAAGAAATTCCAAAAAGTACCATTCGATTAAAGAGAAAGTACCAAAAAGTCTCCTCATAAAATTCTCACTCAGGACCATATATGCTTAATTTCATGTTTCTAAGTCCATTGTTATAGAAAATTCAAAAAGTACTATTAGAATAAAGAAAAAGTACCAAAAGGCAGCCACTTGTGGATTCCCACCCACTCGGGTCCATATAAGCTTTATTTCATGTTTCTAGGTTCATTGGTGAAGAAATTACAAAAAGTACCATCCTAATAAAGAAAAAGTACCAAAAAGTCTCCCTCTAGAATTCTCACTCACTTAGGACCATATATGCTTTATTTCATGTTTCTATGTCCATTGCTATAGAAAATTCAAAAAAGTACCATTAGCATAAAGAAAAAGTACCATGAAGTATCCAATTGAATTTTTTCTCACATAGGACCATATACGCCTAATTTCGAATTTCTATGTCCATTATTACAAAAAAATCAAAAAGTACCATTAGAATATTGAAAAAGTACCAAAAAGGCAGCCACTTGTGGATTCCCATTCACTCGGGTCCATATAGGATTTATTTCATGATTCTAGGTTCATTGTTGAAGAAATTCCAAAAAGTACCATTCGATTAAAGAGAAAGTACCAAAAAGTCTCCCCATAAAATTCTCACTCAGGACCATATATGCTTAATTTCATGTTTCTAAGTCCATTGTTATAGAAAATTCAAAAAGTACTATTAGAATAAAGAAAAAGTACCAAAAGGCAGCCACTTGTGGATTCCCACCCACTCGGGTCCATATAAGCTTTATTTCATGTTTCTAGGTTCATTGGTGAAGAAATTACAAAATGTACCATCCTAATAAAGAAAAAGTACCAAAAAGTCTCCCTCTAGAATTCTCACTCACTTAGGACCATATATGCTTTATTTCATGTTTCTATGTCCATTGCTATAGAAAATTCAAAAAAGTACCATTAGCATAAAGAAAAAGTACCATGAAGTATCCAATTGAATTTTTTCTCACATAGGACCATATACGCCTAATTTCGAATTTCTATGTCCATTATTACAAAAAAATCAAAAAGTACCATTAGAATATTGAAAAAGTACCAAAAAGGCAGCCACTTGTGGATTCCCATTCACTCGGGTCCATATAGGATTTATTTCATGATTCTAGGTTCATTGTTGAAGAAATTCCAAAAAGTACCATTCGATTAAAGAGAAAGTACCAAAAAGTCTACCCTCACTCACTTATTACCATATATACTAAATTTCATGTTTCTAGGTCCATTATTATAGAAAATAGAAAAAGTACCATTAGAATAAAGAAAAAGTACCATAAGTACCACTCTAATATAAAAAAACTGCGATAGAGTTTCTTCCTATACTTCTCACTCACTTATTATCATTAATGCTTAATTTCATGTTTCTAGGCCCATTATTAAATAAAATTCAAAAAGTACCATTAGAAGAACAAAAAAGTACCTATAGTTCAGTTCTCTCATTTTGGTACCTAAATATTATCCCCTACTCCTAACTCTAACTTCATTCAGATACATATCAGCTAACTTTAATGTCGATAAGTGAAATAATTGAAAATATTAAAAAAAGTACCATTAGGAAAAAAAGTACCAAATGCACTTTTCCTCCTTGAACACCCCTCAAGTTTGAAATTTAAAAATATTCCATTTTGCCAAAATTGTTTATGCTTAAAGACATGCCTCAAACGATTAAAATCTGTGTTAATGTGCTCAAGAAAAATAAGTTTTAAAAAAAGTACCAAACTGTTTTCCCGGATTTGGACAAATATACATCTTGTCAGTCGAGTTACAAATAGCACTCTGTTAGTTAATTTTTGCATGAATCCAGGAACCAATGTTAAAAATTTATCAAAATTGGCTGAAAATGTTAAATAAAATGTATTTTTCCGTTTTTACCCCCTTTTTGGTACCATTTTTATCCCCATTGCGGTGTTAAAATTTTAATCAAATAAATTTCTGTATCATGGTGGGAGCTTAAAATAAAATATTTATATGTCTATATCAATTTGTAGAAAATGTAATGAATACGATTTAAAATTTGTTTCTATGTTTAGTAGTTTAAAAGATACATATGGTGCCAAAAAAGTACCAAAATACAGTTTTTACCCGTTTTCTCCCCTAAAAGGTTCGAATTTCGAAAAAGTACGAAACACCTGTCAGCTTATTTTTTAAATGGAGTAACATGCAATTTTAATTTTTTTTGTATCTTTATTAGTTTCGAAGATATAAGGTTACCGAATTTACCCGTTTTCACCCTTTTTTACCCCCTAAACGTTCGAATTTCCAAAAATCCCTTCTTATCGGATCGTTTTGGGGAGGGAGGAACCCACAGTTAAAATTTCATGATTCTAGCTTCAACCGTTTGGGCTGTGCGATGATGAATCAGTCAGTCAGTCAGTCAGTCAGTAACGTTACTCTTTTATATATATAGATGAAACGAATAAAAAGTTAAGCGAATAAAAAAAATTTATACGCATAGGAATTTTGAACAAATATGAAGAAAAAAAAAATTAAAAATTTTACCGAATAATCAGGTTTAGTGCTTAAATTATATATTTTAATTAAATATACAAAATTTTATCCCAAATTTTTAAGCGAATAAAAATTTATTCGAATAATTTATAACGATTATTCGTTCAAAATGTCTACCAAACACTTGGAAATATAAAAAATATTTAAAAATTAAATTTTTTATAAAAAAATAAAACGAATAAAAATTTAATCGAATAAGAAAACTGTATTCGACAACAAATTTTAAACCCAGAGTAGGAAAAAATTTTACCGAACAAACGGGTTTGTAATTGGTCCCAAATTAGCTTCAATCGTAGTTCTTTATTTAGTCCCAATTTATTATCAATCGTAGGTTTGTATTTGTTCCCAATTTATCTTCAATCGTTGCTCCATATTTAGTTTCAATTTAACCAGATCAGTCGTTTTTACTTATCCTAAACTGTCACCTGTCAAAATGGAGGCAAATTCAAGTCTTGTGTGAATTTTGGGATACCTTTTATAAGGTGTGGTTCCTGGGATATTCCGTTAAGGAAAACATAACTAAAAAACAGTAAAATGCTTTCATCACAATTTCCATAAACAAATTATCAAACAAAAACATCATTTATACAACAATAATAAGGCATAATTAATCACAAACATCAACAGCAGCAGCAACAAACCAATATAAAACTCAAACAACTGGAAAATTTCAAATATACTCGTACATATGTAAATACATATAAAATTGCTAGCCTTAAACAGTTACTCATCAAAAGAAATATAAATTCTTATCAGTAGCCTAACAGAAAACATTTAGGAACCTCTGCTTTTGAAAATATCTTTACATCTGCACACAGTAGTAGGCAGGGGGTGTTGTTAATACCATTTTACGCTCGCTTTTAATTTTACTTATTTCAAACTCATCCAACATACACTACTGCTGCTGCTGTACTTACATGCAACTTGCACAAGTAGTTAGTAGCAGCAGCAATTTATTTTGCACTTAATTGCAGCGTAGCATCAACGATAAAACTAATACGCCTTGTCTACATGACTGGCTGCAACATGAAGAAATTGATCGTGCTAGTTAGTTTGTACTACGGTAGTGTGTCGGCGAACGCGTATGATTGCATTTTTCTCAAAATTTTTGCACATTTTCAGTTTAAGTTTCCCTCAATGGCCATGAATGCAAAGTAGGAAACATATTTTCACAAACAGACTCCAACAGCAAGTTGCTGCCACATGGAAGTTCATAAATATGCCAAAAGGAGGAGCCGAGCCGTATTACAATAGTGTAATATTTATGTAATTGCTTAGAGAAAAAAGGCAAAAAAAAATAAAAGCAACAAAGCGTGGTTAAAAACATGTTTCTTTTTAAATGCGATTTTAAATAATTACAATTTGCATAAACATATTTTGAAAGGTAGATGTTATGTTAATTGATTTGAAAGAGAATTAAAATTTTCGAACATTTAATTTAGGTTAGACAAATAGTTAATAATCTGAATAATTCGAAATCAAGTTTTTTTTATTTGTTTTCATATATACATATTTCAAAGTAAAACAAAGTTTTTATATTTTTGTTACAGAAATTTCATGTTTTCAAGGCATGTTCGAAAATTCGAAATTAAGTTCGAATTTTTAAAAATTGTTCAAATGTGTTTTTGATTAAAAATAAACATAAAGAAATTCGTTTTTTAGAATTTCGAAAACCGTTTTATCTCAGTTATAGATTTTCGAACATTGACATTTTTTTTCGAAGTCAAACATTTTTATTTGTTTATAGCTATTTAAAAGGAAAAAGAAAATATTATGTTTTTCAACCACGTTCGAAAATTCGAACTTAAGTTTAAGATTTTCAAACATTGAAATTATGGTTTGGAGTCAAAAATTTGTATTGTTTTTTATACCAATTTAAAAGTAAAACAAAAATTGTATGGTTTTGAGCCATGTTCGAAAATTCGAACTTGAGTTTTAGATTTTCGAACATTGAAATTTTCTTTAAAAATTTAATTTTTATCAGCTAAATTGTTAATTAAAGCCTGTTAATTACTTTATGATATATATTTTGCTAAAAAATTAACTTTTATAGGAATTTTCGAATTTCGAACATTAAAATTTTTGTTAGAAATCATACAGTTTTACTGGTTTTTAAAGTCATTTAAAAGTAAAATAATAATTATATGTTTTTGAGCCATGCTCGAAAATTCGAACTTCAGTTTTAGATTTTCGAACATTGAAATTTTCTTTAAAATTTAAATTTTTGTTCAAAATCAAACATTTTTATTGATTTTTATAGCAGTTAAAAAGTAAAACAAAAATTGTAATTGTAAGATTTAGATTTTCGAACATTGAAATTTTCTTTTAAATTTATATTTTTTCATTAGATTGTTATTAAGAGCCTGCTAATTACTTTATGATATTTATTTTGCAAAAAAAATTATTTTGTTTAGGGATTTTCGAATTTCGAACATTGAAATTTTTGTTTGAAACCATAAATTTTTATTGGGTTCTATATCAATTTAAAAGTAAAACAATAATTTTATGTTTTTGAGACATGTTCGAAAATTCGAACTTAAGATTTAGATTTTCGAACATTGAAATTTTCTATTAAATTTAAATTTTTTTTTAGCTTTATTGTTATTAAATGCCTGTTAATTACTTAATGATATTTATTTTGCTAAAAAATTAATTTTAATAGAGATTTTCGAGTTTCGAACATTGAAATTTTTAATCGAAATCAAAAATATTTATTGGATTTTATAGCAATTTAAAAGTAAAACGAAAATGTTATGTTCTTGAGCCATGTTCGAAAATTCGAACTTAAGTTTTAGATTTTGGAACCTTGAAATTTTCATTTAAATTTATTTTTTCTCAGCTACATTGTAACTAAAAGCCTGTAAATTTTTTTGTGATATTTATTTTACTAAGAAAACTATTTTATTTAGGGATTTTCGAATTTCGAACATTGAAAATTTTGTTCAAAATCAAAAATTTTTATTGGTTTTTATAGCAGTTAAAAAGTAAAACAAAAATTGTATTTTTTTAAGCCATGTTCGAAAATTCGAAATCAAGTTTTAGATTTTCGATAATTGAAATTTTCTTTAAAATTTAAAAATTTTTTCAGCTAAATTGTTATTATTAGCCTGTTAATTAACTTATGATATTTATTTGGCTTAAAAATTAACTTGTATAGGGATTTTCGAATTTCGAACATTGAAATTTTTATTTGGAGTCAAAAATTTGTATTGTTTTCTATAGCAATTTAAAAGGAAAACAATAATTTAATGTTTTTGGGCCATGTTCGAAAATTCGAACTTAAGTTCGAAAATTTTAAAATTATCAAAAATGTATTTTTTAATAATAATACAACTGAAAAAAATTATTTTTTAATGATTTCGATGCATTTTTCAATCTTCGAAAACTAATTTCTAAGAGTTAGGGATTTTCGAACATGGAAAATTGCCTGGAAATTTCTTTCATTTATGATTTTGTTAATAATAAAACCAATTAGAGTAAACTAGCTTGGTGTTTTCTTATTCAATTCAAATTTGTATTTAATTCGTTACAGCCAATTTTGTTTAAAAGCTCTTACATGTTCCTTTTTGTATGGATTATTTATAAACAATTCATTATTAAATTGTTGATTTTCGTTTTCAAATTAATTGAATTGCATTTATAATGTTACTCTTTAAACAAAGATTAGCATTCAGTCAAACAGTCGTTTGTATGTATGTTTGTATTGCTGGATGTATGAGTGCAACGTTGGCAAGTCATTTAGGTGTTGCAAGGCTAATGTGGGGTTAAGTGGCCATTGTCTTTTTGGGGTTGTACAAAATAAACATCAACAAAACATGTGTATATAAAAGGAAATTAATCAAGAATAATGGGTTGTTGCAAACAAAATGTGATAAAATGTTGAGAAATGGAAAAATCAACAACGAAAAAAAAGACGTATAAAAAAACACGTTGATGTTTTTGAACATTTCTGTATGTTTTTTGATTAATGACTACCAAACTGAAACACAAAAATATAAATGCTTTGAAGACAATTTTAAACACTTTAAAATAAGGGGGAAGGCAAGCCCATAGACCCAATTAAAAATTATATTTTAAAAGAAGCTAAATTTAGAAATTCATTTGAAAATTCTGAAATTTTCTAGTATAATTTTTAATTTCTAATGATTGGCTTACCTTCCCAATTTGGCTACACACTGGTCTTTTGTCTCGTCATGCTCAGATCTTCGTAGTTTGTGTAAATAATCCTTTGAGCAAGGTTTTGTAAGCAGGCCTTATTATATCATGTATACAAAGAAGGGGGGAAAAAAACTTTCAATGATCTTTATATCATTTTGACAGGCTGCCAAATTAAGCATAAAAAGAACAGACACATTATGATACAGCCAACCATTCAAGCAAACAAACCGGCACAACAAAATTTGCAACAACAACAACAAAAAGAAATCACAGAAATGAGAAGTGTTTTAGAGATGACGACAACACCCACAGACAGACAGAGGGACGGACGGACGGACATACGGACTCACAGACAGTCATTCATGTATAACCCGCCTTTAACAAACAAAAATATACATTATTATACCCTTCACCATAAGTGGCAAGGGTATACTTGTATATAAGTTTGTCATTCCGTTTGTAATTTTTACATTTGTCATATATTCTGGATCGTTATGGACAGCGGAGTCGATATAGCCATGTCTTTCTGTATGTTGAAATCAACTTTCCGTAGCCCCGATATAACTTACATGCTTGATTCAAACATCAATATATCCGCTATAGTTCCGGTTCGGTTGCTATTTAAAATCAAAAAAATCGGCCTACAAATGGCTGAGATATAAGCAAAAAACCACGACTTCCTTGATTTTAGACCTATTTTTGTTCTATATCCTATATCAGGATTACTATGTCATTAATATAGACAATATGGATATCACATGATAGATATTTCAAAGACCTCTCCAACGAAGTATATAACGATAGTAATTCGGACCTACAAAGAGTCAAAATCGGGAAAACTACGTTTTAACCCGAGTTTTTTTTTCACCAAAAAATTTTTTTTTAATAAAAAATATTTTCATATTTTGTCTTAAAGAATACTTTGGTGAAGGGTATTTAAAATTCGGTACAGCCGAATTTAGCTCTCTTACTTGTTTTATAGCAGACTGGTTCTTAAAATATACTGCTTCCTTGAGCGAAAAAAGAAAGAAACTTTGACAAAAAAATAAATAAAATCAGCGTATCAAAATTTTCGTTATTACTGTTGTGGGCCCCCTGTGTAAACAGATTCTTTGTGGAGTTGGTTCATGTTGTTGTGGCAACAAAAATATTTCAACTACAACTCAATTAGTTTTGGTGCTGTTTTTTTGTTTTTTTCCTTTTAATTTCCCTAAACGAAAGTGTGTGCAGCAGTTGCTGTTTTATTAACAAAAACAACTTGAATATCGTCATCATCAGCGTCAGCGTCCGACACAATTAAAGGGACTTATATTAAGGGACCGTGCAACCGCTTTTTTTTGTGTGTACATGTAGGAAGCACTTCAGACACCGCACTCGCTTTTTTCTTTGGTTTTGAGATGATGCATTTAATTTCAATTTTAGTTTTTTTTTTCTTTTTCTGCTATAGTTAAAGGTAGACATTATAATTTTGCTTTATTTTTGAATATAATTGGCGGCATATAATAATTTTAATTTATTATTTTCGTTAAACAACAAACCCAGAGAGTTAATTAAATTGTTGTTGAGGAAATAAGAAACTTAAAAGTTAATTGATAATCTTAAAGTGGAGAGTAAGGCGAATATTTATACATGATGGAATTAAAAAGGCGAATTCAGGCAAATTCGAGCGAATTTTCTATAATATACATATACTCGCTTAGCATTAATCGATAAATTTTAATCGCAACAAGATTTTTCAAATGAGGTTTTCTAAAATTATTTCTAAGGTTTAAAGAAATTTTTTAAATCAATTTCAATTCACTTAAATTATTCGAATAATTGTTTAATCGTTCGAAAAATTTCATAAAAATATTACTTTTATTCTTATTATAAATTCTAGGAATGTATAATGGAATTTTTATTCGATTATTCGCTAAAGATTATTCGAATAATTTTTTTTATTCGTTAAATATTTTTGTTAAAATTTGAATTTTTAAACTGCTAATAATTTCCCTAGAGTATACTACTGATTTGGAATGAATATTCATGCGAAATAATGCGAATAAATTTTTATTCGATTAATTTTTTATTCGAAAAAATTTTTAATCGTTTAGAAAATCTCCAAAACAATTAATTTTTAATTTTACCTTTTTGCAAGAAACTTTGTTACCATTTTTATACGATTAATCGCTAAACATTATTCGAATAATTTTTTTATTCGCTTAATTTTTATTTTTAATTTGTTTATTGTGCATTCAAATGCCTAAAAAATAATTTTTAGTAATATCAGAATATTTTTATTCGATTAATCGCTCAACATTTTTCGAATAAGTTTTTTTATTCGTTAAATATTATTGTTAAAATTTGATTATTTAATCTGCTAATAATTTCCATAGAGTTTAATACTGATTTGGAATGAATATTCATGCGAAATATTGCGAATAAATTTTTATTCGATTAATTTTTTATTCGAATAAATTTTTAATCGTTAAGAAAATCTCCAACAAATTTAATTTTGCCTTATATTGCATGAAACTTTGTTGCCATTTTAAATCGATTAATCGCTAAACATTATTCGAATAATTTTTTTATCCGCTTAATATTTATTTTAAATTTGTTTATTGTGCATTTTAACAACTAAATAATAATTTCTAGTAATTTCAGAATATTTTGATTCGATTAATCGTTTAAAATTATTCGAATAATTTTTTTATTCGTTAAATATTTTTATTAAAATTTGAATTTTAAAACCGCAAATAATTTCCCTAGAGTTTAATACTGATTTGGAATGAATATTCATGCGAAATATTGCGAATAAATTTTTATTCGATTAATTTTTTATTCGAAATAATTTTTAATCGTTAGAAACTCTCCAAAAAATTTTATTTTTAATTTTGCCTTATATTGAATGAAACTTTGTTGCCATTTTTATTCGATTAATCGCTAAACATTTTTCGAATAATTTTTTTATTCGCTTCATTTTTATTTTAAAATTGTTTATTGAGCATTTTAACACCTAAATTATAATTTCAAGTAATTTTATAAAACTTTTTTTCAATTAATCGCTTAACATTATTCGAATAATTTTTTTATTCGTTAAATATTTTTATTAAAATTTGAATTTTAAAACCGCAAATAATTTCCCTAGAGTTTAATACTGATTTGAAATAAATATTCATGCGAAATAAAGCGAATAAATTTTTATTCGATTATTTTTTTATTCGAATAAATTTTTAATCGGTAAGAAACTCTACAAAAAAATTAATTTCGCCTTATATTGCAAGAAACTTTGTTGCCAATTTAACTCGATTAATCGCTAAACATTATTCGAATAGTTTTTTTATTCGCTTAATTTTTATTTTAAATTTGTTTATTGTGCATTTTAACACCTAAATATCAATTTCAAGTAATTTTATAAAACTTTTTTTCAATTAATCGCTTAACATTATTCGAATAATTTTTTTATTCGTTAAATATTTTTATTAAAATTTGAATTTTAAAACCGCAAATAATTTCCCTAGAGTTTAATAAGGATTTGCGATGAATATTCATGCGAAGTAATGCGAAAAAATTTGTATTCGATTAATTTTTTATTCGAATAAATTTTTAATCGTTAAGAAAATCTCAAAAAAATAACATTTTTTATTTTGCCTCATTAGCAAGAACCTTGTTGCCATTTTTATTCGCTAAATATTATTCGACTAATTTTTTTATTCGCTTCATTTCTTTTTTAATTTGTTTATTGGGCATATTTTAACACTTAAATAATAATTTCAAGTACTTGCAGAATATTTGTATCCGATTAATCGCTTAACATTATTCGAATAAGTTTTTTTATTCGTTAAATATTTTTGTTAAAATTTGAATTTTAAAATCGCTAATAATTTCCCTAGAGTTCAATACTGATTTGAGATGAATATTCATGCGAAATATTGCGAATTAATTTTTATTCGAATTATTTTTTTCTTCGAATAAATTTTTAATCGGTAAGAAACTCACAAAAAATTTAATTTCGCCTTATATTGCAAGAAACTTTGTTGCCATTTTAACTCGATTAATCGCTAAACATTATTCGAATAATTTTTTTATTCGCTTAATTTTTATTTTAAATTTGTTACTGATCATTTAAACACCTACTAATAATTTCAAGTAATTTCATAATATGTTTATTCGATTAATCGCTTAGCATTATTCGAATAAATTTTTTATTCGCTTCATTTTTTTTTTAAATTTGTTTATTGTGCATGTTAACACCTAAATAATAATTTCTAGTAATTTCAGAATATTTTTATCCGATTTACCGCTTAACATTATTCGAATAAGTTTTTTATTCGTTAAATATTTTTGTTAAAATTTTAATATTTAAACTGCTAATAATTTCTCTAGAGTTTAGTAAGGGTGTACAATGAATATTCATGCGAAATATTGCGAATAAATTTTTATTCGATTAATTTTTTATTCGAATAAATTTTTAATCGTTACGAAAATCTTAAAAAAAATACAATTTTTAATTTTGCCTTATACTTCAAGAAACTTTGTTACCATGTTTATTCGATTAATCGCTAAACATTATTCGAATACTTTTTTTTTAATTTATTTGAATAAAAATTTATTCGCATTATTTCTGGGGAAATTATTAAAAGTTTTTAAATTCAAATTTTAGAAAAAATTTTTAACGAATGAAAAATTTTATTCGAATAATTTTAAGCCATTCATCGTTTTACCTTAAAGTATATTCAATGTATATTTCATTTTTCTTTTGCATAAGAATATTTCCTATGAGAACTTCTTTCTATTAAACCATAAAAATTCTTTGTAACTCTATATTCATTCTTTAGCATTGACTATTAATTCAAAACAAACAATCCTTTTTTTTATTTCAAACATAATTTCTTTTATTTTCTTAAGAAATTCTCTAAAAAAAAAAAAAAAAAATGGAAAAATAAATAAAGAGTTATTGTTTGTTATATTTGTCTATTTGTGTGTTTATTTGTTTACTTAACAGGTAAATATTTGTCAATTGTCTGTTGAAGTTGAGGCTGTAAATATTTGTTCAAACATTCTATGCTGGACAACGACTAGCTGACTGACGACTGACTGCATCTTCAAAGGTTTTTCTTACATTCGTACACACAGGTCAATATACCATGAAGTATTTCAAAAATTTGTTGATGTTGTTGATGTTTTCAATTAAGGTGGAGAAGAATTTTAATGAAGGTATTGTCTCATTTTAACTCATACCATATGAAAAACTGAAGAAAGGTTCCAGTTATAGAGCAGAAGTTTTAGGAAATTAAACATTTTCAGAGATTAAAGATTTGAATTGTATAAAATAAAGAAATGTTTTCAAATTAGTCTAGACACCAACCCGATCTTATAAATGATACAATAGCAACCAAATTTTTCATTCAAAACTTAAGTCTATTTCTTACATTCGAAAACTAAAATTTAAAACATTTATTTACACAGAGACCTTTCAATCTTTTAGCTCTTTCCCTTTATTTATCCTAGACAGCAACCTGATCTTATGAAAATTAGGAATATCACTCAAGCATTTTATAAACTTTCAAATATTGTTATAATTTACATTCGAAAACACGTAAATCTTAAACATTTATTTAAACAGAGACCTTGCAAACAATTCCAATATTTTAGCTCATTCCCTTTATTTATCCTAGACACCAAACATGATCTTATAAAAGTTAGCAAAATCACTCATGTATTCAATGTCCAGCACGCGCCATTTTAATTGTGTGCAATTTAACAATTAAAAACTTTCAAATATTGCTATTATTCGTGGCTAATTTCCATTGTAATTTAATCTAGTGTATAAATGATATTTTTTATTAGCATTTTATGGCAAATTGTTTGATCATGTTAACAAGCACTCATTCACTCGTACCAAATCAATGTTAAGCGCCACTCGTTTTCAATTTATCGTCTTATAGTTTGTTTTTCTGTTTGACTAACTGCCTGGCTAAATGATTAGCTGGCTGGTTGACTCTTTGGCTTTAGTTTTACTTGACTAGATTACCCTACACCTAAATGCTCAAATGCTCACATTTTATTCAATTTTGTATGTAACCGCCTACATGCTGCCGTTTCAAATTAAAATTCCATAAAAATTGTTTATTTATCATGCGACTTTTGGAGTTGGCTTTAGTTTAGTGTGGTTTAGTTTTTACTCTGTCTTCGTACTGTTAATAATTTGTCATAATATGTCTAAGTAATATAAAAATTTGCCAGTTTGCCAGACAGTTGGTTGGTTCAAACTGTCTGAATGTCTAATTTGAGTTTTAAGGCAAACAAAAAAAAAAACAAAAACTCCTAAATGTTTGTGAGTCATCAGTATTTAAATTAAGATAGTTTAAAAGGTAAATTAGTGTTCCATTACTTGAAAAAAACAAACGAATAAAAAATTATTCGTATAATTTGAGGTTTTTGGAAAATTATTTATTATTTAAAATTTTAAAAGCTATGATAAAAGCAATGTAAATTAAATAAAAACAATTTTTTTGAAGAAATATCAAAACGAATAAAATATTATTCGAATAAAGTTCAACGGTTATTCGCACAAAATGTCTTTAAATTCCTCAGAATTTAAATCTAAGCTAAAAATTTATATTTTTAATAATTTCCCAACGATTCAAAATTTATAATTTCAACTGAATATTCATTAAAAAATCGATAAAAATTAATAGAAATCAAAAATTTAAAATTTTTATAAAAATTATTTTTAACGAATACAAAATTATTCGAATAATTTTTAGCGATTAATCGAATAAAAAAATAATTTAATTTGTCTGCAATTTAAAATAAGATTAAAAATTATAATTTTTTAAGTTTTCCTAAACAACAATTTTAAATTTGTATCAATATTATTTAACGAATAAAAATATTATTGGAATAAATAAATAAATCTGAAATCGTGGAAAATTACTTTAAGGTTAAAAATAATAAAAACTATGAAAAATAAATATTTTGTAAAAAAAAATTTAAATAGATCAAAAATTATTCGAATAATTTTATGCAATTATTCGGATCCATTGTAAGGGATTTTCTTGAAGTTGTTAAAATTCAAAATAAACGCATTTAAAATTAATCTGAGGCGAAGTAGAAATTATTCGAATAAAAAATTAATCGAATAAAGTTTAGCGGTAATTCACAAAAAACTTTCTTTTTTCTCCTCAGAATTTAAAACAAAGCTAAAAGTTTATGTTTTTTAATATTTTCGCAACGATTAAAAAATTATTCGAATAATTTCAGAAGTACAGATGAACTTAAAATGGTAATATCAACTAAATATTCATTGCAAAATGTTATTGAAAGCAGTAAAAAATTAACAACAATTTTAATTTAAAAATTTTATAAAGATTATTTAACGAATAAAAAATTGTTCGAATAATTTTTAACGATTATTTCCCTAGAGTTTAATACTGATTTGGAATGAATATTCATGCGAAATATTGCGAATTAATTTTTTTTCGATTAATTTTTTATTCGATTAATTTTTTATTCGATTAATTTTTTATTCGAATAAATTTTTAATCGTTAAGAAAATCTCCAAAAAATAAAATTTTTAATTTTGCCTTTATTGTAAGAAACTTTGTTGCCATTTTAACTCGATTAATCGCTAAACATTACTAAACATTATTAATAATTTTTTAATTCGCTTAATTTTTATTTTAAATAATGTCTAGTAACATTAACATTATTCGAATAAGTTTTTTATTCGTTAAATATTTTTGTTAAAATTTGAATATTTAAACTGCTAATAATTTCCCTAGAGTTTAATAATGATTTGGAATGAACTTCATGCGAAATAATGCGAATAAATTTTTATTCGATTAGTTTTTTATTCGAATAAATGTTTAATCGTTAAGAAAATCTTAAAAGAAATCTAATTTTTAATTTTTCCTCAGATTGGAAGAAACATTGTTGCCATTTTTTATTCGATTAATCGCTAAACATTATTCGAATAATTTTTTAATTCGCTTAATTTTTATTTTAAATTGGTTTATTGTGCATTTTAACACCTAAATAATAGTTTCTAGTAATTTTAGAATATTTTTATCCGATTAATCGCTTAACATTATTCGAATAAGTTTTTTATTCGTTAAATATTTTTGCTAAAATTTTAATATTTAAATTGCTAATAATTTCCCTAGAGTTTAGTAAGGATTTGCAATGAATATTCATGCGAAGTAATGCGAATACATTTTTATTCGATTAATATTTTATTCGAATAAATTTTTAATGGTTAAGAAAATTTAAAAAAAAATCTAATTTTAGTTTTGCCTTATATTGCAAGAAGCATTGTTGCCATTTTTTGTTCGATTAATCGCTAAACATTATTCGAATAAATTTTTTATTCGTTAAATATTTTTGATAAACTTTGAATTTTAAAACTGCTAATAATTTCCCTAGAGTTTAATAATGATTTGGATTGAACATTCATGCGAAATAATGCGAATAATTTTGTATTCGAAAATCTCAAAAAAATCAAATTTTTTTACAATTTTTGTACGATTAATCGCTAAAACTTTATTCGAATAATTTTTTAATTTATTGTGCATCGAATTAATAGCTTAACATTAGTCGAATAAGTTTTTTTATTCGTTAAATGTTTTTATTAAACTTTGAATTTTAGAGTTTAATAATCATTTGGAATGAATATTCCTGCGAAATAATGCGAATAAATTTTTATTCGATTAATATTTTATTCGAATAAATTTTTAATCGTAAAGATTAAAAATTTAAAATATTTATCAAAATTATTTAACGAGTAAAAAAATTATTCGAATAATTTTTAGCGATTAATCGAATAAAATCATTAAACTTTCCTGCAATTTACAATAAGTTTAAAAATTATATTTTTTAAATTTTCCTAAACAAAAACTAACAACAATTTTAATTTAAAATTTTTATCAAAATTATTTAACGAATAAAAAAATTATTCGAATAATTTTTAGCGATTAACCGAATAAAAAATATCATTAAATTTGCCTGCAATGTACAATAATTTTGAAAATTATAATTTTTTAAATTTTCCTAAACGATTAAATAAAATTATTCGAATAAATTCAGTAGTACGAATAAATCTGAGATCTTGGAAAATTACTTTAAGGTTAAAAATAATAAAAACTATGAAAAATAAATAATTTTGAAAAAAAAAAAATTAAATCGATTAGAAATTATTCGAATAATTTTAAGCAATTATTCGGATGAATTGTAAAAAATTCTCTGGAAATTGTTATTTAAGTGTTAAAATCCATAATAAAAACATTTTAAATTAATCTAGAGTGAATTATTCGAATAAAAAACTAATCGAATAAAATATTATTCGCAACATTTCCAAGGAATATTTTTCTTCCAACATTATATTAAACTGCACAAAAATTTAAAAATTTTAGCAAAAATATTTAACGAATAAAAAATTATTCGATTAATATTTAGCGATTAATCGAAAAAAAAAAAATAATTTTTTTTTTTACATGTCACGAACCATTAAAAATTTATGGAATAATTTTAGTAGTCTAAAAATATTCAAATAATCTGAGATCTTGGAAAAATGGTTCAATATTTTCTAACAAAAAATTCAATGTGACTAACAATTATTTGAATAAAGTTATTTATATGATTACTGTGGTCAAATGTAGATTCAATATAAATTGTTATTTAAATATTAAAATTCATAATAAACACATTTAAATTGAAACTGAAGTGAATAAAAAATTATTCGAATAAAAAATAATTCGAATCATTTTAAACGAATATTTTTTCCAAAATGTCTTTAAACTCTATAGAAATTATCAGCAATTTTAAAATTTAAATATTAAAAAAATATATAAAGTATAAAAATATTATTCGATTAATTTTTAGCGATTAATCACATAGAAATATCATTAAACTTTCTTGTAATGTACAACAAATATTTATATTCTTCTTGGATTCTCGAATAAAAAATTATTCGTTTAATTAAAGTCACGAATAAACAAAAAAATAATTTCAGATATTTATTTTAAACGTTCGAAAGCAATGCTATGAAAACTTATTGTTAAAAAAAACATTGCGAATAATTTTATTCGGATCAAAAGTACTGGATTGAAAAAAACATTTTAGCGAATAATAAATTTTTCGAATTACTTCGCATCTCATGTTCATTCCAAAATATTATTATAGTCTAAGGAAATTAATAGCGTTAAAAATTCAAATTAAAAAAAATTTTTGTTGAATAAAAAAATTATTCGAATAATATTCAGCGATTAATCGGTTTAAAATCTTCTGAATTTTCTTTACATTTTTACTTAAATGTTAAAATCCTTAATCAACCCATTTCAAATAAAACTAAAATTCAAATTTCAACAAAATTATTTTACGAAAAAAAAATTATTCGAATAATTTTTAGCGATTAATCGGATCAAAATGTTCTGAATTTATTGTAAATTTTTCAATTGAGTGTTAATATCCACAAGCAACACATTTAAAGTAAAACGGAAGCGAATAAATAATTATTCGAATGAAAATTTAACGAATAAAATATTATTCGCAACAGTTCAAACTAAATTTTTTTTCAAACTCTACAGGAATTAACAGCAATTTAAAAATTAATCTTTTTATAAAATTATTTAACGAATAAAAAAAAAAAATTATGCGAAATTAATCGAATAAAAATGTCTTAAAACTGTACTGGTATATATTCTATAATGTTAAACAAAACAAATGAAAGCTATGATTTGTTTAAAATTTAAATCGATTAAAAATTATTCGAATAATGTTGTGCGATTATTCGGGTTAAATGTATTGAATTTACTTTAAGTTGTTATTTAAGTGTTTTTGGTAGATCATAGATCATGGCTTTAAGAATATTAAAAAAAAAGTTGAGTTTTTGTATTTTTTTTTTTTTTTTCTACAATTATTTGAATTTCGATTTAATATTAAAAAAATATACAGTGCACTCGCGGTAACGTGAACTAATTAAAATCACGGGAGTTCATGTTAGTGAAATTGTTCACGTTAGCGATTGTCGAATTTCATTGAAAAATATAAAATTTTAAAATATAAACCAGTGTTTTACACGCTAAACGTGAAATTCTTTATTTATTATTTAAATATAAAACAAAAATTATTGATTAAAATGCATTACAAAACAAAACGAGATCGCATTGATATTTACCAACTACATAGCAAATAAAATTACTCATTCGTTGCCATACAAAAAATATTAATTTAGAGGATATAAACACATTTTTATTATAAGGGGATTCCCTAAACTTTAAAAATCGAATTTAATTTATGTATTTCATTGCTGTCTACATGCTTAGAAATCAAATGCAGTGAAAAAAATTGTTCACGTTATAGAGCTTTCTGAGTTTGTTCACGTTACAGAGTAGTTAATGTAAATAAAAGCTTGTTCACGTTAGGCGGTGTTCACGTTAGACGGTGTTCACGTTACCGCGAGTGCACTGTATATTGAAAATTTGAAAATATTTTAACTTTTTTAAATAAATGTTTTTTGTTAATTTTCTTATAATGTTTGTAAATTTACAGTTGTTTTCTTTTTTTAAATTTTGTTAAAGAAATTGGATTTCCCGTTTTGGTGTTTTTTTTTTTTCGTATACTGATTTTTTTTTTTAATATTTTCGTTATAAATTTTTGTTGTTATTAACAAAACTAGTTTATGTTTTTAGTTAATTTGCTAATAAATCATAATCATTAAAATTATGTTGGTTAAATTTATAATAAATTTGCTTTGATTAAACACCCCCTCTACAGCTTTAAAAAACAGCCAAAATATTTAGCTGAAATCTAAAGCTCTCAAGCAAAAGAGTTGATATTTAAAGATTTCATGATAAATTACCATAAAGGAGTTGAGATTTAATCAGAGTTGTTGCCAAAGCGTTCAATAAATGTTGGCAACAAATTTTTGCCATGTATGTTGCAAATTGTAGCAAGTTGTTATTTCTATTTTTTGTTTGGTTTTGGGTGATTTTAATCGCTAAATATGTTTAAATAAAGTTTTATCTCAATTGCTAGATTCCATGGCTAGATATTAAGAAAATAAAGCAAGTTTCTTTTATAAACAGTGGCTAACAAAAGGTTAGCTCCCTTTTTTATGGACTTGTTATTATTTAAGAAATTTTTGTTTTAAAAAAAACTTTAATTTGTTTTGATGGCCCACTGTTTTAGGTAGAAATATATTGATTGTATTGATTGCCTGGCAAACCATATAGAGCATTTGGTGATTTATGGTTATATTTGATTGGAAAAGCCAACTCCACCATAAACTTTATTTGAAAAATTTGGCTTTATAAGAAAACTTCATCATCGTCAGCATGTTTTTGAGGGGCTCAAACAGATACAGCTACAGCGATAGCATAAACATAGCTTAGGATAAGCTTTATGATATGGTCAACCATAAAATAAGTCGACTTAATGCACTTACAAGTCTTTAAGTCTTTCAAACACTGGCCATTGCATATTAGTCCGTCCTTCACTCCGTCTGTCTGTGTGTCTATTTGTTGGCTGTTTTAAGTCCATGTGTTGATTTAAGCCTGGCCTAAAACATGTAGCCAGTGTAAACATGCAAAGTTTTTAGCCACATTTTTTTTCTCTTCAGTTAACATTTAGTTGGAGTACTTTTGTATGCTTGTGTTTTTTTAAAAAATCAAAATTGACGACTACCATGGAGTGCAATTAAAATTATTAGCATGCAAACTGTCACATTTGACAGTTAGTGGCTTAGTTTAACTAATTTATAACATTAGTTTTCAACTAATAGAGGTTAGCAACAAACTACAACACTTACAGCAGCTTAAAAATATATATATTTAGAGAAAAAAAATCTATAACATTATCATTAAATTAACTTGTAAATGTATAAAATTATTTATTTCAATCTTACAATTCAAATAAAATCTTAATTTTAACACTTTACTCTTTATATTCTTTTTTGCAGCCTTAAGACTTTTAAACAGCCACAGTGACTCGCAAACTTCTTCACAGGACCCCTCTAATGCTGGCTTAGGTTTATTTCCGCAGCTCTTTAATGTAGCCACCAGAGCTACCATTACTGTCAATGCCACTTGTGGTCAAAATGGCCGTGAGGAATATTGTAAACTGGTGGATGCTTATCCTCATAAGAAATGGGCCACTCAGTGTGGCATTTGTAATGCTCATTCTTCAGATCAGGCCAAACACCGACCTATTGAAGCGGTTATCTCCAATATTAATATGCATGATCAATGGTGGCAATCGCCAACCTTGCAGTATGGCAGAAATTATGAATATATTACCATTACTTTGGATTTAAAGCAGGTGAGTTTAGTAAAAAATTATTCGAATAATTTATAACGATTATTCATTCCAAATCTTTACCAAACACTTGGAAATATAACAAATATATAAAAAATATATTTTTTATTAAAAAATAAAACGAATAAAAAGTTAATCGAATAAGAAAATTATAAAATTTTACCGAATAATTTGTTTTTAGAGCTTAAATTATATATTTTAATAAAAAAATACAAAATTTTATTCCCCATTTTTAAGCGAATAAAAAATTATTCGAATAATTTATAACGATTATTCGTTCATACTAATTACCAAACACTTAGAAATACAAAAGATATATATAAAAATTATTTTTTTATAAAAAAATAAAACGAATAAAAAATTATTCGAATAAAAAAATTTTATTCGCTTAAAAATTTTGAACAATGGGTAAACAATTCTAAAAAAAATTACTGAATAATCTGTTTTTAGTGCTTTTTTTATTAGCATTATATATTTTAATAAAAAAATACAAAATTTTATACCACATTTTTTAGCGAATAAGAAATTATTCGAATAATTAATAACGATTATTCGTTCATAATAATTACCAAACACTTGGAAATACAAAAAATATATATAAAAATTTATTTTTTATAAAAAAAGTTAATCGAATAAAAAAATTTTATTCGCCTAAAATTTTAAACAAAGAGTTAAAAAATCTAAAATTTTACCGAATAATCAGTTTTTAGCTTAAATTATATAATTTAATAAAAAAGTACAAAATTTTATTCCACATTTTTAAGCGAATAAAAAATTATTCGAATAATTTATAACGATTATTCGTTCAAAATATTTTCCAAACACTTGGCAATATATCAAATATATAAAAAATATATTTTTTATTAAAAAATAAAACGAATAAAAAATTATTCGAATAAAAAAATTTTATTTACCTAAAAATTTTGAACAAGGAGCAAAAAAAATTATAAAATTTAAACGAATAATTTGTTTTTAGCGCTTAAATTATATATTTTAATAAAAAATACAAAATTTTATTCCCCATTTTTAAGCGAATAAAAAATTATTCGAATAATTTATAACGATTATTCGTTCAAAATGTATACCAAACAATTGGAAATACAACAAATATATATAAAAATAATTTTTTTATAAAACAATAAAACGAATAAAAAGTTAATCGAAAAAAAAAAATGTTATTCGCCTAGAAATTTTAAACAAGGATTAAAAAAAAATCAAAAAATTTACCGAATAATCTGTTTTTAGCGCTTAAATTATGTATTTTAATAAAAAATACAAAATTTTATTCCACATTTTTAAGCGAGTAAAAAATTATTCGAATAATTTATAACGATTATTCGTTTAACATTTTTACCAAACACTTGGAAATATAACAAATATATAAAAAATATATTTTTTATTAAAAAATAAAACGAATAAAAAAATTTTATTCGCTTAGAAATTTAAAACAAGGAGTAACAAATTATAAAATAGTATCGAATAATCTATTTTTAGCGCTTAAATTATATATTTTAATAAAAAATAAAAAAAATTTATTCCACATTTTTAAGCGAATAAAAAATTATTCGAATAATATATAACGATTATTCGTTCAAAATAATTACCAAACTCTTGGTAACAAACAAACAAATGTATATAAAAATTAATTTTTTATAAAAAAATAAAACGAATAAAAAGTTAATCGAATAAGAAAATTTTATTCGGATAGAAATTTTGAACAAGGAGTAAAAAAATTATAAAATTTGACCGAATAATCGGTATTTAGCGCTTAAATTATATATTTTAATAAAAAATACAAAATTTTATTCCACATTTTTAAGCGAATAAAAAATTATTCGAATAATTTATAACGATTATTCGTTCAAAATATATACCAAACACTTTGACATATAGGAAATGTATAAAAAACATAGTTTTTCGTAAAAAATAAAACGAATAAAAAATTATTCGAATAAAAAAAATTTTATTCGCCTAGATATTTTGAACTAGGAGTAAAAGATTTATCGAATAATCTATTTTTAGCGCTTAAATTATATATTTTAATAAAAAATACAAAATTTTATTCCACATTTTTAAGCGAATAAAAAATTATTCGAATAATTTATAACGATTATTCGTTTCAAATATTTACCAAGCTCCAGGAAACACTACAAAAATATATAAAAATTAATTTTTTATAAAAAAAATAAAACGAATAAAAAGTTATTCGAATACATAAATTTTATTCGCCTAGAAATTTTGAACAAAGAGTAAACAAATCTAAAATTTTAACGAATAATATGTTTTTAGAGCTTAAATTTTTAAGCGAATAAAAAATTATTCGAATAATTTATAACGATTATTCGTTCAAAATAATTACCAAACACTTTGACACTATGACTTACACCATTTTTTCTCTATTACTTTGTTATACTTTTTATGCTCTTTGCAAAAACGATTTTTGTGCTCTGCTTTTGAATACCAAAAGGTGGCTTAGTCCACTTTTGTATTGCTAGTTGGTAATGTAAGCAATGTATGTAACACCAGAACTGCAACCAACTAAAATTGTGGGTTATACCACTTTTGCGCTGATGGGCATGTTAATCTGTTTAAAGTTCTTTAAAGGAAGAATTTTACTTTAAGACATTTTTCAAATATCTTTTAAAACCCCATAAATATTTCATTTAAATTAAACAACAATGTATTAATGCAAGCATTTCATTTAAAATCTGTAAATATGTCAAATATTAAACATAAATATTACAGATCTTGATAACTATATCAAGAGCTGTAAAAACCTAGTCAATTCCATTATAAATACGCAATATTTTAAACTACAATGTGTGTGGTTTTGCTAGTGTGGCACCTACATCTGTTTTCAATACTGCAGTGTTTGAAATTTTCATTATTTCCATTTTCCTCTTAAACATTTAACAGATTTATTGTGTAAAGCTGTTAATTATAGAGAAATAAATTTACTTTCAAAAAAAAAAAAATTCTATTAAACCATAGAATTGAAAATACATCAGTTTTTTTTTTATTGAGTTTATTGAATTATTAATTCAGTTTTTTTTTAGTTAAATGAATATGAGGTTTTACGATCACACTTATAATCTTTTTTTATTTTTTTAGTAAATTTTTACAGAGATTTGTTAAACTACAATTTTAAGAGTTGGAGAAAAAAAAAGTTTTTGAAAAATAAATATGCGTCTTTAACAGGCCATCAAGCGAAGTGTTGCCAAATCAATTAAATGTGATTGGCTGCGATTACTAATAAGGGTTATCACAGTTTGTTATATTAAGCTATTAAATTAAAAGATTTTTAGTTATAAAGCTAAGAACCAGAAAATTTAATGTAACAAACATATGACTTTTGAGGAGGGAATGTTAGCGAACACTAATATACAAATTTGTATATCGTTACCTTAATATAGAAAGGCCCTAACTCATGTTTTTTAAGTGGAGATTTGTTTGGCTAAATATGATATATGAGCGGACGGACCATTTAGTGAAATAAGCGAGAATCTAACACGAGTTAGGGGCTTTCTATATTAAGGTAACGATATGAAAAACTCTCAAACATTATTTGAAAACTAAGTGATTTTCATACACAATTAAAACAAAACTTGCCCGTGTGTGTTTCTGAATCAGGTTCTAACATAGAGAACTATATATAGAGCGGAAACTCTGCAATTAAAGACCTAACTCTGCAATTAAAGACCTAACTCTGCAATTAAAGAGCTAACTTTTGTCTCTTTTACCGCAAACTGTGATTACCCCTTTCATTGAGTTACAACTTGCTGCATGTGCCACAAATTTATTTTGTTTAACTCACTTCACTCTCTTTTTTTTATAAATTGTCACAATTGGTTTGTGCTGCACTTTAATGTCAATTTTTGGATTTTGTTGTTGTTGTTGCTTTGTCATTATATTGAAATTGAATTTTATGTTAATTCTATTTTATATCAATTCAGCAATTTTCATTATTTTTTTTTTTTTTGTTTTTTATGTCACTTTATCACGATTTCAAATTTCAAATGTTCAGGCAATTTTCGCTACTAGTCATCACAGCATGAATATGTTACGATTTGTTGCAATTGCAGAAAATTTCAAATAAAACTCATATAAATTCGTACATATATGGCCATTTTCATAAACAAATTTTATTTGGCCTATCTGTAATATATGTAAGTAAGAAAAAACCAGGTTGTTTGTGCAGCTCTCCATGGGTAAATAATCATTTATAACGTACGTAAGTGAATATTTCTTTGACAATTTTTGGTTGTTTGTTTTTCTTTACTGCTGCCAGTTGTATTTGAATTGAAAAATTCAATTTTTAATTGAATTATTTTGATATTGTTGGAAATTTTTAATTGAATTTGAAAGGTATGTTTAAATTTGTGTTTGTTTGGATTTTGGTTGGAGTTTGAGTCAAACCACATTTCAAAACCAAAAAAAAAAAGACATGAAATGATGGTTGCTTAGTTGGTTGACAATTGTTGTGTGAGAAAATGAGAGCAGAAATGTGCGGATTTGAATGAAAGATGGATATGTTACGTTACTTAATTTGTATAACAAGGAAGCAAATAATAATATAAAACAAGGTGAGTGCATACAATCAGCTGATTCTTAATTCGCCGTGGTTTAATGTAGGTCCTCTGTCATCTTTCTAGCAACATATGAATTCCGAGCGAAAAGAACTGCTCATCTTTTAAGGCTAAGAACGAATCAATCCATTATCGAATACTCTGTTCCAAAGTGAAGCGTATCCCAGAGAGAGCGCTCAGCATCCATCGAAACAAATAGTAGTCGTAAGGGGGAAGGTCTGGAATAAAAAGCGGGTGAGGCGAAACTTCCCAACCACTTCTTTTTAAATAGTTTTTAAGAAGCCGAAAGTTGTTTTGGAAGAACAAAATTCGACATTTTCGAAGCAAAAAAAAACTTTGTTATTTACGCTATCGTTCAATAATTAAGTTGGAATAAATGACTGATATGTACCCTTCAAAATGACATATAAGTTATTAAAATCAAAACCCGCGTTCATAAGATACGCCATCTATTGTAAATCCCCCCATATTTAAACTTAAAAATTCCTCTTTTCCCAAATTAATATCTTTCTTTTCCAGCCTTATTTGTTTTTATTTGTCTAGTATACCCTTCACCATGAGTGGCAAGGGTATATATAAGTTTGTCATTCCGTTTGTAATTTCTACATTTTTCATTTGCGACCCCACAAAGTATATATATTCTGGATCGTTATAGATAGCGAAGTCGATATAGCCATGTCCGTCTGTCCGTCTGTATGTTGAAATCAACTTTCCGTAGCCCCCGAATAACTTACAAACATATATCCGGATTACTAAGTCATTAATATAGACAATATGGATATCTAATGATAGATATTTCAAAGTCCATTGCAACGTTGTATATAAGGCTATAATAATTTGGACCTATAATGGGTCAAAATCGGGAAAAATATTTTTTAACCCGAATTTTTTTTTACCAAAAAAAATCTTTTTCATACATTTTTTTTCACTAATAAATTTAATTTTTTTTTTAAAAATTAAAAAAAAAATTTGAATAAAATTAAAAAAAAAATTTAAAAAAAATTAAATCAAAACAATTTAAAAAAAAAAATTGAAAACAATTTTGAAAAAATTTTTTTTTGTAAATTTTAAAAAAATTTTTTGAATTTCGAAAAAAAATTTGGAAAAAAAAATTAATTTTGTTTACCTAAAAAAATTTAAAATTTTTATTTTAAAGTATAATTTGGTGAAGGGTATATAAGATTCGGCACAGCCGAATATAGTTCTCTTACTTGTTTTATTTTTATTTAGTACTTGTTTCAGTAATTTTATTTCTGTTGTTATTTCCAATTAAAGTTTTCTTTATTTGTTTATAAAACAGCAATCAAGTTTCAAAAAAAAATAAAAAATTTACTCTAAATACACATGTTAAATTTATTTTTTCTGTATTTTTCCAAATTAAACCAATTGAGAATTTAAACGTGGAAAGGCAAGAAATATAATAAATAAATAAATATTTTTGTTAAAACATTTAACAAAACAATGACTGGCTGGCTGGAAGGCTGCCAGGCTGACTTTTTCTAGATGTGCTGATTTAACGCACTTGAATTGAACACTGACATTAACAAACAGAAATATTAATGTTAATGGTGGTGTTAACGTTTATTGTTGTTGAAGCTGTTAATGTGGAATATGACATACAACACATTCCATTTCAACACATTATTAGTAATTTCAACATGATTTTTTTATTTTTATTTTTTATTTGAGAAAAATAAATGTTTTTCTTTTAAAAGTTCTTAATGATGTGCGGCATTAAGAACTTGGTGGCCCATGAGGTGTGTGGTTACCTTTTTTTTACACTGAGTTACATATTTGTTTGAATACCTGGTTGTTGTTATTACTGTTGCTATTGATCGCGATCATGAGTATTATGTTGTTGATGTTGATGATGTTGCTGTTAATTGGACATGTTGTCGAACAACATCCTCTGCAATTTGAAAATGTTAATGTTTGTTATTGTTGGGTGTTTGGAAGAAAAAAATGTTGTTAAAACATTGATGATGATCATGATCATTTCAATGTTTAGAAGATTTGACAAAAAATAAATAAGGGAAAGATTTGAAGGGATATTGTTTAAAGTAATTTTCTTTTTTTTTCAACTAAAACAACAAGTCAATTAGCTTGTTTAAAAAATCAGGTCAATTATATTAAGAACAAATGGGAAATGACTTTGTTTGGACACTATTTCCAGTTAGAGGCAGTTTGACAGTTTAATGCTAAATGTAAAATTAACCAAATCTGATATATTTGTAAGAGCTGTCAAAAACAAAACATATATGGCCTGTTGTGTAACTTAATTGTCAGTTATTTGACACATATAACATTTTTTTACGTTTCAATTAGTCCTCAAACGAGTATGAAATATTGAAAAACTTTAAGTTTAAAATTAGAAGATTTTTAGAAGAACTAAACACAAACTGAACTAGAACTGAACTAGAACTGAACTAGAACAGAAATAGAACAGAACTAGAACAGAACTAGAACAAAACTAGAACAGAACTAGAACAGAACTAGAACAGAACTAGAACAGAACTAGAACAGAACTAGAACAGAACTAGAACAGAACTAGAACAGAACTAGAACAGAACTAGAACAGAACTAGAACAGAACTAGAACAGAACTAGAACAGAACTAGAACAGAACTAGAACAGAACTAGAACAGAACTAGAACAGAACTAGAACAGAACTAGAACAGAACTAGAACAGAACTAGAACAGAACTAGAACAGAACTAGAACAGAACTAGAACAGAACTAGAACAGAACTAGAACAGAACTAGAACAGAACTAGAACAGAACTAGAACAGAACTAGAACAGAACTAGAACAGAACTAGAACAGAACTAGAATAGAACTAGAATAGAACTAGAACAGAACTAGAACAGAACTAGAACAGAACTAGAACAGAACTAGAACAGAACTAGAACAGAACTAGAACAGAACTAGAACAGAACTAGAACAGAACTAGAACAGAACTAGAACAGAACTAGAACAGAACTAGAACAGAACTAGAACAGAACTAGAACAGAACAAGAACAGAACTAGAATAGAACTAGAACAGAACTAGAACAGAACTAGAACTAGAACAGAACTAGAACTAGAACAGAACTAGAACAGAACTAGAACAGAACTAGAACTGGAACAGAACTAGAACAGAACAGAACTAGAACAGAACTAGAACAGAACAGAACAGAACAGAACAGAACTAGAACAGAACAGAACTAGAACTAGAACAGAACAAGAACAGAACTAGAACAGAACTAGAACAGAACAGAACTAGAACAGAACAGAACTAGAACAGAACTAGAACAGAACAAGAACCGAACTAGAACCGAACTAGAACAGAACTAGAACAGAACTAGAACAGAACTAGAACAGAACTAGAACAGAACTAGAACAGAACTAGAACAGAACTAGAACAGAACTAGAACAGAACTAGAACAGAACTAGAACAGAACTAGAACAGAACTAGAACAGAACTAGAACAGAACTAGAACAGAACTAGAACAGAACTAGAACAGAACTAGAACAGAACTAGAACAGAACTAGAACAGAACTAGAACAGAACTAGAACAGAACTAGAACAGAACTAGAACAGAACTAGAACAGAACTAGAACAGAACTAGAACAGAACTAGAACAGAACTAGAACAGAACTAGAACAGAACTAGAACAGAACTAGAACAGAACTAGAACAGAACTAGAACAGAACTAGAACAGAACTAGAACAGAACTAGAACAGAACTAGAACAGAACTAGAACAGAACTAGAACAGAACTAGAACAGAACTAGAACAGAACTAGAACAGAACTAGAACAGAACTAGAACAGAACTAGAACAGAACTAGAACAGAACTAGAACAGAACTAGAACAGAACTAGAACAGAACTAGAACAGAACTAGAACAGAACTAGAACAGAACTAGAACAGAACTAGAACAGAACTAGAACAGAACTAGAACAGAACTAGAACAGAACTAGAACAGAACTAGAACAGAACTAGAACAGAACTAGAACAGAACTAGAACAGAACTAGAACAGAACTAGAACTGATCTAGAACTGAACTGGAACTGAACTTCTAGTTCAGCTGCTTCGGAAATGACAAATTTTGTACCAACGAATCTTCATATGCTGGAAGTTTTGCTTTTCTCCTTTAATTTGAAAAAGTATCGTTGAAGCACACCAAAGCATATGGTGAATGTGTTACATTCGCTAAAATGAGCGAGAGATAGTTTGTTCGGTTCAGAAGTGATGATGTTAACATGGAAGACAAATATCGCCCAGGTCAGCCAAAAAAGTTTGAAGACCATGACAATTGTTGTCAAACTCAACAAGAGCTTGCAAAATCATTGGGATCTACTCAAGCAGAAATTTCAAAACGTTTGAAAGCAGCAGGATTCATCCAATAGCAGGGATATTGCGTACCTTACGAATTGAAGCAGAGAGACCTTGAAGTTCAGCTTGAATGTTATAAAAGAAAATAATTTTTGCACCGAATCATTACTTGCACTGAAAAATCGAGCCATTACGATAACCCGAAGCTTAAGATATCGTATGTGAAAACCAGCCAACCAGACGAATCGACAGAAAAGCCAAATATCCAAGGCGCTAAGGTAATGCTCTGTATTTAATGGGATCAAAAAGGGTCCTATCTATTATGAGCTGCTGAAATCTGACCAGACCATCACAGGGAACCTGAACCGAACGCAACTGATTCGTATGAAGCGAGCCAGATATGAAACCGTAATATTTAAAAACTATTTAGAAAGAAGTGGTTGAGAAGTTTTGCCGCACCCGCCTTATAAGTAGTGCGGACTACTATATGTTTCGAGTAATTCAGAATTATCTCTCTGGAATACGCTGCTCTTCAGACCACAGTATACGATATTAGCCTGATTCGTTCTTGGTCTCAAAAGATGAGCAGTTCTTTTGGCTCAGAATCCATATGTGCCAGAAAGATGGGAAAAGGCCATAGCAATAGCCAATACTTGCATTAAATTTATGTTGTGCAAATGTTTCGAAATAAAAGCTTAAAATTTGGTTTTTGACAACTGAGTTAGGTCTTTCATAAGAAAATTTCCGATCTATGTGTATTTATCTATGGTTCGAACCATAGAGAATTATACATAGAGACGAGACACTCTGATTTGTCAAACAAAAATACAACAAATCATATGTTTGATACAAAAACAAAATACATTGACTATCATGTATTTTGGTGTTGCAAGAGTTAGGTTTTTGACAACAGACTTAGGTTTTTGACAATTACGTCTCGTCTCTATGTTACCCTATGGTTCGAACCTCTGACTAAAACTGACATTATACCTTTCTAAACTATAAAATTTTCTATTTTAATAAGATAATAAGAGCACAATATAAATGTCATGCCAAAACATTAATGTCATAATTTATTCTTTTTGCTAAAAATTTACTTAAATTCCAGAAATGTTTTCTATTTTTAAACATTTATTTATATTTATCATCTTTTAAATTCCTTTTTCCCTTTTTACTTGTATAATTTCCTGCCTCAAACCCATAATTTGCCACAAAAATTTAAAAAAAAAGCAAAAATCAAATTCGTCTACAAATTACTCATTCTCCAGCGCCCACTGACAAATTTACACATTTCACTGCAGCAGCAACAACAACAACTATAAAAATAATTTGACTGCAGCTATTTAAACAATTTTCTACATGATTAAATTATAGTTTTTACAGCATTTTCCTTAAAAAACTACATAAATGCAAACAAAAACAAAGACGCCCAAAAATAGACAACCCCACAGTGCAAACAGACCATA
Source organism: Calliphora vomitoria (assembly GCA_942486065.2). Classification (NCBI taxonomy): domain Eukaryota; kingdom Metazoa; phylum Arthropoda; class Insecta; order Diptera; family Calliphoridae; genus Calliphora; species Calliphora vomitoria. Next base: position 10,280,898 of record OW818030.2, on the reverse strand, counting down.
AATATTCAAAATAACAACAACAACATCAACTGAAAATGTAAGCAATAGAAGAAGAAGCAGGCAAAAAAAAAAAAAACAAACGGAAAATTTACAAAAAAAAAATTAAGCCGGCCGGTAAAAAAATAAAATTGAAAAAAACAAATAAATAAACAACATTTTTAAATAGTCAGTGTTTTCTGCAGTTGTTGTTGCTGTTATTATTGTCAAAAAAAAACATGTGCTAGAAGGCGCACATATGTCTTGTTGTAGTTGTTTTTGTTGTTAAAATAATGAAACTGATGACGATGATGATGATTTTTATGGCAGTACCGCGGTCTTTACTATGTTGGTGTTAGTCACTGTGGTTCGTAGTTGGTTTTAGGTTGTGGCGTTTTTTTGTTTTTGGCACTTGAGTTAACATGTTGACTGACACGAACAGACAACAAGCACGAGGGCAGAGAGAGAGAGAGAGAAAGACAATAAAACAAAATACATGCAGCAGAATGACACAAAAACAACAACGACATTAGCAATAACAACACAATAATATGCAACAATTTTGTGAAAACTTATAATTTTGCAGCTTAAGGCGGCCATATGTTTGAGATATTGATTTAAGAATCCTGAAATTCAGAACTAGAACAGAACTAGAACAGAACTAGAACAGAACTAGAACAGAACTAGAACAGAACTAGAACAGAACTAGAACAGAACTAGAACAGAACTAGAACAGAACTAGAACAGAACTAGAACAGAACTAGAACAGAACTAGAACAGAACTAGAACAGAACTAGAACAGAACTAGAACAGAACTAGAACAGAACTAGAACAGAACTAGAACAGAACTAGAACAGAACTAGAACAGAACTAGAACAGAACTAGAACAGAACTAGAACAGAACTAGAACAGAACTAGAACTGAAAAAGAACTAGAACTGATCTTAAAATTTCATAAAATTTTCCTTGTTAAGACATAATTCTAAAATTTTTAACCAACGTTATTTGATAATCTTATATGCCTTTCTTGTATTTGACATTTTTGTGTCAATAATTTGTTTTAAATCGACGTATAATTTAAGAAAAATATCATAAAACTATTTTTGTTAAAAAAAAAATATATTTTTGGTAAACAAATTTCTAATAAAAAAAAGTTTATTGAAAAAAAATTTATAAAAGAATTGTTGTTGAATAAATGTTTGATGAAAACCGGGGTAGTCCCGGTTCTTTGATTATATTTCAGCCTTTTGTGGGCCGATTTTAAATAGCTATCTAAGTTGGACTGTAGCGGACATATTGATGTATTAATCACGTATATAAATTTTTTTTGGACTTTAGAAAGTTAACGGATATGGCTATATCGATGCCGCTATCTGTAACGATCCAGAATATATATACGAATGACAAACTTATACGTACCCTTGCCACTCATGGTGAAGGTCATAATTACAAATGTATGTATGCCCTGACATAACGACAACATTTTTATGTCAAGGCATTTTTATCAAAATGTTCGTGTCTACGAGTATTTGTAATGAAATATGTCTATAAATTTAGATATTTAACGCTCATTAACAAGTATGTATGTCTTGACATAAAGCTATATGATGATTTTTAGAGCAAATTATAATTGAATGCTGAAAAAATATGTGAAATCTATTTAAGAACATGTTTGTGCCATAACATAATGTTAACATTTATGTCAAGAGATTTTTTTTTAAATATTTTTTTATAATTTTAAAACAAATTATATAATGAAAATTTAGAGTAACTCCACTTCAATTTTTTCTTATGTCATAACATTATATCTTAACATTTTTATGTCTAGACATTTTTTTATTACTACTTACAGTTTTCTCTTAATTTATTACTGAATAGGAATAATTGTAATATAACAATAACAATATTTTTATGTTATGCAATTTTTGTCATAATTTTCTTGTTTAGCAATAATTGTAATATTATAAATCGTTATATTTAGTTGTATTATTCTCAGCATCTTATTTTTATGTCATGACATAATGCTAACATTTTTATGTCAATATATTTTTTACCATTTTAGAACCAGTTATATAATAAAATATTATAGTACTTCACTTAAATTTTCCTTATGTCATAACATTTTTATGTCAAGACATTTTTTCATTAATACTTACATTTTTCTCTTAATTTATTATTGAATAAAGAAAAATATAATATAAAATCCCATGAACAATATTTTTATGTCATGACATAATGCAAATATTTTTATGTTATGAAATTTTTGTCATAATTTTCTTGTTAAGCAATAATTGTAATATTATAAATCTTTATATTTAGATATTTTATTCTCAGCATCTTGTTTTGATGTCATGACATAAAGCTATCATTTTTATGTCAAGACATTTTTTTTCATATTAATTATTTTTACAGCAATTCATAATAAAATAAAGAAAATGTATGTAAAATATATTCTTATACAAATATATTTAGGTCTTGAAATAATGCAAACATGTTTATGTTAAGACATTTGCAATATCAGTTTCTGGTTTAGGAATGTTTGTTATTAAATATATTAAAAAATTTCGAATTTTTTAAATTTAAATTTTTTATGATATTTTAATGTCATACGAGATATATGGTAACATATATTTTAAATTACTTGTTAATGGACGTTTGTTGTTTAATAGATTTAAATTTTCCATGAAAAAGTCTTTATGTCATGACATAATGCAAACATTTTTATGTGACAACATTATTTTATCAGTAACTACTATTTTACAGCCTTTTTAATGGAATTTGACAAACAAATTTTTATTCATGTTATGACATAATCGAAAAATCTTTTTATGTCATGACATGAGACAAATATCCATATTTTTATCAGAATTTTTTAAAGGAATATACTGAACTAGAACTAAAAATTTGAATCACCATTTGAAATTTTCAAAACCGTTCAGCTGGTTACCCCATTCCTAAATGCTTCTCCATCCAAATTAATATGAAAACTATTAAAATATTTGCTGCCCGCCACTAAAGTTGTTTTTATTTTATACATAATTTTGTTAAACAAAATGCAAATTATTGTTAACACAAAATTGCCAAAAAAAAAAAAAAAAACACAAAACTCAACAACAACACATTATCTGACGTTTTTCTCAAAAAATACACTTTGTGCCATAAACTGAATAATAAAATATGAAAAAGTTTACTAAAATAAACTCATAAATACCAAACAGTTTATATTTGTTGGTACGAATATATTTAATTTTTATAGCTATTTTATTTTAAACATATTTACAAAAAAATAAAAATAAAATAAAAAGTTGACAACATTTTCAATAACTTGTCAGGCAGAAATAATGTCATACACACACACACACACACACACACGCCTAAAAAATACAACCATGTGCTTTGAACAACAACAACTACATAGGTTTTTTAACAAAATGACATGTGTAACATGTCATTTGATTGTCAACAACAATCGAAATGAGCAAAAAAAAAGGAGAACACAAAAACAAAACCACAACAAACACTTTGCATTTGAACGAAAAAGGGAGAAAAACAATTAAGCGAAAGAGTGAGAAACAAAGGAAATGAGTCATTTGGAGAATTATGATGATATTTTGGAATTCATCAAGTAAATTTTGACCATTAATTAAATGATTTCGACGGGAGAGAGATTGATTTATAGTAGAAATAAATTAGCTTTGTGTTTAAATACAAGAATTTAACAAAAATTTTCTCAGGCTTGAAACAAATAAATTAAGGAATGCAGGTTATAATTAATCTTTGTAAATTATGGTGCCATATTAAAAGAAGTTTTATGTTTGTTTATCTTTTGTGGTGAAAGAAAAAGTGTGGCCAATCATTTAACAGTCTTGAGGATAGAAAGAATTGCCAATAGCTTTAACATAGTTTAGTTAAACTTAGTTTAGTTAAACTTATTTTATTTGAATTTGAACTTATTTTATTTGAATTTAAACTTAGTTAAACTTAGTTTAGTTATACTTAGTTAAGATAAACTTAGTTTAGTCAAACTTAGTATAGTTAAACTTAGTTTTGTCAAACTTAGTTTAGTTAAACTTAGATTAGTTAAACTTAGTTTAGTTAAACTTAGTTTAGTTAAACTTAGTTTAGTTAAACTTAGTTAAGTTAAACTTAGTTTAGTTAAAATTAGTTTAGCTAAACTTAGTTTAGTTATACTTAGTTAAGATAAACTTAGTTTAGTTAAACTTAGTATAGTTAAACTTAGTTTAGTGAAACTTAGTTTAGTTAAACTTAGTATAGTTAAACTTAGTTTAGTGAAACTTAGTTTAGTTAAACTTAGATTAGTTAAACTTAGTTTAGTTATACTTAGTTTAGATAAACTTAGTTTAAAATCAAGCTTTGGTGGAAAATAAGTTGTTTCACTTATTTTGGCAGTAAACTAACCAAATAGAAGGAAAGGAAAGGCATTTTTGAATAACACCTCTTTTAAAAATACTCTGTATAGAATCTTATGATTAAATCTTGAATTAGTGAACTTAATCCATACTAGTTTTCCCATTTCCACCCCCCCCCCCCCTCTCCCACTTCTAACAACTTATCAAATTAAAAATAGATTTTGCGCAAAAAAAAAAATCATAAAACTTCTCCTTCAACTTCAATCTGTCAAACGCCACACAAGTAGTTAAAATGCTCTTGTTATTATTTCTTGTCATTGTTGTTGTTATTGTAATACATATCTTCACAAGACATTTAATATCACATCACATCAAGCTGCTGTCATGTCAATTAATGTAACATACTTGTTCAAACTAAACCATCACATCTCTCCCAGTCACCCCGTTTTCTTTTTTTTTTTTGCGCTCTCTTTCAAAAACTAACCAACTGTCAATTTATATTTATTGCGTAAAGTTAAACATTAGTTTACAACAAATTGTTGTTGTTGGCAATCACAACAATTTACAACAAAAGTTTAAAAAAAATTTAACAAAAAAAATACAAAATAAAATAAAAATCATACATTTTTTTGATCAATAATATTTTTTCTGTTTCTTTTTGGTTTTTTTTTAATAGATTTGGCCCAGCTTTGTTGAGCCACTTTTTTTAGGTTTTATTATTATTGTTTTAGTTTTTTTAGTTAGAGTCAGCCCCAAATATGGTTTTTAGTTTGAAAATAGTTTCTTTGGGGATAATTGAATCATTAAATTTAACCAAATTTGGCCATGTGCCGCAGTTGAAGAGATTAAGTAACCGGTAGTTATGTGGTCAAAATCTAGATACATAGAGATATAAAAAAATGACGCTAATTGTAACTTGTTTATAAAAAGTACAAAATTTTAAGTTAACTGTAAAGAATATCAGAAAATTATGCTGAAATTGCAATGATTTTTAAATTATTGAATAAAGAATTTACATAAATCATACAACATTTTCTATGACAAAACAGAAGGCTGTCAACACTTTTGTACAAAAAACCTACAAATCTGTCTTAAAATTTCTATAAATTTAACATTATGACATAATGATAAAATGTTTATGTGAGGCTATAGTTTTTAAATTAATTTACTTTGTCGAACAATTTAAAATGAGAAAGAATTTAAAAAATTTGGCTTAACAATTTTTTTATGTCATGACATCATATTAACATTTTTATGTCAGACATTTTTAATGAGAAATAAATGAGACTTTTGAAAAATTTGTCTTAACAATTTTTTTATGTCTTGACATCATGCTAACATTTGTATGTCCAAACATTTTTATTGCAATTTTTTTGTTTCTGAATATTTGTAGTTACCTTTTTTCATAAATTTGTCTCAAACATTTTTATGTCATGACATCATGCTAATATTTTTATGTCAAGACATTGTTTTCAAAAAAAAAAAAATTATTTTTAGTTGTTTTAGATGATACAATATGAGAGACTATTAAATTGTTTAAAAAAAAGTGTTTATGACATACCATCCTGATAACATTTTTATGTCAAGCCATATGTAAAGAATAGCAGATAATTAGGTTAAAATTGGATTACTTCTTAAATTTACATAAATCATGCCACATTTTTTTGTTTCTGAATATTTGTAGTTACCTTTTTTCATAAATTTGTCTCAAACATTTTTATGTCATGACATCATGCTAATATTTTTATGTCAAGACATTGTTTTCAAAAAAAAAAAAATATTATTTTTAGTTGTTTTAGATGATATAATATGAGAGACTATTAAATTGTTTAAAAAAAAGTGTTTATGACATACCATCCTGATAACATTTTTATGTCAAGCCATATGTAAAGAATAGGTTAAAATTGGATTACTTCTTAAATTTACATAAATCATGCCACATTTTGTATGGCATAACAGAAGACTGACATTTTATGTCTACACTTTTGTTAAACCATTTACAAATCTATCATGATAAAATGTTTATGGCAGCTTATATTTCTTAAAGAAATTTCGTTTGTCGGACAATTTAAAATGAAAAATAAGTAAGAATTTAAAAAAATGTCTTACAAAATTGTTAATTTCATTAACATTTATATGTCGACATTTTTTTCTAACAAAATTATATTTTTGGATGTTTTATTTGATATATTGTGTGAGACTATTAAAATATTTTGAAACAATTTTTTTAAAAATGTGTCAAAAGTATTATATATTATATACATTACATCGTGATAACATTTTTATGTCAAGCCGTATTTAATTAAATAGATAAAAAAAATTTAAGAATTTTTGAATTTGAAATTTTGCTTTATGACATTTTTTTTGTCATATGTGTTTATGTCATGACATAAAGCAGACATTTTTATGTCATAACATATTCACCATTATTTTATTGTCAGGGTACATTTTTTGTTTAGTAGAAATAAATTTCCAATCGAAAAAATATTTTAATGTCATGACATAAGGCTAACATTTCTATGTCAAGCCATTTTTTTCAGTATCTATATTTTTATCAAAATTTTTGTATGGAATGTTGAATAGAACTATTTAAATGATGACTAGGGGGCGGATTTTCATGCATTTATTATTGGAAAATATGCGCCTAAAATATGCTTCAAAAAAATCAAAATATGACCTAAAAATTTTAAAAATATGCACTTATATTTTTGTGCAGGAACATAAAATATTTAACTATGGATCACACAATGTCCAAAAAAATACACAACAATGTTCCCAGCAGTTAGGACTCTATAAATTTTACAGAAAAATTATAATTGTTCTTCTGAGAAAACGATTAATATATTAATTATAATAGCTTGGTATGAATACCTATTTTAAGTCATAATCTTTAGAGCTTCTATTTTGTAACTTGCCTTTTAAAATCATTAATATTTTGATCGTGATGTAAAGTAACATCCAACCTTAATTTTCATCTCGTAATAACCTAGCAGCTAGCAGTTAAACAAGTAGTAATGTAAATGTATCCCTTATAGACAGTAATTGTCACTAATGTCTGATCACTTGGTTGACTCCAATTTATATATTTTGGGTCATCTGACACGTATGTGTTATTTGTAACGCAGAAATAAATCAATTGGTTACTTTATACATCCCATGTTATCCTGCGTAAACACAATTGTCACTTAAGTGTCTCTAAGTAATCTATAGAGTAGTCACTTTAAACTTTAATTGTATAATGCATTTGTCTCTAAGTTATCCAAAAGAGTCAATTGAACTCTGCTTAGGACATGCACGTGTTAAAATAACCAGTCACGTAGCTGGTAATCACTAATTCAGGACAGTCTATTAGAACTGCTGGGAAATGACTGTCAGGAGCGGTGACTATGTATATGAAGTTACAAAATCTTTCGATAACGAAATCTTTTATAAATCGAAATTGCAGTGAAAACAAATATGAAAAGAATTTGAATTGTTGACACTTAAAAAAAACTCTAAACTTTTTTGAAGCAAAATGTTTTGAAATGATAATTTTCAATTGCTGATAAAGAAATAAAGCACTTAATGTCAGTCTCTCGACGTCGAAAGAAGTTAGTCGATAGCATTTAATGATATTTCTATAACAAATTCGCCAAAAACAACTTTTTGTTCAGACAATATGTGGCCCATTGACGACCAAAAATTATATTTTTATTGAAAACTTGGATAATATGCATATAAATATGCATTTTGAAGTAAAATATAACAAAATATGCATTATCAATAAAATATGCAAAAATATGCACTAACAAATCGATGCCATTTTACAGCAAAATGTGCTATTCGGATAGATAATTAGTCTAGATTGTATTTGGACGTTCGAGAAAAAACATGCATTTGCATATAAATCCACCCCTAGTCATGACATAAGGCTAACATTTTTATGTTAAGACATTTTTTTATCAGAATCTACTTTTTTATTTAATATAAATAAATTTCCAATCAAACAAATATTTTTATGTCATGACATAAGGCTAACTTTTTTATGTCAAGCCATTTTTTATCAGTATCTACTTTTTTATTTAATAGAAATAAATTTCCTATCAAACAAATATATTTATGTCACGACATAAGGCTAACATTTTTATGTCAAGCCATTTTTTTTATCAGTATCTGCATTTTTATTTAATAGAAATAAGTTTCCAATCGAACAAATACTTTTATTCGGACATAAGGCTAATATTTTTATATCAAGCCTTTTATTTATAAGTATCTACATTTTTATCAACATGGATAAAAATGTGAATACTGATAAAAAAAATGGAATGTTTAATAGAAAAAGTTAAATTCTGTGTACTTATGTTATGACATAATCGAAAAATATTTTTATGCCATCACATAAAGCTAAAATTTTTATGTCAAGCTTGTATTAATTTGATCAGTAACCATATTTACATTTAATAGAAATAAATTTTAAATCAAACAAATTGTTCAATGTCATGACATAAGGCTAACATTATTATGTGAAGTCATTTTTTTACCAGTATCCACATTTTTATCACAATTTTTGAATGGAATATTGAATAAAAATATGTAGTTAAATTTTACTTATGTTATGACATAATCGAAAAATGCTTTTATGTCATGACATTTTTATGTCAAGCCATTTTTTTATCAGAAGCTACATATTTATTTAATAGAAATAAATTTTCAATCAAAAAAATTTTTTTATGTCATGACATAAGGTTAACATTTTTATGTCAAGACATTTTTTACTAGTATCAACATTTTTATCGCAGTTTTTAAATGGAATGTTGAATAGAAATAGTTAAATTTTACTTATGTTATGACATAATCAAAAACTGTTTTTATGTCATGACATTTTTATGTCAAGCTATTTTTTTTTTGATCAGTAGCTACATTTTTGAATGGAATGTTGAATAGAAATAGTTAAATTCTATTTGTGATATGACGTTACCAAAAAATGTTTTTATGTCATGTCATAAGGCAAATATTTTTATGCCAAGTAAGCCTTTATTTTGATCAGTATCTAAATTTTTATCACAATTTTAAAAAGAATGTAAAAAAAGTTAAAATTCACTCATTTATATGTTATTTATGTTATGACTTTACAATAATCCAAAATATTAGTTATTATTCAATTTGTAAATCTTGTTTTAAACAAATCGAATCAACAGTTTTAGAAGTCCTATTCATTATGCCATTTACATAATTCTGTTTGTGCAATTTTGTAATTATTTTCCCAGAATGTATAAATATAGCAGGCAAATAATATTTCCATTTTTTTTATATATATATATTTTTAAATAAATTTTCTATTGAAAACAAAATTTATTTGCTTAATTATCAAGTGTCCAATTCATAAATTTTCAACATTTATTAACTTGAAGGCCAGTCACTCCGCCACCAGCTTAAGGTAACCAGAAAAAAATTATTGAATTTTTTTCCACTAAAAATTCTTTTTTGTTTTTTTTTTTTTTTTTTTTTCAATTTAACAAGAATTCAAATTTAAATTTATTTAAATAAATAGCCATAATTGAAATCAACAAAAAATACTTAAAGAAAAATAATGATATTGCACAAAAAATTCTGTAACCGAAAAAAATACGACAAATATTTAAATTTAAATTAATTGGCCAAACAACATACATGGATTTACGTTTAACCGCCAGCACCCCTGCACCCACAGCCACAGCAGACATTAACAAAGTGTTTGTCTCGAAAAATGGTAAATATTTTGTATGGATCATGCCAAGATCATGGCGCCACCTGTTGTCAATGCAGTGTTATAGATTACTTAAGTAGTGACTGGGATTTGCTCATATTTCTTGCAGTGTATGACCCCGTTTAACTGCAACAAATAACGAAATGTTAGTCAATATTGTGGTAACAATATTCCTAGAAAATTACCCATATTTTATTTAAAGGAAAACCAAAAATGTTTGTGTCTAAAAAGTCGTGAAAACATGTGTCTTTTTCCATGTGTCATGGATTTTGTGTTTGACTTTTGATCTCTAATCATTGATAAAAATTTTAAGTTTTTTTTGTTTTTGTTTGTTTTCAATTAAAAGGCGTCAGGTCTGTTTTTCCTCTACCCTTTTGCGTTCAGATATCGATTATAAATATTTTTAGTTGTTTTTTTTTTTGTTACTCTTCTAATCTTACATGCAGCTCGTTGAACATGGTTTTTTTTTTAATGTCATGTTTGTGCAGTGTTTAGGTGTGAAAAGATTTATGACTTGTGTTCATTGATTCGTTTATTTGATTTGGTTAAAGAATCATTAGGAAAAAATGGTTGGTTGGATCAAAAAAAAAAAAAAACTATTCTTTGAAATGATTAAACTCTAGTGAGTTAATCGTTTTTATTCAACTGTCAACACATTTATACAGAGGATTATTGGCATCAGTGTCAAGTTTTTTGTGAGTAAATGAATAAAGATACTTCTAAAGACAAAGAATAATATTCAAGGGCAATGACATTATGTAGAAAATATATGAAGGTTTTTGCTATAATAACTTCAATATTTTAAACTAATTTGTTTAGAAAATTTTTTATTATTTTGTCTTAGTAAATTATTTCTATATTATTAAGTGAGTTTTATCATAAATTTAGTTTTCCATATGAAAATTAGATAAATTTAACTGAAAATGCTTTTTTTATGTTATAACATAAACATAACCTATGACATAAAAAATTTGTTTGATTTGAAATTTCTTTCTATTAAATAAAAATTTAGATACTGATAAAAAAGGAGCTAGACATAAAAATGTTAACCTTATGTCATGACATAAAAACATTTTTCGATTATATCATATCAAAAGTAGAATATAACTATATCTATTCAACATTCCATTCAAAAATTTAGATAAAAATGTGGCTACTGTTAAAAAAATGGCTTGACATAAAAATGTTGGCCTTATGTCATGACATAAAAACATTTTACTATTATGTCATTATCACAAGTATAATTTAACTATTTCTACTCAACATTCTATTCAATAATATTGATAAAAATGGCTTGACAAAAAACAAATGACTTGACATAAAAATGTTAGCCTTATGTCATGACATTAAAATATCTGTTCGATTGGAAATTTATTTCTTTTAAATAAAAATGTAGTTACTGATAAAAAAAATTACTTGACATAAAAATAATAACCTATATCATGACATTAAAACATCTTTGATTATGTCATCTCACAAGTATAATTTAACTATTTGTATTCAACAAAAAAATTTAATTAAAATTTTGATACTTATAAAAACAAATGGCTTGACATAAAAATGTTAGCTTTATCTCATGACATTAAAATACCTGTTTGATTGGAAATTTATTTCTATTAAATAAAAGTGTACATATTGATAAGAAAGGGGCTTGACATAAACATTTTAGCCTTATGTCATGACATAAAAACATTTTTCGATTATATCATATCAAAAGTAGAATATAACTATTTCTATTCAACATTCCATTCAAAAATTTTGATAATAATGTGGCTACTGTTAAAAAAATGGCTTGACATAAAAATGTTAGCCTTATGTCATGACATAAAAAGATTTTTCGAATATGTCATATCATAAGTAGAATTTAACTACTTCTATTCAACATTGCATTAAAACATTTTGATAAAAATGTAGATAATGATAAAAAAGATGGCTTGACATAAAAATGTTAGCCTTAAGACGTGACATTGAAATATTTTTAGGATTGGAAATTTATTTCTATTAAATAAAAATGTAAATACTTATAAAAAAATGGCTTGACATAAACATGTTAGCCTTATGTCATGACATAAAAACATTTATCGATTATGCCATAACATAAGTAGAATCGATTCAACATTAAAAAATTAGGATAAAAATGTAGATACGGACAAAACATGGCTTGACATAAACATGTTAGCCTTATGTCAAGACATAAAAACATTTTTCGATTATGTCATAACATAAGTATAGTTCAACTAGTTCTATTCTAAATGGCTTGACATAAAAATGTTAGACGTATGTATGATATTTTTATCGTCATTTAGCATTTTAGAACAAATAATAAATCAATACAACATAAATTTAATATATTATGCAGTAACATAATGCTGTTATGGTATGACATAAGGATGAAATATTTATGATAAAGATTTTTTTTGGTAACTTCTGTTTTATGAAATTTAATAAACTTTAAAATACTGATAAATTTTACTAAAAATAATGACTTTATGTTTTATGTCATAACATAATGCTAACATTTCTATGTAAAGACATTTTTTATCATCACTTAAATTTGTAATACAATTTGTTAATGAATATACACAAAATTATAAAAAAACTTGTAAATGTCATGACATAATGTAAACAGTTTTATGTCAGGACATTTTTGTCATAATTTTTATATCTATAAAATGTACATGTAAACGGATAAATACAATAATTTTAATAAAATCAACAACATTTTTATAAATTATGTCATGACATAATGTTAACATTTTTATGTCAAGTAATTTTTTTCCAATTTAAATTTTTATACAAATTTCTAATTGAAAAAGACTTAAAATTTTATAAAATTGTGTTTACCATTTTTAATGTTATAACATAAGACAGACATTTTTATGTTAAGGCAGTTTTTCTTTTTCTAAAACACCTTGACGACATTTTAAAATAACATAAATGTTAAAATTTAAAACAATTTATGTAAAAAAATATTTATGTTATGACATAATGTTATAACATTTTTATGTCAAGCCATTTTATTATTATTTACTTTTCTGAACTAATTATTAAGTGAATTAATTTTAAACAATTTTTAAATTCTAATAAAAACAATATTTAAATGTCATGACATATTGCTAACATTTTTATGTCAAGACATTTTTGTCATAATTTCGAAAATCCTGATATTTTAAGATTTTGATTACAGCCTAATTCTCATAGCTAATGAACAATGTTGTGTCTTATTAAATTTCTGTCTTAATATTTATTTAAATTAAAATCCACTCTTAAGTTCCCACATTATACTGTTTGTTTTGATTTTATAAAAGATTGTTGTAGAAAAAAAAAACTCTCATGTTTTAACGATTAATTTATATGAGCCTGTGTGTTTTTTTTTCGCGCAAATCTTATCTCGTTTAATGTTATAAAATATTTAATCAAATATGTGAAACAGAAAAAACACTGAACATGTCTTATTTAACGTTATCGCGTCTTGAATGAATTACAATTATTATTTTCTGATGTTGTGTGCAGTTGATTTGAAATTAAACCGAGATAAATTGCGAACAACAAAAAAAAAACTCAATAAAATTATGAAAAGATGCAGATTGTATTAATAAAGCAAGCGAAACTACAGTAAAGGAGAAAACAAGCTAAGAAATACTTCGATAGTTCAAATTGTTAATAAAAATTTAAAATTTCTCTAGCTCTAAAGCAAATATTTTCCATCATTTACAAATACAGATGTTTGAGTAAAAAATATTTAAACAAATATTAATATTTATTGGTATTTAAACTGTTAAAAATCCTATTCTTCAAATGTCATTTCAAATATTTTCCATAAACAAATTTAATTAACGCCTAGACCATAAAAATGTCATAAATTTCCCCAGAATGTCATTTATAACGACCCCCTTTTCCACAGACTACCAAAACAAACAAACAGACAGATTAGAATTAAGAAGAATTTTTCACACGCTTCATTTATGTATTATAATGTGTGTTAGAAATAGAAAACATTTCAAATATTTCTTGTTTGTGTGACTCTGTGTCAGTTATTCTGACACATTATCAATTCCTGTGAGTGTTTTAAAGCGGCAAGTGATCTGTGAAGTAGAAAATAGAAATAAAAATTTATTGGGAGCAGAACTAATCGTTTAAAAATAAATTTGTTGTTAAGCTGTTTAGCAATTAATTTGGGAAGAGAAATTATTACAATGAATTGAATGATAGGCATGATAAGGGGAATTGACAGCGTTAAATGTAAAAAAGAAGGAGATTTGTTAAACATATTTTTTTAATGAACTATCTTTGAAAAACAATAAAATAATTGTTTAATTTATGGGGAAACAGATTATTAATTTAGTTACTTCAAGGAAAATGTATCTCTTGACAATCTAAAAAACATTATTTTTTACCACAGCTTTCTTCTTAATTTCAAAATTTCTGATCACTAAAAACATCATAAATGTCAATAGGCTGAATTTGAAATCTGGGTGCTATCATGACATTTAAATATTGTTTTTATTATATGTAATTTAATCTAATTTTAAAATTAATTCAATAAATATTTGGTGTAGAAAAGAAAATAACAATAAAATGGCTTGATATAAAAATGTTAACATTATGTCATAAGATAAATATTTTTGTATACAACAATTTTTTTATTTTACCATTTATGTTATTGTAAAATGTCGTAAAGGTGTTTTAAATAAATGAAAACTAGTTTGACATAAAAATGTCAGAGTTATGTTATAACATTAAAAATGGAAAGCAAAATTTTATAAAATGTTAAGTTTATTTCCATTATAAACTGTAATAAAAATTAAAATGGCAAAAAAAATTACTTGACATAAAAATGTTAACATTATGTCATGACATAAAAAATTATGTCATAACATGAAAAATTAAAAAAAAATTATTTAACATTATAGTACATATTTAACTAGAAATTGTTATAGAAACTAAAACTTTTATTTAATAACATGGCTTGACATAAAAGAGTCAGGTTTATATTGTAATATGAAAAATGATAAGCAAAATTATTTATAATTTATATTTTTATGTCATAACATAAATAAATAGTTACACTCATCTATATTTTAAAATCTGTTTATCAATACATGTTCTCGAACAAGTAAACTATGCTTAAAAATGTCAGAACATTAATATGACATGATATAAAATGAAATGAAAATGTTTGCGTTATATCATAACATAAAAATGTTCACTAACATTTTTTTATAGTTACATCCATCTATAGACTTTTTTATTTTTAAAATGGTACAATAAAGTAATTTCGAATCCGAAAATTATCTGACATAAAAATGTTAGACATTATGTTATAACATAAATTTAATATTTTAACAAATTTATAAAAAATTTTGAATTATATTTAATTACAAATTGTCCCAAAAAGGTTAATAGTGAAATAAAACGTCAGGACATAAAAATTGCCTTATATCATAATATAAAAATGTTTACTAAGATTTTTTTGTAGTTTAACAACAAATTGTTAAAACAAAACAAAAAATGTAAATCTAAAAAATTATCTGACATAAAAATGTTAGACATTATGTTATAACATAAGTTGAAAATTTTTAAAAATTTATATAAATTTTAAATTATATTCAATTACAAATTGTCCACAAAATATGAATACTGACATAACATGTCAGGACATAAAAATGTTAACACAATGTTTTAATTTTTTTTTTTTGTGAAAAATATATAAAACTCATTTTTAAGATAAAATGATTAATAAACTATCAACTGAACTTAAAGATATTGAAAAATGTTTTACCATAACAATGTTTGCATTATGTCATGACATTGCATTTTTTTATTCTAATTTATTATGATATAAATCTGATAATAGTAAATAAAATGTCTTGATATAAAAATGTTAGGGTTGACACTTATGTCAAGACATATTGTTATTAGTCGTATGTACATAGATTTTGCAATGTATATGTTTCTATCTATTTTGTAGGTCAAAATTTTGATATTTATGTTAAGACATAAATATTGTTCAAAATTTTAGTGACAAAAAAAAAAATTACATTAAAATTTTCATAATTATGCTTTCAAGTTATATGGATTTATTTTTTTTACTTATTTTAATTTTAACTAACGCTGACGTTTTTATGTTAAGACATAATTGTGAAATATTTATGTCAAGACATATTTTTTACAAATTATCGTGGTAACTATACATATGTATTAGGGAAAAATGTATTTCATTCAAGTATTTTGTACATAATATTAAAATTTATGTTATGACATTAAAATATCAAGACATAAAATGTTTTAAAATTAGGTTAATTATGTTGTAAACTCATAAGATCTATTTGGTAGGACAAAATTTGGATATTTAAGTTAAGACATAAATATTCTTGACATTTTTATGTCAAGACATACGTTTTAAAATTTTTCAATTATGTATATAATTCCATTTTTACTTATTTTCATTTTAAATTATTGTGACTTATTTATGTCAAGATACATTTTTGTTACAATTTATCGTGAAAAACGAATATTTAGCACATTATACTATTTTCAAAATGTATGTTATAGCATAATATTGACATTTGTATATAAAAACATTTATGTCAAGACATTTTAAGTTTTAACATTTTCATTTAGATATATTTTATTTTAATTTTAAGTAACTCATTTTTATGTACGTAATTGTGAACTATTTATGTCAAGACATATTTTTTTACAAATTATCGGTACAATATACATTTTTGCGAAACAATGTATTTAATTTAAACATTTTGTCATTAACATTGAAATTTATGTTATGTCATTATGTTGACATTTTAATGTTACGACATAAAATGTTTTAAAATTGTATTAATTATTTTATAAACACATAAAATCTATTTTGATATTTTAGTTAACACAAATATTGTTGACATTTTTATGTCAAGACATAAGTTTTAAAATGTACAAGTTTATCCAATTTTTACTGATTTTCAGTTTAAATAACGTTGATAGTTTTATATTTTTATATAATTGTGACATATTTATGTTAAGTAAAATTTTTTTCTAAAAGTTATCGCGGAAAACTAATATTGAGCTAATTTTTATACAATTTAAACATTTTGTACATATTTTCGAAATTTATGTTATGACATAATATTGAAATTTCTATATCAATTTAAACATTTTCTTGACTTTAAGTAAACAATATAAAAATCAATTGTTTAACTAACTTTATAAAATAATGTTGACATTTTTATGTTAAGACATAATTGTTATTTGATTATGTCATGATATAGTTTATTTTACAAATTATTATATGGAACTAATATATACAATTTTTTTTATATAATTTAAACGTTTTGTACATATTACCGCAATTTATGTTAAGACATCATGTTGACATTTTTATGTCAAGACATTTGAAGTTTTAAAATTTTCTTAATTTTAATTTAACAATATAAAAATTAGTATTTTAACTAATTTTCTTTATAAAATAATGTTGACATTTTTATGTTAAGACGTAATTTATTATGTCAATGCATAGTTATTGATTACAAATAATCGTGTAAAACTTATATATGAGATCATTTTTTTAATCTAAACGTTTTGTACATATTATCGAAAACTATGTTAAGACATCATGTTGATATTTATATGTCAAGACATTTAAAGTTTTAAAATTTTCTTGATTTTAATTTAGCAATATAAAAATTAGTCTTTTAACTAATTTTATCTATAAAATAATGCTGACATTTTTATGTTAATCGTTATTTAATTATGTCAAGCCATAGTTTTTGTTTGCAAATAATGGTGGAAATCTTAAATTTCAGATAATTTTTTTATTTATTTTAAAAATTTTGTACATATTAACGAAATTTATGTTAAGATATAATATTGACACATTTATGTTTAGACAAATTTTTCTTAAATATATTGATTATATAACAAACATTTAAATACATTGGACTTTTTGGTAGTTTTCTGCTTTAACATGTAGACATTTTTATGTTAAGATATAATGTTAACATTTTAATGGTACATATTTTTCTTTTCTTAACTTGAGCATTATTTTTATTAAAGTTTTGCAGTAATTTTAGTTTTGTTATATTTCTAATACTTTTATGTTAAAACATATTTATGTTATGACTCTCTTTATTTTCTTATAAAATCATTTTAAAGAATTAGTATTTTTCTTTTCCTCTTTCCAGATCTATCAAGTCTTCTATGTTATGCTAAAATCCGCCAACTCACCCCGGCCTGCTTCCTGGATATTAGAGAAATCCATAGATGGCTACAATTTCCAAGCCTGGCAATATTTTGGACGTTCGGAACTGGATTGCAAACAGCGCTACAATCTTCCAGCACAAAATGGCAAATATCAATTTCAAAATGACACCGAAGTCATCTGCACCACTCAATTCTCCAAAGCCTTGCCCCTTGAAAATGGGGAGCTGCATGTATCGCTACTCAAAAATCGCCCCGGAGCCATGGAACAATCCCAAGAACTAATGGATTTTATAACAGCACGCTTTATACGCATACGTTTTCAGGGCATGCACTCTACAGCCAATTTGGATAATAGTGTCTATTGGCAATTGGATGCCCATTCTTTAGAGAAACGCAGTTTTTATTCCCTTAAGCAAATAAGGGTAAGTGCCCGCTTGGATTGTCATGGTCATGCGGAGAAAACCAAAGAACTGGCTGAGAAATACAAAGGACAAAAGGAGTTTTCTGGTTTGGAGTCCACTTTGCAGTGTGAATGTCAGCATAATACTTGTGGCAATAATTGCTCCCAATGCTGTCCTTTGTATCAAGACAAACCCTTTCGCAATGGCACCATGAGAGAGGCTCATGAATGTGAAATTTGTCAGTGTAATGATCATGCAGAGGTATGTGTTTATGATAGTTTTTTGGAGCGGGGAGTGTGCCAGGACTGCCGCAATAATACCACCGGCAATGAATGTGAATTTTGTTTAAATGGCTACTTTAGACCCCTGGGGGCCTTGACCAATGAACCCTGCCAGTTGTGTGAGTGCAACACTAAAGGTTCTACTGGGTTGTGTCATGCTGAAGGAGGCTCTTGTGTCTGTCGTGAGGGTTTCCAGGGCGACAAATGTGAAGAATGTGCTGCTGGTTTTTATGGTGAACAGTGTCTAAAATGTGAGTGTGACACCAGGGGCACTATGGCCGATAGCGAATGTGCTGGGATTTGTGTTTGCAAGGCTAATGTTGAAGGTGATACTTGTGCTCAATGTAAAGAAGGTTTTTATGATTTGACAGCTGAAAATCCGGATGGATGTTCCTCTTGCTGGTGTTCCGGTTTAGAGGCAGCCTGCTCTAGCGCCCAATTGTCTACTTTGGCCTTTGAGACACTTAATGATTGGAAAATTACCGATATTACAAGATCCCAAACGGCAGTGCCCTCTGTAGATTCTGATACAAATTTCCTGGGCTATGGCATGTATGATCTATCCGATGTAGAGGCCATCTATTGGCAGGCACCCCAGGGTTATTTGGGCAATCGTTTGACTAGCTATGGCTCACGCTTGTCCATGCAAGTCAATTGGGTTACCATAAGAGGCGATACTTCGGGCAAGCCTACATCGGGGCCCAATGTTATATTGTTTGGCAAGAATGGCTTGAAAATAGCCTATGGTGATGAGGAGTTTACTAGAGGTTCCAGTGCCACCATTAACATAACTTTGGAACAAACTGGCTGGTATCATGTGCCAGCAGCAGTGCAGGATATAAAAACCCGTTTAAGGCGCAATGAATATCATGGTTCCCAAGTGACCAGATCACAATTCATGTCAGTGTTAACCAACTTAGAGGCATTGTTGGTAAGAGCGGCTTTTCACACCGATCAAGTGGAAACAAATTTGGAACGGGTAATAATATACACCGGAGGCTTAGAACTGGCGGGACTGGCCTCTACCCATGTGGAGCAATGTGTGTGTCCCTCGGGCTACACCGGTTTATCCTGTGAGTCATGTGACTTTGGATATATAAGAGTCTATGAAAATTCCACTGATCATCATGAGGTGGGACGCTGCAAACCCTGTCCCTGTAATGGTCATTCGAATTCGTGTGATTTACAAAGTGGTGGTTGTGGCAATTGTATGCACAATACCTATGGTGAAAGGTAAGTGGAAGCTATTTAGTAATAAATTCACCTAAACTCAACTCATTTAAAACCTCATTTTTATAAAGGTTAAAGTCTTAGCTAACCCTAGACATTTTCAACTCAAGAAACTCAACTTACAATCCACTTAATCATACTCACCATTTTTGTGTGTGTTTTTCTTTCGTTTTAGATGTGAACGTTGTAAACGCGGCTACTATGGCAATCCCTTGCATGGCACACCCAACGACTGCAAACCATGTGCCTGCCCTCTACTGGCTGAAAGTAACAATTTCTCTCCCAGCTGCCAGCTAAAAACATATTCTATCATGGACATAAACCCCATTTATGGAGTGGTGGAAAATACCGAATACATTTGCACACAATGTCCGCCTGGCTACACCGGAGATCATTGTGAAATGTGTGATGATGGCTACTATGGCAAGCCCACCGAATTGGGTTCATCGTGTCGGCCGTGTGATTGTGAGGGCGGACCGTGTGATGTGTTTACGGGACGGTGTATAGTGTGCGAGTGAGTATAAGAAAATTTTGTTTTATAAACCTTTTATAAGTTTCAAAATAGTTTGTGAATCTGGAGGATATAATTACATATATTTTGGAAAACATTTTTTGATATTTTTAACTTAGGTTTGACATAATGTTGATATATTTATGTTAAGACATAATTAATCGTTTAATTTTCTTAATTAAACCTATAAATTATGAAAATGTAAATATTTTTGAAAATATATTTATCCTTGACATCATGATGACATTTTTATGTTAAGACATAATGTTAACATATTTATGTTAAGACATAATTTGTATAATTTTTTTCATGTTTGAATTTGATATAATAAATTGTATGGAATTTTTTTACTACATTTTTATTTTTTCTATGTATCGCCTACATTTATGTTATGACATAATACCAATACAGATATTAATATGTCATATTATCTTTAACGTTTAATTTTCTTAATTAAACCTATAATTTATGAAAATTGAATTATATTTTTAAAATATATTTATCCTTGGCATCATGATGACATTTTTATGTTAAGACATAATGTTAACATATTTATGTTAAGACATAATTTGTGTTATTTTTTTCACTTTTGAATTTGATATAATACTTTTTAAGGATTTTTTTTACAAAATTTTTATATTTTCTATGTATCTCCAACATTTATGTTATGACATAATATCAATACACATATTAATGTGTCATATTATCTTTAACGTTTAATTTTCTTAATTAAATGTATAAATTATGAAAATTTTATTATATTTTTAAAATATATTTATGACATTTTTATGTTAAGACATAATGTTAACATATTTATGTTAAGACATAATTTTTGTAATTTTTTCATTTTTGAATTCGATAATAATTTTTAAGGATTTTTTTTTTTTACAAAATTTTTATAATTTTTATATATCTGCTAAATTCAAATTCATACCAATTCATTTATTACTGTTATGATACAATATTGTGTTTAGCGTTTAATTTTCTTAATTAAACCTATAAATTATGAAAATTTAATTATTTTTTTCCTTGAAATCATGATAACAATTGTATGTTAAGACATAATATTAATTAATTTTTATAAATTTGTTTGTAAAAAAACTTTTTTTTATTCGTTTGGATAAATCCATAATTTTCTGGAAATATAGACATTTGTCTTGACATTTTTTAGTTTGCTCATAATACATTTTCACGTTAAGACATAATTTTAAAATTAACTTTCTTTTAATCAATAATTTTAAGATGTTTTCGTACATGTTCTAGACATTCATCTCATGACATGTTTATGTTAAGACATATAATTTTTTAATTTTTTTTATTAAGTTTCTTGTTAAGGTGTGTTTAGTTATTTGTTTCAAAAAATCCAACATTTTCTTGAATTGCTGAGATTCATGTCTTGAAAAAATTTCACAATTTTATGTTAAGACATAAAATTTTGGTAATTTTTATAAATTTGTTTGTAAACAAGTTTTTTTATTTGTTTGGAAAAATCTAACATTTTCTGGAAACATTGACATTTATGTCTTGATATTTATATGTTAGGTTATAATACATTTTCATGATGAGATTAATTTTAACATAAATTTTCTTTTGAAAACAAGTTTTTTTATTTGTGTGGGAAAATCTAACATTTTCTGGAAACATTGACATTTTTATGTTAGGTCATAATACATTTTCGTGTTTTTACATAAATTTTCTTTTAAAAACAACTTTCTTAGCTATTTTGTAGTTATTTTTGATATTATGTACTTGAGCTAGCCATATATGTCTTGACATGTTATTGACATTTTTATGTTAAGGCATACAATATTTGTAATTTTTAAAATTATTTTTGTTTAGTTCTTGTGAAAATGTTTTCTTTTATTTGTTTGGAAAAATATAAAATTTTTTGGAATTACTGACATTTATGTCTTGACATAAAGTTGACATTTTTATATTAAGACATAAAATGTTAATTTTTATAAATTTGTTTCTGAAAAAGTTGTCTTGTATTTATTTGAACAAATCTTAACATTTTCTGGAAACATTGACATATATGTCTTGACATTTTTATGTTAGGACATAATATATTTTTATGTTGAGACATAATTTTTAAATTAATCTTTTAAAAGCTATTTTTAGTTAATTTTGCTATTATGTACTTGAGCTAGACATTTGTGTCTTGATATGTTACTAACATTTTTATGTCAAGACATACAGTTTTGAAATTTTTTTTTTTTTAAGTTTCTTTAAAAGTGGATATTTTTAATTGTTTGAAAAATTAAAATTTTCTGGAATTATGTATTGAAATTTATGTCTTGACATAAAGTTGACATTTTTATGTTAAGACATACAATTTTGGTAATTTTTATATTATATATTTTTTGTTTTTGTAAAAATACTTTTTTTATTTTTGTGGATAAATCTAGAAATATTGACATTTATGTCTTGAGATTTTTATGTTAGGTCATATTAAATTTTCATGTTGAGATACAATTTTTAAATGAATTTTATTTTTAAAACAATTTTTAAGTTTTTTTGTAGGTAATTTTGATATAATGTACATGAGCTAGATATTTATGTCCAGACATTTTTATGTCAAGACATATTATTTTGTGAAAGTGGATTTTTTTGATTTGTTTGGAAAAATTGAAATTTTTCTGGAATTATTGAAATTTAGGCGTTGACATTTTTATGTTAAGACATAAAAATTTGACAATTTTTATAAATTTCTTTGTGAAAAAGTTTTTTATTTCTTTGGCTAAATCTAACATTTTCTGGAAACATTGACATTTATGTCTAGACATTTTTATGTTTTAAATGAATTTTCTTTTAGAAACAATTTGTTTAGCTATTTTGTATGTAATTTTGATATTATGTACATGAGCTAGACATGTTACAGACATTTTTATGTCAAGACAAATTTTTAAATTTGTTTTTTTTTTTTGTTAAGTTTCTGTTTATGTTAAGACATAAAATGTTGGTAATTTTTATAAATTTGTTTGTAAAAAAGTTGTTTTTTATTTGTTGGATAAGTCTTAACATTTTCTGGAAACATTAACGTTTATGTCTTGACATTTTTATGTTAGGACATAATACATTTTCATGTTGAGACATAATTTTTAAATGATTTTTTTTTTCCAAAAAAATTTCGGTTAATTTTGAAATAATGTACATTTATGTCATGACATGTTACTAACATTTTTATGTTAAGACATACAATTTTGGAAATTTTTTTTTAAAAAAGTATTGTATTTGTTTGAATAAATCTTACATTTTCTGAAAACATTGACATTTATGTCTTGACATAAAGTTGAAAATTTAGCTTTCTTTGTAGAAAATTATATAAAATAAGTTTCTTATGATATATAATTATGGATATGTTGTAAATTATATGTTGGCATAACGTTATTATTATGAAAGTGTTAAATTTGTATTGAAAACGATTAAACAATTTGTGATATGTATTTTGTAAAGTTATTAAAATAATCTTAGATTTCTTGCAATTTTTATAAAGAAAATTATTTTTATTTTTTGCACTGACCTTTTTAAATTAACATATTTTACTTAATTTTACAATATTTTCCCTTTTTTCCTTTTTCCAGAGGCAACACCGAGGGCTGGCATTGTGAACGCTGTAAGATGGGTTTCTGGGGTGATCCCTCTATGGGCTGTGAGCCCTGTGATTGCTTTAGCGAGGGCTCTGACAGCTCCGTGTGTGACAGCACCGATGGCCAATGTTTGTGTAAACCCCGTTACAATGGTCAAAAATGTGATGAATGTGGCGAGGGTTATGCCCAAATCGATCAGAAATGTGCTCCCTGTTCATGTGATGAATGGGGAGCGATTGAGCCGCAAACCTGTGATCCAGACAATGGCCAGTGTCAGTGTAAACCTGGTGTGCAGGGCCTTAAATGCAGTGAATGTGAAGAGGGTTTCTTTGGCCTCAAAGAAGAATCCTATGGTTGTGGGGGTAAGTGTGGCATTTTTTTCAATATTTTTTAATTTATTTTTTTGTTTGACTTTGATTTCATTTAAAATGGTTGTGTGTTTCAAGAGGAAACCCATCATAATCCATTAAATTATATTAAATTTAGTTTCGTTAAAAAGAATTTTTTTTGTAATTAAGGAAGAAAGATTCATAATGAGCGTATACAACACTTTAGTTTTAAATTGTTTTTCAATTTCATAATTTCATTTTTTTTTTCTTGAGTTTCCCTTGTTTAAACGAGTATTTTATGGTATTTTTGATTCTTTTTTGGGAACGTGCGTTGGTTTTGTTTTAATGCTATGGTGCGTTATTGATCTCTTTTTTTTAAAAGATTAAAAGCAGATGATCGTTTTTTGTTTTGGTATTTTTAGGCATCAATAGCCAAGACGTGCAACAATTGACCTGCTGCACTACAATTTGTGGCTGTTTAAAGCAAGAAGAAGTCATGTGAAGAATTCTTTGTTTCAGTTTAATTTCTATATAAATTTATTATTTCAAGTGCTTTCTTTCAGTTTTTTTTATTTTTGGTTTTTGATTTTCGAGGTTGTTTTCTGGTTATTAAATTTATTCCAGCAACAGCAACCACTTGTAGTTAATGAAAGAAAAATATCTTTAAATACAATTTATTTAATCATTATGGTTTACAAACTCTTACCTTAATGTAGTTTTCCTTTAACATTTCGGATTTGTTATGAAGTAAAAGTTCTGGTTTCTAAATATTTCATGTTTTATTGGAAAAAAAAAAACCCAACAATTTTGGAAATTATTTATGAAAATTACTTTCAACATTGAGATTTTTTGTTTAGATATAGTTTTGTTGAAAATAAATGGGTCATATTGTGTTTGATGTGTGTGTGTGGTTTATTGGGGTTAGGAAAGAAAAGTGAAAACTTAAAAAAAAAAAAATTAATAAATAAAATATAATAGATTAGAATATAGTGCATTAATTCAGCAGTAACTAGGTAAAATAAAGTGGTTTTTGTGTAATTAATTTAAATTTTTTTTTTTATTTTAACTTCAAAATTTTAAATTTGTCAAATCTTCTAAATGACCTAACTTTGGTGAAAAAAGGAAATCGCACAATATTTTGGTTTTATCTTATACACAACAACATAACCTTTTAAATAATATTTAAATCATTTAAATTCATTAATATGTATTTTTTTAAATTGTCATCAAAGTTCAAATATTCTGAGCTAAAATTCAAAAATTGGTTTAATGAAAATTTTCGTAAAAATAGGGGAAAATTTAGGAAATCGTAAAGAATTTTTTCTTTGTTTAGTAGAAGACAGAGCAAACTAAATTTATTAATAGGAATTAGGTAAATTGGTTAATATATATTATTTTAAAAATTTAAGCAAACTTTAATAATTTTTATTGTATTTAAATTATATTAAAAATGTATACATGAAACAATCTAAGAGTTTTTGGTTTATTTTAGTTGCTTAAGTTATTAGCTTTTAGATTGAGAAAAAATAGTTTGCGATTTCCATTTCTTTGTTATTTTGGTCATATATGAAATTTGGATAAATTTCTAGTTTTTTGAATTTTCGCTCAAAAAAAATTCACAGTTTGAAAGCATATTAAACTTTTATATGTTAAACTATTACGGAGTTTTTAGTAAATTTGAGTAGTTTATTATGTTGTTTATTACAGGGTTGTAAAATAGTTAACGATTTGCCATAATTGAGAAATTTGTTAAATTTTGATTTTTTTTAATATTTTCGCTCTAAAATTTAAAAAAACTTCAAAGTTTGAAAGCTTATTAAACTTTTGTATTTTAAACTATTACGGAGTTTTTAGTAAATTTTAGTAGTTTATTATGTTGTTTATTACAGGGTTGAAAAATAGTTTGCGATTTGCCATAATTGAGAAATTTGTTAAATTTCAATTATTTTAATATTTTCGCTCTAAAATTTAAAAAAAACTTCAAAGTTTGAAAGCATATTAAACATTTAGATATTAAACTATTACAGAGTTTTTAGTAAGTTTTAGTAGCTTAATTTGTTGTTTATTACAGGGTTGAAAAATAGTTTGCGATTTGTCATAATTGAGAAATTTCTTAAATTTAGATTTTTTTCCATTTTCGCTCAAAAATTTAAAAAAAAACTTCAAAGTTTGAAAGCATATTAAACATTTAGATATTAAAATATTCAGGAGTTTTTAGTAAATTTTAGTAGTTTATTATGTTATTTATTACAGGGTTGAAAAATAGTTTGCGATTTGCCATAATTGAGAAATTTGTTAAATTTAGATTTTTTTTAAATTTTCGCTCGAAATTTAAAAAAAACTTCAAAGTTTGAAAGCATATTTAACTTTTATATGTTAAACTATTAAGGAGTTTTTAGTAAATTTTAGTAGTTTATTATGTTGTTTATTACAGGATTGAAAAATAGTTAGCGATTTGTCATAATTGAGAAATTTGTTAAATTTTGATTATTTTAATACTTTCGCTCAAAAATTTCAAAAAAACTTCAAAGTTTGAAAGCATATTAAACTTTTATATGTCAAACTATTTTGAAGATTTTAGTAAATTTTAGTAGTTTAATTTGTTGTTTATTACAGGGTTGAAAAATAGTTAGCGATTTGCCATAATTGAGAAATTTGTTAAATTTCGAAAAAACTTCAAAGTCAAAATTTTCGAGCGAAAATTTAAAAAAAAAATTCAAAGTTTGAAAGCATATTAAACTTTTATATGTTAAGCTACTGCGGAGTTTTTAGTAAATTTTAGAAGTTTATTATGTTGTTTATTACAGGGTTGAAAAATAGTTTGAGATTTTAATTATTTACCTTTTATTTGCTATAAATGAAAAATTTGTTAAATTTTGATTTTTTTAAATTTTCGCTCAAAAATTTCAAAGTTTGAAAGAATACCAAAAATGTATATATTAAATGATGTGGGATTTTTTGCTAAATTTGTATAGCTAGAGTTGTTGTTTATTCGATGTTGGCGAAAACCATTTCAATATCCATTTCAAATCTATTTTTTGGCCTTATACAAATTGTGGTAAATTTCGAAATTTTTTTCAATTTATTTTTTTTAACTTTCAAGTTTGAAGTTATATTACAATATAACTATATTGATTAATATTAAAGATTTTAAGGCATTTTGTTAGCCTTACTTGTTGTCTATTATAAGGTAAAAATATAGTTTGCGATTTCCAATTTTTACTTTATATTTGTTTTATTTAAAATTTAAATGAATTTTGATTTATTTCAAATGTATAGCCTGAAAACTTCAAAGTTTGAAAGAATATTAAAAATTTTTACATTAACAAATTTACGTGTTTTATGCAGTTTTTAGAAGCTTATTTTGTTGTTTATTAGTTTCAGGCCAAATAGTTTACATTCTTAATTTTTTTCTTAAAAAATGTTAACACAAATATTTTATGATTTTTTTTATTAGAAAAAAAAAAAATTATGTTTTTCAAGTTATTTTTTGACCACTTTTTTAAGATTTTCTTGTAAAAAAATTCTATGAATTTGTTATAGAATTTGTTGTTTAAACATTTATAGAGTTGCATGACTCTTAAATGAAAATGTGTTCCATATGTGCGTATACTTGAGTTAAAAGATATTATTACCTTTTGTTCTTTAGGCTTTACATGCATATAATTGCCTTGAAGTTTACATATTTCTTACCAGAGATTTACACACCTCATGGATTTGTTAGGGGAGCTAGGCCGTCATCACTATCCAAAAAAAAAAAAAACACACACACTAAAAACGTTTTGGTCTAGTGATGTTAAACTGCCGCTTCTAAAAAATATATTTCTTAATTATTTCTGTATTCAAAGTGTTATTTAGGGAAAAATCAAGAAAGATAATTGGTGAGATTATTATTTTTTTTTTTTTTTTTGTTTCAAAATTAAGTTGGTCATAGAGTTATTTTTAGTTTAGATTTTTCTTTAGCTTCAATTACATACTTTGAAAGTGTAACAGATTTCAAATGTGACATGTTTGATGTTGCTTGCAACCTCTACCTACTAGTGTTACCATCAGCAAAAGACATTTGATATTTTCTAAAGTAAATAATGCAATATGAGTGCAATACTAAAGTGTCATCTTTAACTGAAATTTCTTTGGACCGTTTCTTGGCAAACAAAAAAAAAAAAAATAAATAAAAAAACATGGTTTTTTGTACGTGCTTTGTTTAGCTGTCAACATAATACCCCCGGTATGTCATGCAACAATGTTGTACTAGTTACTTATTTGACCATAGAATATAGTTCATGTTTAAAACATGTAGATTTCTTAGTTTTTTCTTGTATTTTTTATTTTAAGCTGCAAAAAACCTTCCTCCCATTTTTTTCCTCTTAAATTACCCAGTAATTTTTATTTTATTTTTGTAAGTTGCTCATAATTTTAATTATTGTGTTGTTAAGTTTTTTTGTTTCTTGACACCTGAGTGTAAATTATGCACCTGGTTTTTTTGTTCGCAAGTAAATGATTTAAAGCTGTTTTGTGCCAAGTTTTGTGGGCATTAATTACTTTTAGACAGGTACTTGTGGCATGTGCCCAAGAGTTAAAAGTTAAGCTAAAAAAGGTTCTTGAAAATGGGAAAGATTCTTGTTAAAAAATGTATTAGAAAACTAATAACAAATTTTAGTAAATTTTATTTATTTTTTTTTTCAAATTTTGCTAGTTCAGTGAAAAAAAATATATTAAAATTTTTTTTTAATTTTTAGTTATTTAGTTACATTATATAGTTCTCTATTAATTCTTGAAAAAATATTTTCCATTTTTGGTTGTTAACATATTTTTTGACTCAGTTAAAAAAAATTATAATTTTAGCCATTAAGCTCTTTAGCTACAAAGTTTGAAAGCTCTTAAAACATGTATATATTAAGATATTAAACAGTTTTTATATAATTTTAAAAGCTTATGCAATTGCCTATCTAAACTACCAACAATAATTTAAGATTTTGTTAATTTAATGAAACCTTTTTTGTAATTACCCTATTTTACTATAAAATTTTTTTTTTTTTTTTAAATTTTGCTTCAAACTTTAATGGTTTATAGAAAAATTATATATTAATCAATTAGTTAGATTTTTACACTATAGATTTACCATTTAGTTCTCTATTAATGCCTAAAAAAATATTATGCGATCTTGGAAAAATCCTAACCAAGTCAAAGACCTAACTCAGTTGTCAAAAACCTAAGTGGTGAGAATGTATTAGTAAAAAAAGTATGTCTATGAAAAGAATTGTCTATGATCCTAACTTTAGCAATAATGCTCAATAACTACAAAGTTTAAATATTGGGTGTATGACTTAAAAAACCGTAATTTGTCCAATGTTTTACCACTTATTTTGAAACAATATAAATTTATTCAAAGTACTGGTCATTGTTTCCCATCTTTCTGAGCCAAACGAACAGCTCATCTTTTGAGGGCAAGAACGAATCAAGGCAATATCGGATAATCTGTTCCAAAATAAAGCATATCCCAGAGAGAGTGTTCTGCATGGATCGAAACAACTAATAAGGCGGATGAGGCAAAACTTCCCAGCCACTTCATTCTAAATACTTTTTAACAGGTATTGCATCATGTGGCCGAGTGTTGTCATTACGGTTTCATGCCTGACCTAATATTCTGGGCGTTTATCGGCCAATGATCGCTTTAAACCAGTCAGTTGCGTTCACTACTAATTCCCTGTGATCGTCTGGCCTAATTTCAGCAGCTCGTAATAAATAGGACTGATTTGTTCCCACCAAGTACACATAATTACCTCAAAGTCATGGTTTCGACAGGTTGGCCGGGCTTTACACATGATCTCTTACAGATATGTACTTTTCAAAATGACATATAAGTTATTAAAAACAAAAACCGTGTTCAAAAGATACGCGGTTTTTATTTTTGCGATCTTGATAATTCTTTTAACCTTATGTGAGCCTATGTGCCTTCTATAGGTATTCTTCCCAGCAGCTTGTACAATAGTTATAATGTAAAATCAAACTGTCCCTAAACAATCACTACAAATTAGAGTCAGACTCCTAGTTATCCATTCAGTTCCCAGATATTCTTTCACGTTCGATAACACAACAAATTAATTGACTGAGCAATCTGCAGACAATTCATTTTCAAGATTTTTGATGCAAATTTTAAATAATCGTCTTATTTTCACATCAAAATCAGTAGTGAATGTTTAATAAATATCACAGAATCTTCACATCAATCGAGGATCTCAAAAGACACAGAAGCTTCACTTCAATCGTGGATCTCTAAAGACACAGAATTTTCTCATCAATCGTGGATCTCCAAAGACACAGAATCTTCTCATTAATCGAGGATCTTCAAAGACACAGAATCTTCACATCAATCGTGAATCTCCAAAGACATAGAATCTTCTCATCAATCTTGGATGTTTAAATCAATCGTGGATCTCTAAAGAAACAGAATCTTCACTGCAATCGTGGATGTTTAGAGCAATCATGGGTCTCTAAAAACACAGAATCGTCACATCAATCGTGGATCTCTATAGACACAGAATCTTCACTCAATCGTGGATGTTTAAAGCAATCGAGGATCTCTAAAGACACACAATCTTCACATCAATCGAGGGTCTTTAAAGACACATAATCTTCTCATCAATCGTGGATGTTTAAAACAATCGTGGATCTCTAAAGACACAGAATCTTCATATCAATCGTGGATCTCTAAAGAGACAGAATCTTCACATCAATCGTGGATCTCTAAAGACACAGAATCTTCAC
Source organism: Calliphora vomitoria (assembly GCA_942486065.2). Taxonomy (NCBI): domain Eukaryota; kingdom Metazoa; phylum Arthropoda; class Insecta; order Diptera; family Calliphoridae; genus Calliphora; species Calliphora vomitoria. The sequence goes on along the minus strand of OW818030.2, from coordinate 10,249,522 downwards.
ATCAATCGTGGATATTTAAATCAATCGTGGATCTCAAAAGACACAGAATCATCACTTTAATCCTGGATTTTTAAATCAATCGTGGATGTCTGAAGACACAGAATCTGCTCATCAATCGAGGATCTCCAAAGAGACAGAATCTTCTCATCAATCGTGGATGTTTAAAGCAATCGAGGATCTCTAAAGACACAGAATCTTCACATCAATCGAGGATCTCCAAAGACTCATAATATTCACTTCAATCGTAAATGTTTAAAGCAATCGAGGATTTCTAAAGACACAGAATATTTACATCAATCGTGGATGTTTATAACAATCGTGGATCTCTAAAGACACAGAATCTTCACATCAATCGTGGATGTTTAAAGCAATAGAGGATCTCTAAAGACACAGAATCTTCACTTCAATCGAGGGTCTCTAAAGACACAGAATCTTCTCATCAATCGAGGATCTCTAAAGACACATAATCTTCTCATCAATCGTAGATGTTTAAAGCAATCCTGGATCTCTAAGGACAAAGAATTTTCACATCTATCGAGGATTTCGTAAGACACAGAATCTTCTCATCAATCGAGGGTGTCTAAAGACACAGAATCTTCACATCAATCGAGGATTTCTAAAGACACAGAATCTTCTCATCAATCGTGGATGTTTAAAACAATTGTGGATCTCTAAAGACACAGAATCTTCACTTCAATCGTGGATGTTTAAAGCAATCGAGGATTTCTAAAGACACAGAATCTTCACATCAATTTGGGAATGTTTAAAGCAATCGTGGATCTCTAAAGACACTGAATCTTCACATCAATCGGAAATGTTTAAAGCAATCGTGGATATCTTTGGTGTCGATTTGCAAGTAATGATTCGGTGGAAAAATGATTTTCTTTATAGTGTTCAAACATCATTTCAGATATACAAAATCGTCCTTCAAGGATTCTCAGCTTCAATTCGTATGGCACCCAATTTCTCTGCTTTTGGATGAATGCTGCTGCTTGCAAACATTTGGAAATTGTTGCCTAAGTACTTAGATCCCAATGATTTTGCAAGCTCTTGTTGAGTTTGACAAAAATCTTCATGGAGTAATGCCTGCAATTCTTGGTCTTCAAACTTTTTTGGCTGACCTGGGCGATCTTTGTCTTCTGTGTCAAAATCACCTCTTCTTAAACGCACAAACCATATCTCGCACGTTGAAACTGATGGATCACATTCTCCATAAGGTTTGGTGAGCAATCGGTGTGCTTCAGCGGCACATGTTTTTTTAAATTAAAGAAGTAAAGCAAAACTTCCCGCATCTGACGCTTTGTTGGCAAAAAATTCAACATTTTCGAAGTAAAAAAAAACTTTGTTGTTTATACTATAACTAGCTGAACCGGGTCCGCGTTGCTGGCCCTTGGAAAACATATGTTTTATATTGCATCTCGATCTCTAACAGTGTCGGACAAAGTGGGTGGTCCAACCTTCAATGTGGCAGTCCGGCTGGTTCCAATGAATTCAAAAATTCAGTAGGATAATCGACGGTTTGTTTTTCGATTTGTATTTTATTCTTTCGCCAGGCAGTTTCCATTGTATTTGCTTATTGAGCTTGTTAACATCATAATTTGTTGGAGCCAAAATGGCAAGTTCCCTCATCCCATCCGAATTTTTTTTGTAGTTGGTTGTAAGACTTAGGAATACCTTGTAGACATCGGCTTGAATATTCATTTGGCAGAAGTCCGGGAACGAAAACTCATTTGTGGAGAGATCAATTGGAATTTTTCCATATCCGATGACCAACAATTGTTTTGAGAATGTTTCGGCAGAAGGGTATTACAGCAAATGCACACGCATGTTCGTTGATAGCGTTCTGCTTCTGTAGCTTAATTTTTAGTGAAATAAATTTGAAGGAACTTCGCATCATCATTGGAAAGCGGGAGCTATGATCCAATTCTGTGCTACATTTGGCCTTCTGTGGAACATTATAAGCTTTTAAATATTAGTGAAATTTGGTTCATTTTAATTTTTTTTTGGTTTTTTTTGTGTTTTTTTTTTTTTTTTGATTTTTTCATTTGTCTTACTTTTCTTGCTTGTCATTTTTAGAAGTAAGCTACGGTTTGGAAGAGCCTATTTTTGATTTATTAATTAGGTTTCATTGTTATACAAAGGTTTTGAAGGTTATTTTTATAGTTGTTTTAAGAAAACATTACAAATTTCTTAATTTAAATTTTAGTTTTTTTTTCATCCACAATTATTATTTGAATTATTATTACATCAACATTCACAACTTCCTTTTTACATGATTTACATGATGAAAACACTGAATGCAATTGTACATATTTAATGAATAGAGTGTTCGTCATGATCATCATCATTACAATTATCATGTTGATAAATTCAAAACTCATCTGTAGTTCATTAAAGTCAAACATTTGTTATCAATAAAATATTACGCTACTCTAGGCAAACAATTCAGTCATTTGTATTCAAAACCATACTTTGTAAAGTGTTTTGTTGTTTTATTGTAATAACAACTACAAAAAAAATTACAAATATAATTAAAACAATTATATTTTGTTTCAAGTCTTTAGAAAAAAAAAAAATAATAAAAACGATTACAAAACCAATTCATTCATGTAAATGCACGTTTAATTCATTATTTATTATAGCAACATGAAAGTGATAATAAACGTACTTAGGCGGCAAATTTATATGATCATTTTTGGGAAATAAAAATTAAAAAAATTATTAACACATTGTGGAAATTAAATCTAATAATAATAATAATATTTTGAAAACATAGATTATAATGAGACTAATGAAGTGAGAATATTATGAATGATTCTAGGAATTTACTTTATTATGAGTTTACCAAATAGTAGCTAAAGTTTTCAATTAAATGGTGAAATATTTATTGATTGTTTAAAAGTTGAGAGTTTAATCAGACATTTTTATAATAATATATAAATATTTGAGGGAAATAATTAGTTCCCATAATAGTTTGAACTGTTATTTACAATAAAACTTTAAATATATTTCAAAATTAGGTCATTATCTGCAGCTTTTTAAATTTTTAGGATTTTAGTTATAAAATTTTTTGGTTAAAGTTGTTCAAATTTTTGTTTTAATTATAAATATTTTAAGGTTTTTATTTTAGCTTAATAGCATTTAGTGTAAGCTTTAATTTAAGGTCCTTTTTTTCTTAAACACTTTAAAAATAAAAGAGTTATGGCTTAAAAACCATAATTAATATCAATCATACGCCTCCGTAAATTTCTTTAAAAATAGAAAATACGCAAATATTTTTACATTATCTTATAAACAATAATGTAAGCTATTCAAATTTGTATTGCTAAAGCAAATTCATTAATATATATTTTTTTAATTTTTGAACAAACTTAAAAAAAAATTTAAATCTAATAAAAAATTGTATTAAATAAAAATTATAAAAATTAATAGTAAAATGCTGTTAAAGTAAAATATTTTTCTTTTTGCTTATAGCAAACAAAATCAGCTTCTAAATAATGTATACCTAATTCATTTGAATTAAAACATACATTTTTTATAAAGCTTTAAACTTTAACAAATTCTCCCAAAACTGAAATCTTTTTCCCTCTAATTGATTTGTGGGTTTTTTGTACATATTTTGCAATTATCTTTAAATAATTTATATAAAAACTCTATAACTATCAGGCCTGTTCTGCAATCCACGTGATTTCAAATCACATACCGTTTTAAAATCACACGTGTGATTTGTGCCTGTTCTGTAAATCACACCATTATTGAATTTTTCGGTGTGATTTTAATTTTTCGAAAGCACAAGAAAACAGCTGATTCGTTTATTTTAAATGTTTTGTTTTTCAAATAATTGTATAGAAATATTAAAGTAAAAGTAAAAAAATGCCTGGAGCTTCTGTTATATCTTTAATGGATTTAAAAAGAAGGCAGTTAAGAGATGAACGTATTATTAAAATGCGTTGTTTTGCAAAAACTATGGCGCAAGCAAACAAAACAGCAAAGCTGCCACAGTACACAATAGCTTTTGGTTACCACTTGCTTCAACTTTGTTGCAGTTTTTTTTTCCAATTAGCACAAAAAACTTAACACATATTGATAACTTATAATATAATATAACAAATATTATAAATTTTATGCTAAATTCTATAATTAATTTAAAGATATTGAACATATTTTAGACAACCATTAAAAAATTTTAGTCTTGCAAGCTTCCATGTATTTTCGAAAATCATAAATAGCTGACAACTGAAAACAAACCTGAAATCACAAAAGAAATCACAAAAGCCAATAAACATTTTACAGCTTAAAAGGAGTCTCTAGATTTTTATTAAATTTTAAGTGTTTTTTTTAATAAAACAAGTAATTCTTTAAGAAAATCAATAAAGGACATATTGTTTAATTTGTTTAAGTAATTTATTTTAATATTTTCCATGTAATAGCCGCAGAAATAACCAAGTGATTTGAAACCATTAGTGACTTTGCTGAACGTTTTAAAATCACAAAATTATGTGCACAGAACACCTTTTATGTGATTTCAAACCACTTTTATAAAATGTGATTTGCAGAACATACCTGTATTACATGTTTAATGTTTTTAACAAATAATCATAAAACATTTTTAATTTCTCTATGATTTTGTAACATAAATTATCTAAAAATATTTAGCCATTTTAATAATTTTTTTAAATAAAAAACCATAAATTATTCCTATATTTTTTCATTATACATTACATTTCAAGATTTTTTCAATTTATTTAAAATTGTTTACACAAAAACAGCAAAAAAAAAAAAAAATACAAATAATTTTGTTATTAACGATGGAAAAAAAAAATAATAAGAAAAAATTTATGAACTGTTAATTTTTATGTGTCACAACTAAAGTGGTCATATTTTGCAATCACTATAAAACAAGTACAAGGGGTATTCACTGGAATGAAAATAAAATAAACCCTAAGAATTTTTAAATACAATATGAAATCAAGATTTTTAAAATTTAAAAGAAAATTTTTTTTATTAATAAAATTTTTTTTTTCCAAATTCATTTGAAATTTTCTTTAAAGAAATTTCTAATAAACTTTAAGATTTAGATCTATTATTATAGTTTTAAGTCTTAGATTTCATTTTCAGTTTCATTTGTTTAAATTTATTAATAACTTTCTTAGTTATGGTTAAAATTGTGAAAAAAGTCATTAATTAATATCAATCATACGCTAAGTAGTACAATTTTTTAAAATGTTGTTTAATTTAAACAGTTGAAGGGATATTTTTATAAAAAGTTCACATAACATAGCTTATGAAGACAGCTTTGAAACTACATACAAATTATTTATTGATTTTGTTGTTAGAGTTAAATTTTTGTATTTATTTCAAACAAAAAAAATCTAGATTTTTATTTTGAAATTTCTTTAAAGAAATTTATAACAAACTTTAAAATTTAAACAGTTTATTATAGTTTGAAGGCTAGGCTTTCATTTGCTGTATTCTGTACTTGGATGGCAGAGAAACTTTCCTAGTTGTAGTTTAAATTGGGAAAAAAGCCATTAATTAATATCAATCATACGCTGAGTGGTACAATATTTTAAAATGTTCTTTAGTTTTAACAGTTAAAGAGATATTTTTATAAAAAGTTCACATAACATAGTTTATGAAGACAGCTTTGAAACTACATACAAATTACTTTTTAATTTTGTTGTTGGAATTGTAAAATTTTAATATTAAATTTTTGTATACAGTTAAAAAAAATCTTAATTTTTATTTTAAAATTTCTTTAAAGAAATTTATAACAATCTCTATGATTTAAACAGTTTATTATAGCTTGAAGTCTAAGCTTTCATTTGCTGTATTTTTTACTTCGATTACAGAAAAACTTTCGTAGTTATAGTTAAAATTGGGAAAAAAAAGTCATTAATTAATATCAATCATACGCTGAGTAGTACAATTTGTTAAAATGTTGTTTAGTTTAAACAGTTAAAGAGATATTTCTATCAAAAGTTCACATAACATAGTTTACGAAAACAGCTTTTAAATTACTTACAAATTACTTTTTAATTTCGTTGTTAGAGTTGTAAAATTTTAATATTAAATTTTTGTATTAATTTAAAAAAATCTAAATTTTTATTTTAAAATTTCTTTAAAGAAATTTTTAACAAACTTTATGATTTAAACAGTTTATTATAGCTTGAAGTCTAAGCTTTCATTTGCTGTATTTTTTTACTTTCGTAGTTATAGTTAAAATTGGGAAAAAAGTCATTAATTAATATCAATCATACGCTGAGTAGTACAATTTTTAAAATGTTGTGTAATTTAAACAGTTTTAGAGATATTTTTACCCAAATTAGGGCTAACATAGTTAAAGTAAAGAGCTTTTAAATTATGCACAAATTACTTTAAAATATTTTTGTATGACATTTGAAAATTGTGATAATTTTTTTTTAATATTTATTTTAAATTTTATTAAACAAGTTTTTTAAAAACTTGATCATTTTAATTGTTTATGTTAGTCTAAAGTCTAAGCTTTAATTTGCTGTAAATTTGTTTACGCTGGCTTGATAACTTTTTTAGTTATAGTTAAAATTACGAAAAAAAGTCATTAATTAATATTAATCATACGCTTAGTAGAATATTTTTTTTAAATATTGTTTAATTTGCACAATTGCAAACATATTTTTACAAAATTTTAGCAGAACATAGTTAAAGAAAGCAGCTTTAAAATTTCTTAACAAATGAAAAGTTTCACTAAAATTTTGTTGTTTATAAAAAGCTTTAAATTTTATTTTAAGCTTTTATAAAGAATGTCGTTTTTTAGGAATTTCTTTAACAAAATTAACTCTCTTTAATATATGTTAGCTTTTTAATTAAATTAAGCTTTTGCTAAAAGCTATTTTAAAGCTTTACTAGAGTCATAAAGCTCTATTTTTTTTAGTAAAAAATGAGAAATTGAGCTTGATTTTTTGTCTCAATTGAATCTCCCTTATATTTTGTTTGTTCAAAAGTGTTTAAAATCAAAACTAAATTTTTCATTTTTAAAAAATTTTAAAAATTTCATTGTTACCAACAAAATCTGTAATTGAGCTTGATTTTTTGTCTCAATTGAATCTCCCTTATATTTTGTTTGTTCAAAAGTGTTTAAAAACAAAACTAAATTTTTCATTTTTAAAAAATTTTAAAAATTTCATTGTTACCAACAAAATCTGTACTTTTTCCTCTAGACAGCCTGGTGCCTTTTTCTTATTATTTGTTTTCAAATTGTTGTGTTGTTTTTTTTTTTGTGCCCACTCAATATAAAACAATTTATTTATGTTTTTGTTGTAACACAACCTAGAGTTTTGTATTCCATATTGACCAATTGCCCGTTTGGCTGGCAATTACTACTGTTAATGCCACCACCAACCACCACCATCACATCAACCAGCCAGCCAGCTTAACATTTACTAAAAAGATTTTCCTGGCAAATCGTGGCAACTATTTGAGCTGTTTGTTTGTTTGTATGTGAGTTTATTTGATTTCATTTCATTTTAGCTGCATTTAAGAATGCAACTTGCTGCGGCTGACTCTCTGTAGCTGTACAATCTTGTTGACATTTTTATGGACATTGGAATGTTGTCTGTCGCAGAAGTTTAAACCATAAAGTGCTTTATTTCGCAAAAAAATAAAAATCACAACAACATTACACTCTTCTACTTCTGCTGTTAACAAAACTTCAAAGGAGTCCTCTTGTTATTTGAAGCTGTTTCATATTTGTTGCAAGTTTATGTTGGTTTTTTTTTTTTTTTATTTGATATTGCATTTTGTAGCCTTGATTTGTAATCAATGTTTGATTTGTTAATGTGTTTTTTTGTTAGCTGAAGTTTTTTTTTTTTAAATTCTATTTAAAAACAATCCACCTGACTTGCTTAGAGTTTGACTTAAAAACTGAAATGTTAGTGATTTGTGAATTCAAAAAATTTAATTTTTCTAAATTTTTGTAATGTAGGTCGTATTGTTTTAAAGTCCATAGAAACTGTTTGAACTAAATTAAAAAATTATTTTAGTTTGAAATTTTTTTTAAAAGTTCGTAAAAATAATTTTTTTTCTTTTAAATTTTCTTTATAGAAATTTTCCATAATTTGTATAAGTTAACTTTCTAAAGATAGCTTAAGGTCTTAGCTGGCATATGCTGTTTATTTTATTTAGCTGGCTTAATAACTTTGTTAGTTATAGCTAAAATTGTGAAAAAAGTCATTAATTAATATCAATCATACGCTATGTAGTACAATTTTTTTAAATGTTGTTTAATTTAACTATTTGAATAGATATTTTTACCTTAACTTCCAGTAATATAGTTCAAATAAAGAGCTTTTTAATTGCACACAAATTACTTTTTTAAAATTGTTGTAAAAATTTTAATGTGAGATTTATAAGAATTTTGACAAAAAATATTTTTTTTTTAGTTCTTATTTTCAATTTTCTTTAAAGAAATTTTTCATAAAATTTATAGGTTAACTTGTTTATTGTAGCCTAAAGTATAAGCTTTATTTTGTTAAATATTTCTCATAATTGGCTTCATAATATTCTTAGTTATGGATTAAGTTGTGAAAAAACTCATTAATTAATAATAAAGTGCAATTTTTTTAAATTATGTTTAACTTAAACAGTTGTAGAATATATATTTACCTGAATTACAGCTGGGATTCCTTAAGAAAACAGCTTTAACATTTTTGACAATATTACTTTCTAATATTATTACAGCAATTTTTTTTTTTTTTAATTTAAATTTTTAATAATTCTGAAAAAAATTTTGTTTTTTTAAAAGATTTTTTAAAGAAATTTTCAATAAAGTGTATGAAGTAAATTTTTTGTGATAGCCTGAAGTCTAGGCTTTAATTTACTGTTTATTTGGCTTAGTTGGCGTAATACTATTCTCAGTTATAGCTAAAATTGTGAAATAATATCAATCATACGCCGAAGAGTACAATTTTCTAAAATGTGATTTACATTAAACAGTTGCAGAGATATTTTAAATTTTTTCAGTAGCAAGAGTAGCAGAGATATTTTAAATTTTGCTTAAATTACTTTTGAATAAAGTTAAACGAATTCAAAAATTTTTTTTTAATTGTAAAAAAATATTTTCCTTTAAAATTTTCTTTAAAGAAATTTTCTTAAAACTTTATAAGTTATATAATGTATGCAAGCCTAAGGTCTTAGCTTTCATTTGTGATGTATATGTCTAAGCTGGTTTAATATCTTGCTTAGTTGTAGTTAAAATTGTGCAAAAAATCATTAATTAATATCAATCATACGCAGAGGAGTACAATTTTTTAAAATTATGTTTAATTTAAACAGTTGTAGAGATATATTTATATAAATTACAGCGGACCTAGTTTAAGATAAGGGCTTTAAAATGCTGCACAAATTATGTAAAAAATTTATTATTTTAATTTTTTTTAATTCAAGAAAAAAAATTATTTTTCTTAAAATTTAAAAAAAAGGTTTTTTTAAAGAAATTTTCAAAAAACTCTACAAGTTAAATTTATTATTGTAGCCTAAAGTCTAAGCTTTCATTGTTGTGTATTTGTGACAGCTGGCTTAATATTATTCTTAGTTATCATAAGATGAGCAGTACAGCTTTATAAAAAATGGTTTATTATTAACAAAAGTAGAATATTTTTTGTTTTCTGGTTCCTATAATCTTTATAATTTAAACTGTTTATGATAGCTGCAAGTCTAAGCTTTCATTTGCTGTATATTTGTCATAGCTGGTTTAATATATTTCTTAGTTATATATAAAATTGTGCAAAAAGTCATTAATTAATATCAATCATACGCTGAGGAGTACAATTTTTTTAAAATTATGTTTAATTTAAATAGTTAAAGAGATACATTTATGTTAATTACAGCTGACATAGTTTAAGGGAAGGGCTTTAAAATGCTGCACAAATTATTTAAAATTTTTATTATTTTAAGATTTTTTTAATTCAAGAAAAAATTAATTTTCTTAAAATTTTTGAAAAAAAAATTTTTTTTTAAATAAATTTTCAATAAACTTTATTAGTTAAATGGATCTTGTAGCCTGAAGTCTAAGCTTTCATTGCTGTGTATTTGTGATAGCTGGCTTAATAACATTTTTAGTTGTCATACGATGAGGAGAACAGTTTTATAAAAATTTTGTTTATTATTAACAAAAGTGGAATATTTTTTGTTTTATGGTTCCTATAATCTATATACGTTAAATTGCTTGTGATAGCTGGAAGTCTAAGCTTTCATTTGCTGTATATTTGTCATAGCTGGTTTAATATATATTTTAGTTATATATATAATTGTGCAAAAAGTAATTAATTAATATCAATCATACGCTTAGTAGTGCAATTGTTTTAAATGTTGTTTAATTTGAACAGTTGTAGAGATATTTTTAACAAAATTGCACAGAATATAGTTCAAATATATAGCTTTTAAATTAAGCATAAAATTGTTTATGAATATTATCATAAGAATTTAAAATTTTTCAAAAATGATAAAAAAAAATTTCTTAAAATTTTTATTTTAAATTTTCTTTCATATTTTGACTTTAACATAAAAAGTTGTGTATGAATATAAATTATTTTGGCTCAAAGGCAATTTCTTAAATTATTACCATAAATCTAAACACTTTACTTTAAATATAAATGAAAATATTTTCTTTTTTTCTAAGAAAAAGTTGTAAGAAAAACCTTAAATCATAAAAATTTGCTTAATTACTTAAACACCTAAAAGAAGCAAGAAACCTTAAAATCATGTCATGCTTCTGACATAAAAAGAAAGTGTTAAATTTGTTTTAATGCTAAAAGGAAGAGTATTTAAAATAAGAAAAAAAAAGACTTATCTTTAGAGATAGTAGGTCATAAAAGTATGGGAAGCATAAAACAATGGTTACTAGTAGCTTGAATATTTAATGGCTAAAATAGTTTAAGTTGGCTATAAAATAGTTTTATTTTATTGTGATGAATTCTTAACACTCGTAAAAGGGTTTTTATGTTTCTAAAAAAGCTATAAAATTTCAAAACAAAAACTTTCAGTTTCAATTAACCAAATTTGTTTTTTGTGTTTTTGTGTGTTTATATTTCCATACAAATGAGTCATTGATTTAACTACATTTTAATGACCAGTAACGTTCAAAAATCGGTAACAACCAAAACAAAATAGAACTGAACAAAACAGAAAAAACCTAAATGTCTGTGAAATGAAATACAATTTGTGACATTTACATTTCGTTGTGTCGTTAAAACCATTTAAAAATCAAACAAATGTTTCCTCTGGCCTAAAGACCACCAAAGATTTATTGTATCATGTAAATTGTGTGTGTGTGAATTTTTTTGTTTTTCTAAAGATTTCAAATTGTTTAAAAATTGGCTGATTTGAATTTTTGTGGTTTTGTTAAAAATTAAGAAAAAAAAAATTTGGACACATGTGTGATTTTTTTTTATTAGTTTGATTTGTGTTTGGGAACAATTTGAGGTTTTTAAAAACATTTGTTATAATTGTCACAAAAATATAAGTTTTTTTTTGTTACAGTTACATAGAAATTATTGTCCAATAAAGCAGGTTTTATGGAGGGAATAAAAACAATAAAGTTAAATATTTATTAACATAACAAAAATTGAGGTTATAACATTCAAAAGATTGTAAAACTAAAATTTTCCATTAAAGTCTTTTAAATTTTTTACAAAAATTTAAAGCTTTCAACTGGATTTACTAAAATACTGAAAAAGGTTTTAAAAACTTGAATATATATTTTTGAAATCATTGCTGGATTTTATAGAAATTTCTAAATTTTTTTTGCTCAAAACTTGAATTTTGTTGGCATATTAAAAAATATATATTGAAATATTTGATTTATTTTTGCTTTTACAAAAAGTTTATAATATTTTCTTTAAGATAAAGAAAAATAATTTTGAAATTTGTGTATCCTTATAAATTTTTTGGGGGTTTTTAAAGAAAAAAATTTTTTAAATTTTCAAAAATCAAATTTAGGTAAATTTTTAAATGATTATAAAAATAAAATTTTCCTTTAAAGACTTACACGTTTTTTTAAGAACAAAAAGCCAATAATTTGAGCTAGTAGAATATTGAAAAAAGTTTGACAATAATGAATATATATTTTCTTAAAATGGGCTGGAAAATTGAGAAATTTCGACTTTTTTTTTGCTAAAATGTCTAATTTTGATAGCATATTAAAAAAATATATATTGAAATAATTGACTTAATTTAGCTTTTTATGAAAGCTTATGTTATTGTCTTTCAGATACTTTAAAATAATTATAAATTTTTTAAGGATTTATAAATTTTGTTTGAAATTTTCAAAAAAAAAAAATATATTTTTTTTAATTTTCAAAAATCAAATTTCTGTTAATTTTTAAATGATCATAAAAATAAAAAGTTTTTCACATAATATAAAGCAAATAACACAAGCTAGTTAAATACTTAGAAAGTTTTATAAATAATGAATATGTATTTTTTAAAATAGGGCTGGATATATGAGAAATTTCGATTTTTTTTTTGCTAAAAAGTTGAACTTTGTTGGTAAATTAAAAAAATATGTAATGAAATATTTGATTTAATTTAGATTTTTATTAAAGCTTCTGTTACTGTCTTTGAGATACATGAAAATAATTATACATTTTTGATGTAGTTGTAAATTTTGTTGAATTTTTTAAAAATACCTATTTTTTAATTTTTCAGAAATTAAATTTCTATTAATTTTTAAATGTTAATAAAAATAAAATTTTCTTTGGAAGGCTTACAAGTTTTTTACAAAATATAAAGCCAATAACATGAACTAGTAAAATAATGAAAAAGTTTTTAAAATAATTCATAATTTTTTTTTTTTAAATAGGGCTGGAAATTTGAGAAATTTAAATATTTTTTTTTTTTTGCTAAAATGTCTAATTTTGTTGGAATATTAGGAAATATATATTGAAATATTTGATTTATTTTTACTTTTTCAAAAAGTTTATAGTATTTTCTTTAAGATAAAGGAAAATAATTTTGAATTTTCTGTATCTTTATAAATTTTTTTGAATTTTTTAAAAATATCTATTTTTTTAATTTTCAAAAATCAAATTTCTATTAATTTTTAAATGTTAATAAAAATAAAATTTTCCTTAAAAGACTTACAATTTTTTTACAAAATATAAAGCTAATAACATGAACTACTAAAATAATGAAAAAGTTTTTAAAATAATTAATATATATTTTTTAAAACAGGGATGGAAATTTGAGAAATTTACATATTTTTCTGCTAAAAAGTTGAACTTTGTTGGAATATTGAAAATTTATATATTGAAATAATGGACTTAATTTAGCTTTTATGAAAGCTTATGTTACTGTCTTTGAGATATATTAAATTTTTAATGTAGTTGTAAATTTTTTTCGAATTTTTTAAAAATTCCTATTTTTTAGTTTTTCAAAAATCTAATTTGTCTGCATTTTCAAATCACTATAAAAATTAAATTTTCCTTTGGTGAATAAAAAGTTTCTTACAGAAATTAAAGCCAATAACTTAAGCTTTTAAAATAATGAAAAAGGTTTTGAAATAATTAGTATGCACATTTTTTAAAACAAAGCTAAAATTACATAATAATTGCTTAATTTTATGCTGAAAACTTTGGTGGAATATTAAGAAAATATATATTGAAATAATTGATTTATTTACACTTTTTGTAAATTTTGCAATTTTAGAAATTCTTTCAAATGTTTTTAAAGGACATTTTTTTAAATTTTAATAATTCTGAAAAATATTTTTTTTCGTTGAAATTTTTTTTAACGAAATTTTAAACAAACTTTATAAATTATAGTTTTTAAGCTAGCCTTAAGTCTGAGCATGCATTTGCTGTTTATATGACAAAGTTGACTTAATATTATTCTCAGTTATAGCTAAAATTGTAAAAAAGTCCTTAATTAATATCAATCATACGCTGAGTAGTACTATTTTATAAAATATAATTTAATTTAAACAGTTGTACACATATTTTTACCAAAACTTCATATAATACCGCTAAAGTAAAGAGGTTATAGTTTTTCATAGCAACTACTTTTAATTATTATTATAGGAAATTTTTAATAAATCAAAATAAAAATATTTTTTTTCTTTTAAATATTTGTTTAACAGAAATTTCAATAAACTTAATAAGTTATAGTGTTTATGTTAGCCTAAAGACTAGGCTTTCATTTGCAGTACATTTGACTTAGCTGGCTTAATATTTTTCTCAGTTATAGCTAAAATTGTGAAGAAAGTCCTTAATTAATATCAATCATACGCTGAGGAGCACAGTATTTTTAATAAGCATTAATTTAATTAGTTGTTGAGATATGTTTACTAAATTTTAACACAAGATAGTTGAGACAAACAGCTTAAAATAGTTGAGAACTTTAAAAGCTTAATCAAAGCTTTGTGCTATAAAAAAGCTTTAAAAATTTACTTTATGATTTTATAAATAAAATTTTAATTTTTTAAACAAAAATAAGTTTTATTACTAATGTTTAAGCTTTTAGTATAAATAAAGCTATTTGAAAGATTTAAGCAGCTTTAGCCGTCTACATATCATCCACTTTAAATAGTAATAACTGTGGTATCTTGTCGGGATATGGAGCACTAGTAACAGTCTCTGTTTTACCATCTTAATTTTTAAAGAAGTATTGCCCAATGATGCCTTTATCCAAAATTCTCCTCCAAACAGTGACACATTGTGTATATTTTCTCAAAGTCTGTCTTCTTGTTAAAAAAGAATTAAACACAAAAACTGCAAGACAGTTAGATTTTAACGCCCCGATGAAGTTTTAAGGCCATAACTTTTATTAAAAAAAATTTTTCTTTTATTTAATTTCTTTCTATTTGCTGCAAAAAAAAAAAAAAAAACACAAGTACCAACCCAAAAGAAAAACCTTTAATTTCCTTAAAAAATCTTATTTTTTTTTTAATTCCCTCTTCTTCATTTCAATTCATGTTATCACCTTGAAAAAATCTCAACTGTTGTTACTGTCTTAACATTGGCAATATACAGCTGTCTTTTAACTGTCTTTTTTTCTATTTTGTGTGTGTTTCTTTTTTTTTGTTTGACTCGTTCTGTAGCAGCCTTTAACAGCAACAAACCATAAATAAATATATAGATTTTTCTAGCTTTTTGGCTAGATCGAGCTTTAAACGAAAGTTTAACAACAGTTTACTATCAAGATTTTATATTAAACATTTTCGTTGGCATTAAACCTCAACACATTTTTTTTTAAGTTGAAGTTAAAAAACTGCTAACGAAAAAAAATCAAACTAGTAAGGAATACAAAAATAATGCTAGAAAAGGAAAAACAACCGAAAAAATTCATTCTTAAAACACAACACAGATCTTATGGAGGAACCAAAAGGCCTGTAATAATAGATTAGAACAGGTTCTAATAAGCAGAAAAGCAGAAAAAGGGTTTTGTAATAAAAAGTGTTAAATAGAAATAAGACATTTTCTCGCAAGGAGAATTTTTTATAAAGGAAACCGTTAATATTGATTTACAAACTTTAAGAAATTTGAAAATTTAAGTGAATCCCTTAATTCCCAAAATATTTTCAAAAATTTCCAATTTAAAATTTTTTTTAATTTTATCAGAAAAAGTATAAATATAACAAAAACTAATATGAAAATATGAATAAAAACAAAAATATTTTATAAATGAAATCCCGCAATTCCCATAATATTTTCAAAAATTTCCAGTTTCAAAATTTTTATAATTTCATCTGGGAATGTGCTATTTTAACAAAAAATTTCTGCAAAGCTAAAACAAATATAAAAATGTTAATTTTTGAAAAAATTCCTGAATTCCCAAAATATTTTCAAAAATTTCCAATTTCAAAATTTTTATAATTTGATCAGAAAAAACATTAAAGTGTATATAAAAGCAAAAGAAAATTATAAAATGCAATAATACCGAAAAATTCTACAATTCCCAAAATATTTCGAAAAGTCCCCTCAAGGAGATTTATAAATTTTTACTGGAAATGTGTAAAAATTTCTTTAATAACATTAAAACTTCAAAGAATTTAAAAATTTAATTAACTAAATGAAATCCCGGAATTCCCAAAATATTTTCAAAAATTTCCAAAATTGGGCTATTTTAACATAATCAATGTAAAACTATAACAAATTAAACAAAAAATTAAATTCTAAAGAAATCCCGGAATTCCTAAAATATTTTCTAAAAATCCCATAATAAAAATGTTGATAATTTTTACTGGGAAAGTGGCTTTTTAACTCCCTTAAATCCCTTAATTCCCAAAAAGTTATCAAAAGTTCCCTATGAGGAGATTTTAGCAATTTTCTCTGGGAACGTGCTATTATAACGTTAGGTGATATAAAAACCATCAAAAATTTAAAAATTTCATGATAGAAGTTAATCCCACAATTCCCAAAATATTTTCAAAAATTCCCCAATGTCATGAATGTTAGCTGAGATATCTTATATAATATAAGAAAGCCTGTAAACATACATAAAATATGAAATTTGGTAATATAAAAAAAAGCCCATAATTCCCAAAGTCTTTACAAAAAATTCCCTAAAAAAATTATATTAAAACCTTAACAATTTTAGTTTAAAAGGAAATCCGAGATTTTCCTAAAATATTAAAAAAAAATGTCTCCAAAACATTAAACTTTAACTTGGATTATTAATGAAAACAAAATTATGTACTTCAAATGCAATAAAAAACAAGGAAAATTTTCGATATTTAATTAAAAGAAAACTAATCCCACAATTCCCAAAATATTTTCAAAAAATTCCCAAAAACTAAATTTGCATAATTTTGCCTGGGAAACTGTAATTTCAACATTAAATGATTGTAAACCTATTATAATTAAGAAAATTTTAAATTCTAATGAAATCCCACAATTCCCAAAATATTTGTAAAAAATCCCCGCAAAGAAATTTATAAATTTTATCTGGGATTGTGTTAAAATTACTTGAAAAACTTTTAAACTCTTAGCATTTCAAAAATTTATATAATTAAATGAAATCCCTTAATTCCCAAAATATTTTCAAAAATTCCCAATTTCAAAATTTATGTAATTTGATTAGGAAAAAACACACATAATAATATTCACAAACCCCTGAACAAGTTACAAAATGCAATAATTCAAAAAAATCCAACAATTCCCAAAATATTTGTAAAAAATACCCACAATTTCCCAAATATTTTAAAAAATAACCAAAAAAAATTATAATTTTGTCTGTGAAACTGTAATTTCAACACTAAATGATTGTAAAACTATAATAATTTTTAAAATTTAAAATTCTAATGAAATCCCACAATTCCCAAAATATTTGTAAAAAATCCCCGCAAAGAAATTTATAAATTTTGTCTGGGATTGTGCTAAAATTACTTGAAAAACTTTCAAACTGCTAGAAATTAAATAATTTATGTAATAAAATGAAATCCCTTAATTCCCAAAATTTTTTCAAAAATTCCCAATTTATAAATTTTATCTGGGATTGTGTTAAAATTACTTGAAAAACATTAAAACTCCTAGAAATTTAAAAATTTATGTAATTAAATGTAATCCCAGAATTCCCAAAATATTTTCAAAAATTCCCAATTTCAAAATTTATAACATTTCGTCACAAAAAGTTTTAATATAACAAAATAAAGCATAATTTAGGAATTAATGAATTTAATGCAATTCAAATCTTATATAAACCCCCTTTTCCAGTAACTCTGTACAACGCACCCAGCTTTTAATCCAACCATATTTTTCTATAAATTTAAAATTTTTTTTCTAAGTTTTTTTTCTTTTATAATTTTTCGTGTATGATGAAAGTATGAATGTCTGTTTTATGTTTTATTTTATTTATTTTTTTTTGTCTATTCTGTTGCCAGAGCATAGAAAATGTGTTGTTTTCCATACAATTTATAGTTCAATAGGTCAACGATGCGTTGAATTTAGTGGGGAGTAAGCTGATTTTTATTCGGGATTTTGTATGCTGCTGAGACTAAAATGGTTAAATATGTGGAAAATTAAAATTGAGTACAAAAAAAAAGATGGGATTTTTAACAAAAATTTTCTTAATAAAAATTTCATAAATATAAGCAATTGCGTTAACTAACATTGGTACAATGTTATGGCTCTTAACTGATTTTAGAGATGGAGAGAGAGAGCTTAAAGTACGATTTGAAACGAATTTTGGAAGACATTATGAAACAGTACTTAAATAAGTTGTAAAATAGTACCAAAAAATAAGAAACTTGCAGTCATTTAAAATTCTGATTTTTTAGAAATTGCCTCTGAAAGTAACATTTTTATCAAATAACATTAAAAGACAACGTCTTAAGCTATTCAGAAATGATAGAAATTTCAAAATTCTTTAATATATATTTGTTTAATGTTCCGCTAAACTTTCAACATTTTTGGTTAAATGGTACTAAATATGATAATTTTTTGTAATATTCACAAAATTATATTTATATAGAAATCGCATCAAAAATTAATATATTTTAATAGACAACGTCTTAAACTATTTAGAAATAAAAGAAATTTTTAAATTCTTTAATATATATTTTTTTTAATACACCGCTAAACTTTCAACATTTTGGGTTAAATTATACTAAAAATTTTATTTTTTTGTAATATTCACAAAATCAGTTATGTCTAGAAATGGCATTAAAATTTAATATATTTTAATAGACAACGTCTTAAACTATTTAGAAATTAAAGAAATTTTCAAATTCTTTAATATATATATTTTTAATGTTCCGCTAAACTTTCAATATTTTTGGTTGAAAAGTACTAAAAACTTGACTTTTTTAAAAATTCACAAAAATAGTGTTATTTAAAGATCGCATCATAAGTTTATATATTTTAATAGAAAACTTCTAAGACTATTTATAAATTAATAAAATTTTCAAATTCTTTAATATATATTTGTTTAATGTTCCGTTAAACTTTCAACATTTTTGGTTAAATTATACTAAAAATTTTATTTTTTTGTAATATTCACAAAATCAGTTATGTCTAGAAATCGCATTAAAATTTAATTTATTTTAATAGACAACGTCTTAAACTATTTGGAAAAGAAAGAAATTTTCAAATTCTTTAATATATATTTTTTTAATACACCGCTAAACTGTCAATATTTTCTGTTCAAAAATTTCTAAAAACTTGACTTTTTTAAAAAATTCACAAATTAGTAGTATTTAGAAATCGCACTATAACTTTTTATATTTTAATAGACAACATTTAAAACTATCAAGAAATTAAAGAAATTTTCAAATTTTTTAATAAATATTTTTTTAATATTTTGTCAAACAAAATAAATAATAAAAAAAAAAAAAAATATTTTTTTATTTTTTCTTTAATTGTTGCTTAGTTTTAAACTCAACTTTTTTTCTTTTAGATATAGCGCACCTTTGAAAATCTATTTTATTTTTGCTAGTGATTTCATTTAGACAACCCCTCCTGTCTGTTTTTAGCTCTAAAGCAAGAAGTGTTTAAACACTGCTTTTGGCTTGTTCGCAAGTTTGTCAAAAAGATATTTATAGCGAGATAATATTTCTATACTTAAAACTAAAATTAAACGTTGCTGTCTGTTAAACTTAAACCAAAACGAAAGAAAGGTTGCATTTGCTTTATTTTTTATAAGAATTTGTGTTTCAACTCCCTGTTATAGGAAAAATATGGTTTCAATTACTTGTTTTTTTTTAAAGAAATCATAGCTATAGATAGTTATTTCCGTTATTTTATGATTTTTTCCTTTAAAACAAAGGATTTGTTTTAATCTTGCTTCAAAAAAACAAAAAAAAAAAGTAACTTTAAACTGTGGGAACTTCTTTTACTATTTCTGTTTTTTTTTATGATCTTTAACTTTTCACCAAACAAATCTCTAAATAATTTTCTTTATTTAAATAAAATCGAAAGAAAAAAAAAAAAATGTTTTTATGCAAAACACATTTCCAGCTTCTAGTACTGGTTTGGTCTAGTTGTAATTTTTGCAGTGTAGTCGTTATACGTTGGTTTTTTTTTGCTGATTGTTTAAAGAAAGAAAGACCTTTCATTTATGTTGTATTTAAGTTACTTTGTTTCTATTGTTGATGTAGTGTTATATAGTTGTTCTTGTTGTTGTTTGTAGCTGGTGATGCGTTCCTTTTTTTTATTTCTTCTTTTAACATGTTCTTTTGAAGATTCACGTGACACTGTCACATTAACTGTTTAAATTGAAGGGGTAATGTCATAGGGAAACCCAATAAACAATTTGATATGAAGAAAATTCTAATAAAAATTAATTATTTTTATAAGAAGATTTTATTTTTGTTTAATAAAATTAATTTCAACAAAAATTTACTAAAAATTTTATTTTATCTTTAACAATTTTACTAATTTTAAGGTTTAAAATCATTATTAAACTGTTTGGTTTTAATAAATTTACCATTTCTAGTTAATTTGAACTACAAATTTCTAAATATTTGATTCTATCTCTAATAGCTCTACATTTTATAGCTTAAAATCTTTTAAAATCCAATAATTTTTCTTAAAATAGAGTAAATTTAAAAGCTATACAACCATTTTACTAGTTTCAATCAATTTACTAAAATTTTTTATATCAACCCCATAGTACTAAGTACAAAAAGCCTAAAATAACAACAAATTATGCAAATGTAAACAAACTCTCCTCATAACACTTAATTGCTACAATAACAACAATACTTTCTTTTTATTATCTTAAAATTATTTACCTCTCTTTTACTACCCCATTTTTAAAGCTCACAAAAACCACTTGTTCATATTATTAACAACAACATTAAGTTGCTTACATATTAATACGAACTACTCTCGCTCTAATAAGGGGAGAATAATTACAATTAGAGCATAATTACATACTATCCCTTTTCCATGGCAGTATGTTGGTATGTTTGTACTTGCAATAAGTAAACACATACATTTTTACATCATTTTTTGAGAGGGGGAGAATAGATTACTCTTCCCCTGCAATGTGAGTATATATGTATGTTGGTGTGTAATTGCAATAAACACCTACATGTTTATCCCCTTTGTTAAACTCAGTCTCTTTATATTTGTCGGCTGTTAATGGTGTTCGGTTTATTGTAAATCGCAATTAAAGAAATTAATAGTGCAATTAAATAAAATAAATAATAAATTAAATTAAAATATGTTTTAAATATGTATAAATGCAATAAAACAAAAGTGTTTTAATTAAATACTTAAGTTGTTATATAATAAAATGAAATTAAAGTTTAGTGTAAAACAAATTGTTAGAAAGTTGATTATTTTTATACAAAAATGCAGCATACCGTTATTACAACAGCAAATTATGTACTTTGTTGTTGTTGTTGTTGCTGTTCTTAATGTTATTGGTTTTTGGTGTAATATAAGCAAACAAACAATTATCGCAGCAGAATTTCTTGAGCAGGTCTGTGCAGAACCTTTAGAAAAGCTGTAATTATAGATTAAAGGTAAATAAATGATGATTTTTAAAAGATTTAAAGTGTCTTAATATAAGATTAACTTTGCTTAATGCTGATATTAGTATTAGAAATATATAGTTAAGCAAAATAATAAAAATTATATTTAAATTGAGTCATAAAAGTATAAACACATCGATTTTTTAACCCTCTAACCCGCAAACTTCAAAAAAGCTACACAAAACTTGTCGTATAATTTTTTTAGAACAGCCATCAGAAACTAATTTGCAAATTAAGTTATGTCAGTTATTTTGTTTAATGTTTAGGAACCAGGTGCAAGAAGGGGTAGAGCGCCTCAGGGCATTGTTGCCGGTTTCGGTGTAAAAAACAATAAGTTGTAAACATTAATTATGAATACGATTTTATTGAAAAGCTAATGAAAAATATACAAAAGCAAGAAAATCAGCCCAATCTATATAAATATATTGAATATATTGAGCATCACGCCTAAACGGCTGAACCGATTTTATTGAAATTTGGAACGTAGATAGATCCTTACTTGAAAGCGTCAATAGGCTATAACTTTTTTCTATACTTGGACCAGAAAGGGATAAACAGGGGGAAAACCGATTTTTTTTAATAAAATTCTTACATGTTTTTTTTTGTACTACGGGGTAGCGAAGCGCACCGGGTCAAGCTAGTTATGAATAATAATTCCCCGGTAGTTTTTTCCCTTTTCCCATTTTCCCAATAGTAAAAAACTCCCGGGGAATTTTTTATTCATAATTGGGCTGAATATGTTTTACTTTCTACGATGATTCTCATAAAAACAATTTTTGGCATTTGAGAAGCATAAATGAATATCGCATTTTGAGCAAACACACTGTGTTTTCGACTTTTTGCATAGTTTGCACCATCTTTTTTGCCTAACCAGTTTGGAAAGTGGTCGATATTGTCATAAGGGACGTCATTAATTGGATGTTTGCGGATAATTAAATCCATCTGCGGTCTCTATCTGCCATTTATATCATTTCTTTTATATAACAAAAAAGTTTTTAGTTTTTGCGTTCTCAACACACTTTTTGTTAATTGTTTAATATTAACAAATTCATAGACTGAAAGAAGAATATCTTAATAGTTAATAAAACTTAGATTAAAAAAAAAAAAAAAATCACACACAAAATTTCACGGACATCACTCACAAAACAGCTTACAGAACAAAAACTAAAGGTCAGAATGTATTTCGACCTTCGAGAGAAATGTTAACAAATCTGTAACTAAAGTCACCGTTAAATTTAAACAAAAAATTATAATTACTTTTTGAGATAATTGGTGTTTTGTAATGCATGCTTTGAGGCACTCTTGCGGGTTAGAGATTAATTTATACAAATATTATGTAGCAGAATACAAAAATATGCTACTTTTTGGTAAAACATTATTTGATAACAAATTGATATAATTCGGATGGGAGGAAAGCGTTTTAACTCACTCTATTTTAACTGGCTTCGTATAAAAATGTTTCGAAAACAGCGAGTTGCAGAGGAGTTAGTGTAGGCGCTGCTAGATTTAACATCAACTGTATTACCAGTGTGTAAAGTAAATAAACATTATACCATTGGAGTCCATTTGGGATTTTTTAGATTTTTAATACTTTTAATAGTTTCGTTAAGTTCTGATAAAAGACTTGTTTCATTAATGTCTTCAGTTTCGTATATTATCATGTCTTTCTTCCACACATTAGGACAAAGTTCGTTATGGAACATTCTAGGCAAAAGGTCATTTCCAAATTCCTTAGTTTCAGTTTTTGAGCTATATTTCAAAAAACTATTGATAGAAGGAGGAAATGTTCATGAGTTAAGAAATGTGTATTTATAACTATATTTATATATAAAATACAAAAAAAAAAATAGAAGAAATTTCGGTTAATCGAAACAAATTAATCGGTTTATTTTTTAATTGAAAATTTTGAATTATTCGAACAATTAACCGACCAAAATAAATCGGTTAATCGATTTAATACCCTAGTAAACAACAAAGTTTTTTCTTGCTTCTAAAATGTCTAATTTTGAGCCAACAAAGCGTTATATGCAGGAAGTTGTGCTTTATTTCTTTAATTTTAAAAAATAAGCTTATGGTTCCATCGTTTTCAATATGCGAGAGCTGGTTTGTTCGCTTCAGAAGTAGTGATTTTGACACGAAGACAAAGATTGCCCAGGCCAGCCAAAAAAGTTTGAAGAACAAGAATTGGAGGCATTACTCCATGAAAAATGTTGTAAAACTCAACAAGAGCTTGCAAAATCATTGGGAGCTACTCAAGTAGTAATTTAAAAAAGAGCAGCAGGAATCATCCAAAAGCAGGAAAATTGGGTACCATACGAATAGAAGCCAAAAGACTTTGAAATGGTGCTTGAACGCTATAAAATAATCATTACTTACGATGAGAAATGCATCCATTACGATAACCAGAAGCGTAAGAGATCGTATGTGAAGCCCGAACAACCAGCCAAAACGACACGAAAGCCAAATATCCATGGCGCTAAAGTAATTCGCTGTAATTGGTGGGAGCACCAATTACAAACTGATACGTTTCAAGAGAGCATTGGCCGAAAAGCGCTCAGAATATGCGGCCAGACATGAAACCGTAATATTACATCATAACAACGCTCGGCCACATGTTGGAATACCTGTTTAAAACTATTTAGAAATGAGAGGTTATGAAGCTTTGCCTCACCCGCCTTATAGCTCAGACCTTATCCGACTAATACATTTTATTTCGATCGATATAGATGAGCAAAAGATGAGCAGTAGTATATTTTAAAAATTTTTGCATCCTGGGTAACTTTTTTGTAATGTTTTGTTTTTATTGTTGTTGTTGCTGCTGCTGTTGTTGTTTTTATATGCATACGCATTTTACAAAACTTTGAAAGTATGTACTCGTATGTTTAAACATACGCATAGAACACATTTACGATTACAACAATATGTATTGCAATTACAGCACTTTCCTACATTCAAAACTTACGGGTAGCAGCAACAATTGCAAACAACAGCAACCAACAACATATGTATTCGTACAAGAATTGTTAAAGAACAACAAAACACATAAATAACTTAGTAAGATGTCATTTGTTTGTACGAGTATGTTAAAGTTGTGTTCGTCTTCGACTGTCCGTCCGTCTGACTGTCTCTGCGGCTCTATGTCGTCTTTTACTGCTTAGATTTTTCTATAAAGTACAACAAGTACTTGTTGCTGCAAAAAAAAAAGACTAAAAAGAAGACTTAGAGACACACATACCGATTTGCTCAGGTTACCAAAGAAAAAGGTGCAGTTGAGGATTTTCTTAAATAAATAAATAATTTCTATTGCTCTGAGTTGCCATGAAATGCTTCAGTTCACATAACAGCAACAGCACAATTGCAACAATCATATGTATATGAATCAGGGATCGGCATAAAGAGAATATGGATTTTAAAAACTTGTTAAGCACTTTCTTTCTATCTATCTTGGTTGTTATCTGATTCAGCTATTTATTGTTATATTTAATCAAGTTCGTTAACATTCGTGTTGTTTACAGGTGGTTATAAGTGCCGACCACTGTTACAAATTGCGTTTATTGCTTTTGAATTTACTTTTTCGGATTTAGTTTGAAAGTAAGTCATTGTGTAGCTGTTTAAAACTCTACTCTAACTCTAATCTAGCTTTAGCATTTGTCTTGTTGTGTTTGTACAATAACTTTGTAATGAAATTGAATTTTTAATCACATGTTGTAGGTTTTTTAAACAAAAATATTTTTCCCTTGTCTCGGTTTATCTCGTTTTTCTTTCAAAAATTTTGCTGTTTTATGTTAAACATGTGGCTTATACACCAGCAGCTTTAACAAAGTACCACGTACACTCCTCGTTTTTTTTTTTTTGGTTGTGCATTATTTTCAAGTTTGATGTAACGAAAAATTTGTGTTAAAAATTCTTAGAAAATAAGAAATATTGCGGAAATTATGTGGTGGGTCTTTGAATTCACATTTTTCCATTTTGTCTTTTTTTACTTTTCAAAATCATCATCAACACAACAATAACATTTTAATAAAGTCACATAATAAACGTGACTTAATTTGTAAAAAAATTTTATTTTTTTTTTTTAAGGGGAAAATAAAAGTAAGAGAGTTTTCTAGGAAAAGTAACAAACTGAAATAGTTGTGTATGTTTTTTTTATAAAAAGGGCGAACAAGTTAAACAAAATTAAAAATTTCTAAAAATTCCAATTCAAATTCCAAATTTTAAGGTATTTTAGTAAAATATTTTGGGTGTATGACTTAAAAGTGCGTGATTTTTTCAAATTTTTAGCTTTTATTTTGAAACATTTGTACAATATACATTTATTTAACGTATTGGCCATTGTTATCTATGACTTTTACCCATCTTTCTAACAACATATGGATTGCGTAACAAAATAACTGCTCATCTTTTGAGGCCAAAGTGATGCGTATCTCAGAGAGAGCATTCTGCATCGATCTAAACAAATAGTAGTCGTGTAGATGAGGCAAGGTATGGACTATAAGGCGGTTGAGGGAAAACTTCCCAACCATTTCTTTTAAAATAGTTTTTAACAAGTATTGCAAGATGTGTTCGAGTGTTATCATGATGGAATATTACGGTTTCATGTCTGGCCTCATATTCTGGGCGTTTTTCGCAAATACTCTCTTCAAACAAATCAGTTGCATTTGGTACATGATCCCTGTCATAGTCAGGTCAGATTTCAACAGCTCATAATTGATAGGACCCTTTTGCTCCCACCAAATACAGAGAATTACTTTAGCGCCATGGATATTTGGCTTTAATGTCGATTCAGCTGGTTAGCCGGGTTTCACGTACGATCTCTTAAGCTTCGGATTATCGTAATAGATCCATTTTTGATTGTAAGAAATGATGCGGTGTAAAAATTATTTTCTTTTATAGCGTTCAAGCATATTTCGGACATTCACAATCGTCTTTCAAGGTCTCTCAGCTTCAATTCTGATGGTACCCAATTTCTTTGCTTTAAGATGAATCCTGCTGCTCGCAAACGTTTTGAAATTGCTGCTTAAGTAGCTCCCAATGATTTTACAAGCTCTTGTTGAGTTTGACAACAATCTTCACAGAGTAATGTCTCCAATTCTTGGTCTTCAAACTTTTTTGGCTGACCTGGACAATCTTTGTCTTTCGTGGCAAAATCACCACTTCTGAACAGAGCAAACCATCTCTCTCACCTTGAAACCGATGAAACACATTCACCATAAGCTTAAATGAGCAATAGGTGTGCTTAAGCAGATCTTTTTTTCAAATTAAAGAAGTAAATCAAAACTTCCCGCATGAGACGCTTTGTTGTCACAAAATTTGACATTTTTGAAGAAAAAAAAAAACTTTATTGTTTGCACTATAATGTTCAATAACTAAATGAGAATAAATTGCAGATATGTACCCTTCAAAATGACATATAAGTTATTAAAAACAAAAATCGCGTTCAAAAGATACGCCAGCTATTGTAAATCCCGGATGTTTATGTCATATATCCAATATTTTTGCCAAATTTGGAGGCTCATTTCAAAAATATTTTTGGAATGATTTTGGTTTTTGTTACATATTTTGAAAGCTTTGTCATTCCGTTTGTAATTTCTACATTTTTCATTTGCGACCGCACAAAGTATATGTATTCTGGATCGTTATAGATAGCGAAGTCGATATAGCCATGTCCGTTTGTATGTTGAAATCAACTTTCCGTAGCCCCCAAATAACTGACAATCATGATTGATACATCAATATATGGGGAATTCTCCCGGCTCGGTTGCTATTTAAAATCGAGAAAATCGTCCCAAAAATGGCTGAGATATAAGGAAAAAACCGGGACAACCTCGATATTTTAAAATGTAAAAAAAAAATTTAAAAAGAATTGAAAAAAAATTTTTTAAATTTTGAAAAACAATTTGAAAAAATTTATTTTTTTTTTTAAATTTTGAAAAAAGAAATTAATTTTGTTTACCTAAAAATATTTAAAATTTTTATTTTAAAGTATAATTTCTTGAAGGTTATATAAGATTCGGCACAGCCGAATATAGCTCTCTGACTTGTTTTTTTTATGAAAGAGTATAAAAAAATTCAGTAGATTGTTGTAAATAAATTTTTGATAAAAACGAAAGAAAAATCACCAAAAATTTAAGGCATTTCTAAGTTAAAAGAATACATATTGAACGATATTAATTAGTTTTACTTATTTTGAGAGGTCATTTTGTTGACTTTTAAAAAATAATAAAATATTTTAAACATATTTGTTTCAAAGATTTTTATTATAAATGAAAATTATCTAAACTCGCAAGTTGAAACTAGGAAAATTCTGTAGACATTTTTTTGGGTTTAAAAGTTTTATTTATAAAACTCTTGTTATACCCCTCGCATGTTTGTATTTATGAATTTAAATGTTTTTCCTATTAAAAGTGTCACTTTCCTACCTACCGTCTTTATCTTGACCAATTATGTAGCTGATTTAAACTTTATTTGGCGCTTAGGGTTTTTTTTAATTTAAATATTTAGTTTTCGAATTAAAGTTTGTGTAATTAGCATAACCTGAGTTGGAATTAAATTAAAAACTCCAAACAAAGATGTCATAATCAAACGACTAACAACATTCCATTAATTTATGTAATTATTTTATGATAATTATTACGTTTGCAGTGTGTGAAAATGGGGCTGCCATCATTAGCAGTAGATTAATTAAATAATAATGTAAATGAAAATAAAAGTGACAATTTAATTCAATGTTAAGACCAAAGAAAAAAGGAAATAAATATAACATTTCAATAAATGTATTTAAAATAAACTGGGATTCCTGAAACTAATTTAATTTTCGTTGGCAATATAATGGGTTAAATTCTTTTCTATCAAGAAATTGTTTAAAACAAACATTTTTAAATTTATTTTATATTTTCTAATAGAAAACGGCATGAACTTTCGTAATATGTAAAAAGAAGTTAAATCCTTTAATATATGTGTTTTTAAAACTGCCCCAAAAATTTGAAAAAAAAAAATATTTTTTGAAAATTTTTTGAAATTTTTATTTTATATACAATACCGGTTTAAATAAAAAAAATATTAATATTTATTTTATATTTTATAAAAGAAGACTGCAAAAGCTTTCGAAATATATAAGAAAAATTCAAAATCTTTATATATCTTTAAAAACTCCAGCAAAATTTGCCTTAAAAAATATTTCGTTGGACAATTTTAGTAAATTTTCTTTTATATCAAAAAATTCTTTTAGAACAAAAATGTTTAAAATTATTTTAAAGTTTCTAGTAGTTAACTAAATCAGCTACCAAAATAAACAAAAATAATTGAAATCGTGTAATATATACATTTTGAAAACTTTATCAAACATTGATGTTTGATGCTCATTATACTATTCCTCAGTTTTTTTGCTTTTGTATATCTTTTTGTTATTGTTATGATTTTGTATGCCGGCAACATGTTGCTGGCACTACAGCCACATGTTGCCAATGTATAAGTTGCATCAAACCTGGCAACTTTTATGAGGTTGTCCTAACAAACAACTGATAAGACAGACAGACTATAAACACAACACATTCTATTTAAATAGCGATGTTGTTGTTGTTGCTGCTGCAGTGGAGCAACAACAATTACAAATAATGTGGAGTAGCTCCCCAATGAATATAGATTTCTGTTGTTGTTGTTTTTGTTTTTGTCTTCGTTATGAGAACAAGTTCTGTGCAAAAACAAACAACAAAACAAAAACATACGAAGACAACGACGAAGACGAGAAAAAAAAACTCAATGACTTCAAACCAAAAAAAAAAAAAAAACATAAACTTCTTGTGGGCAACTTTTGGAGAGCAACAAACAAACAGTTATTCCCACATTTGTTGGCCAACTAACAAACAGTTGCAACGAGACAACGCGTGCGAACGGTTCGATAGCTATTCCCTCTGGAAATAAAAACGCGCCGGCTAAGAAAAAACTCACATATTTAAACGATTTTCTAAAACGAATAACGATTTACAATAAGAAATTAATACAATATAATAAATGTTTGTGTTTAATGAAGAAAATTTTTACAAGAATTCAATTCTGGGAATGAAATTTTAAACATCAATATTTAAAGTTTTAATGCTTAATAAGCAAGTAAACCAAAAAAAATAATAAAGAAAAAAAAAAATTCAAAAAATATTTAATTTATGATGGATGTTTAACTAAATGGTAAAAGAAGTTTTGTTAAGTAAAAAAGACTAAAAACAAATTGTTTAAATGGTGAAGCGTTAAGCAATGAATTTAACGATTGATTTTAAAACGCTTTAAGAACGCATGCGTACGGAACGCATATAAAAAACGTGCTGGGGTTTCGTTTCAAATACTTATTATTTATTTATTTTACTGCCATACAAAGCTCTGGCTTATTTGCCTGCTCTGCTCCTCTGGCTCACCATTGGCGACACATCCTCAATCACTATAATAAAAGTGTTTACGTTTCGTACGTTCTTTCGTTCGTTCGTTGCCTGCAATCATAGATTTCTTGGATTTCTTAAAACTTATTTGTTTTTTTTTGCATGCGCGTGTGGCTTTTCCTGCTTGCTGAATTCCTAACGACATGATCGACAACCACGTCGAAGTTTTTTTTAATATGAAATATATGAATGAATGAATGAAAAGTGCAAATTATAATATAGAAATATATAAAAATAGCAAAAATTGCAAGCAAACAAAATATAAAAAAAAGTAAATGAGGCATTCAACACCCTGTTGAATCTACAGCAAGTGTTGTTGCCTTTATCCGCGATTTAAAGTGTGTGATTGATTTTTATGTGAAAAATAATAATAAAAATATGAAGTGAAAAATTATAGAAAATTATATAAATCACAGAAAAAATTATAGAGAGCTACAGGCCTAGAAAATATAAATAATTAGAATTGGAAAATTAAAATAAGAAATAAAAAAATTGTTAAAGAAATAAAAAAAAATTGAGAAAAAAGCTTTTTCATTTCAAATATAATAACAAAGGATACAGAATTCTTTATAATACAACGAAAATTCTCAATAAAGTTGGAATAAATTTGAAAAAAAAAAAAAATTATGTGAATGTGTAAGAATAAATCTTCAACATCAACAAATTTTAAATGTTAAAAATTCCCCACAAAAAATCAAAGAAATATTTAAAATTGTTAAAAAAAAACTTTCACTCTGCAATGAAAAAAAAAATGTTTAATTTTCTTGAAAATATTTGAATTTTTATAAAAAAAAAACATTAATTCAAAAAAATATTTAAAATTGTTAAGAAAACTTTAAACTGTAAAATCCAAAAATTTAGAATTTTTGGGAATTTAGTTTTAAAAAAATTAAAAAATTCAAAGAAATATTTAAAATTGTTAAGACAAATCCAGAAAATGAAAAAAAAAAAAATAAAAACTATGTTGAAATACATCATAATCTAAGAAATATTTAAAATTTTGAGGAAAAAAAAATATTTGAAAATTAAAGACAACAAATAAATTTGAATTTTTTTATAGTATTCAATATAAAACAAGAAATAAAATGTTTGTTCGCATTCAGTGAGCCAGGCACATTATTTTTTGATTAGGAAAATTTTAAAAAAATTTCAAATTTGGAAATTTTGGAAATTAATTTTTAAACAAATTAAAAGAACACAAATTTTTTTAAAATTGTTAAGAAACTAAATCAGAAAAGATTTGATTTTATTTTTATTAATTTCGATTTTTTTAGAATCCATCAAAATCTACGAAATTTTTAAAATTTAAAAAAAATTTCCAAATTTAAAATTTTTGGAAATGAATTTTTAACAAATTAAAAAGATCCAAAAATTTTTAAAATTGTTAAGAAACCAACAAATCCAGAATTTTTTTTAAATAAATTTTGAATTTTTCGAAATTTATTAAAAAATCTATGTTGAAATCCATTTAAATCTAAGAAATTTTTAAGAAAATTTTTAAAAAATCTGCAAATTGAAAATTTAAAGAAATTTTTTAATTATGAAAATTTTAAAAAGAGTTAATATTTTTGGAAATTAAATGAATTTTAACAAATTAAAAAAATCCAGAATTTTTTAAAATAAATTTTGAATTTTTTTGAAATTCTAAAAAATCTATGTTGAAATCCATTTAAATATAAGAAATTTTTAAGACAATTTTAAAAGAATCTGCAAAATGAAAATTTAAAGAAATTTTTTAATTATGAAAATTTTAAAAGAAGTTAATATTTTTGGAAATTAATTTTTAAAATTGTTAAGAAACGAAATCCGGTAAAAAAAAAATATTAAAATTTGTTTTTAAAATAAACTTGGAATTTTTTGAAAAATTAAAAATTTATTTGAAGTCCATTAAATTTTAGAAATATTTAACATTTTTAGAAGAAGTTTATTAAAATCTGCAAATTGAAAATCAAATATTTGAAAATTTAAAAACATTTTTTCATTATTGGGAAACTTTGAAAAACTATTCAAATAGAAAATGTTTGGAAATAAATTTTGAAAAAAATTAAAAAAAAAAACGAAAAATGTTTACCCAAAAACTTTAAAAGGTTAAAAAAAGTTGTCGAATAATTTTTTCTTTTGAGAGTAATAATGACCTAATAAACTCAGAACAGCCATTGGAAACTAATTTGCAAATTAAGTTTAGGAACCAGGTGCAAAAAGGAGAAGAGTGCCCCGGGGCATTGTTGCCGGTTTAGGTGTAAAAAAAGAATAAGATGTAAACATTAATACGATTTTATTGAAAAACTAATGAAAAAGATACAAAAAGTAAGAAAATCAGCCCAATTATGAATATTGTTATAACTGACGTCATTAACTGGATGTTTTGCTTTTTCGCCAACTTTTGAACTTCCTGGCTGTGGATTTTCTTGTGGAGTACCAACAGATCGTGAGTCAAGGCGGATAATTTAATCCGTCTGCGGTTTCTATCTGCCATTCCTATAATTTTTTTTGGTATATCAAAAAATATAACATAAAAGTAAAAAACTATACAATATAACACGCCGATAAATTTAGCCACAATCCGCAACAGTGCCCTGAGGCACCCCTTAGTTTTTGCGTTCTCAACACACTTTTTGTTAATTGTTTAATATTTACATATTCATAGACTGAAAGAAGAATATATTACCTTTTAAAAAAATATATATATTTCGAATAGATTGGGCTACTAAAAGTTAGTAAAACTTTGAAAATCACACATAAAATTTCACGTGCTAAAATTATGACATCACTCACAAAACAGCTGACAGAACAAAAACAAAAAGTCAGAATTTATTTCGACCTTCGAGGGAAATGTTAACAAATCTGTAACTAAAGTCACCGTTGAATTTAAAGGAAAAATTATAAGTACTTTTTGAGATAATTAGTGTTTTGTAGTGTATGCCTTGAGGCATGCACTCTTGCGGGTTAGATGGATAAAATTAGAAAAAATATTTTCTTTTTTTGAATAAATTTAAAATTTATGTTGAAATCCATAAAGATTAAGAAATATTTAAAATTTGTAGAAGAAGTTTATTATAATCTACAAATTGAAAATCACATATTAAAAAATTTAAATAAATTTTTTAATTAGGGAAATTTTAAAAAAAATTTAAAATTTTTAGAAATAAATTTTTAAACAAATAAAAAAAGTTGAATTTTTTTAAGAAAAACAAAGAGTGATATATTTGACTGTATCGAATCTTGTATCCCCTTTATCAATATGTGACAATAAAATATTTTTCTGAATAAAATAGATTTCAAGACAAATATGTATATATGAGTAACTTTAAAAATATCATTTTTCATTTTACTTTTGAAGTTTTTTCATAAGAAAAAATATAAATTTTGTAAAAGTAATTTTTAGGTCGCTAGGAAGAAAGTTTTCTTTGATTTACTTAAAATCAATAATTTGTTACTTAACTGGTTTTTGAAATAAACGATTCAATTATGAATTGATCCTCACAAAAGCTGGTAGGAAGATTTAGGTTCATATAAAACTTGTTTATGTCCAATTTCATCGCGATATTAATTATTATGAGGCAATTATGAATGTTAAGGTGATTTTCTGAGGGGACCTTGTATGGGGACTAGGGACAAATGTTGCCTGATTTTCGCCAAACTTTACAGTATAATTTCCAGGTACTTAGAACTAGTTTGTGCAAAATTTTATCAGGATTGTCGCATAATTAACATATTTATGACTGCTCAAACAGGTTTTTTGGGGGAACATTTGTATGGGGGCTAGGTGAAATCAAGAACCTATATTTTCTATTTCTAACCTTGTCAGCAGAGAGTATTTGTGGACAATTTGTCTGCTAGTTCCTTTCGTTTGGGCTCTATCGTGTGTTACAAACGAAATGACAAAATCAATATACCCTTCATCTTTTTTGATGGTGGTTATGAAAAATAAACAAGAATGCAGAAAACATGCCTTACAACAACATAAAATATATTTTTAATTTAAATAAATAACAAAATAAATGCCCCGAGTGAGGCTCGAACTCACGACCTTAAGATTATGAGACTTACGCGCTGCCTACTGCGCCATCGAGGCTATAAATATCACGAATCGCCAACCACAAAAATTCTAAAAATTTGTGGAAAAACTCCTTAAAAATTGTTTAAGTGCTGCAAGATATGTTATTCTAAGCGTTTAAGATAGCTCCACCCTGATGTAAAAGAAATCCATTAATTTTAAGTCTCAAATCATTCAATAGCCATTTATCACATAAAACAGCTTGAATGTTGTATTTGAGGACTGAAAAGAACCACAGGTTTAAGGTTTATTGCACTCATTTCATAATTAATATGGATATTGCAGCTTAAACCTTGCATCAAAGCTTATAGTTTCTGCATTATATATCGTTTTCCTCAAAATTTGTGATTGCTATGAACAATTTTAATACCCCGAGTGGGGCTCGAACTCACGACCTTAAGATTATGAGACTTACGTGCTGCCTTCTGCTGATTTTAAATTGTTTCCTGTAATATGTTAGAAATTTATTGAAATTCTCACCAAATTTGTTCAAATATTATGAGGAAGTTTTTTTTTTCTTTACTTAAAGTTTAACCAGCCGTTTAATGTGCCATAAATATAGATATTTATTATATTAGAATCTGCCACATCAAAGTAAATTTTAGCGTCTTTTTTTTTTTGCCAAAAAATATAATCTTATTTATATGTTTTTTAGAGGCTCATGTTTAAGCAAAATTATGGTTAAATCAAAATGATAAAATTCAAATAATAAAAGAAAAAATGTCAAACCATAAAAACCACAAGCAAAAATTATAAAATTGCAAAAATATAAAAAATAATAAACACACTAATATTAAAGGCGGCAAACAGTTTTTGCAAAGAAACAATAAAAAAATCATTAAAAATTAGAAGAAAAAAACATAAATTGTTTAACATTTTTTTAAACATAAATAGTTATAATTAAAAAAAAGCTTAAACGTATAACAATGTGTGTATAATTAAAGGTTTTTGATCTTTTCTAATCATTTAAAAGAAGTTTTCTTTAGATTTAAAGCAATTTTAATGAATTTAAATGCCTTTTATAGGGTTTTGCTATTTATCTATCATATCTCTTCTTTGTTGCCCCTTGACTTAAATGTATCATTGTTGTGTCATAAAAATCCTTTTAACAGATTTTACATGTAAATTTTATTTACAATCTGGAGATAAGAAAACTGCTTGTTTTTTAATAAAACAAAAAATAAAAAATGATTTCTCAAGTTCTGGAATGAACAGTAAATATTTGTTTGTTAAATATTTTAAAAATAAAAAAAGAAAAAATTGCTTAATTTGTTTAAATAAGAGCAGGTGGAAAAGATTTAAAAGAAGTATTCTAAATAAACCCAGCAACATTTTTAGTTAACCAACCTCAAAATTTTTAAATTTAATAGATCACTTGTGGAGCTTTTCAAATAATCAAAGCAATTTCCAGTATTTTTATCTATATTTTTTTTAATTTTCCATCAAACTTTGGAAAATAATTATTTTCGTATGAAATCTAAAATTTTAGTAAGTTTTCTTTTAGCTCATAAAATTTGTCTTTGAAGAGTGTTTACATTTATTTTTCACTATTCAACAGACAACTAAATGACCTGTCAAAATATGTAAAAATAAATGAAATTCTTTAATATATATATTTTTAATTTAATATCAAACTTTGCAATCAACGAAACATTCGCATTGAAACCCAAATGTTTTTGGTTTGCAACACAAAATTGTAAAAATCAATCTAATGTACTTTTGTTTTAAATTATTTAACAGTCAACTTAATGACCTCTCAAAATATGTAAAAAGAAAAAAAATCAGCTAATAAATATTTTGTTAATTTGACATCAATTTTTGAAAAAAAATGTCGGTTGAAAACCGAATTATGATTTTTCTTTTACTTCACAAAATTGTTGAAAAATAAAATGTGTCCATTTATTTTATATTATTTAACAGACATTTAAATAAGCTTTCAAAATATGTAAAACGAAAGAAAGTCTTTTGGAAAAAAAATATTATTTCGGATGAAAACTAAAATTTTAGTGATTTTTCTTTTACATCACTAAATTTTTGAAATTCCATTTTTTATTATTTAATAGACAATTAAATGAGCTTTTAAAATGTGTAAAAATAATTCAAAATTTTCAATAAATATTATTTTAAATTGACATCAAACTTTGAACAAACATATTATTTCACATGAAAATTGCAATTTTATGGATTTTTTCTTTTACCTCAAAAAATTTGTAAAATCAAGAAAGTTAACCTATATATTTTAATACATATATTTTATACAGCTAACTAAATAACCTTTCAAAATAAGTAAAAAGAAAACAAATCCTTTAATACGTATTTTTTTAATTTGACATCAAACTTTGGAAAAAAAATTTTTGGTGGAAAACCACAATTCTAGTGATATTTCTTTTACCTCACAAAATTGTTGAAAACTAAAAATTGTACATTTGTTTTATATTATTTAACAGACATTTAAATAAGCTTTCAAAATATGTAAAATGAATAAAAATCTTTTAACATATATTTTGTTAATTCGACATCAAACTTTGGAAAAAAAAAAAAAATATTTCAATTGAAAATTACAATTTTAGTGATTTTTCTATTACATCACAGAATCATTAAAATTCCAAAAAAGGAATTTTATTTTTAATTATTTAATAGACAATCAAATAAGCTTTCAAAATATGTGTAAAGTAATAAAATTTTCCTTTAAATATTTTTTTAATTTCACATCAAACTTTGGACAAACATGATATTTCGTAAGAAAATTTAAATTGTGGTGATTTTTTCTTTTAACTCACAAAATGTTAAAATCAAAAAAGTGAATCTTTATTGTTTTATTATTTAACAGGCAACTAAATTAACATTTCAATTAAAGAAAAAGAAATAAAATTCTTCTTTAAAAATTTCAAGCAAAAAAGTAAAATTTTTCCTTCTTTTTATTTGTGTTACTATACATCAATAAAGCTTTTAGAATACACCAAAAAGCTTAAATATCTTCATTATTTTGCTGTCCATTGGCTTTTGATAAAATTTTTCTTTCAAAAAAACTTTGTTGGGTTCTGTTTTAATTAATCAACATCATTTTTTTTTGTTAAGTTTTGCAACAAGTGCAGCTGCTGTCTTTTACCGTCTTTCCAGAAAGCTTTCATTTCCATTATATCACAAACTAGAACGAGCACAAATAAACGCATACATCTCCTTGACTGCCACAAAAAAAACACCAGAATAACACTACAAGCAAAAAAAAGAAATCCTTTGAATTTAATTAAAAGGCGGTTAAACCAATTAAATGTCTGGGCGCTGCAAATCTTTCTCCTGGCTTTCGATTTTTTAACTTGACCCAATTAGTAAGGCCAAGCAGATCAGAAAACAAAAAGTGAGAGAGAGAAACAAAAATTGAACTTGATTTTAAATGTCAGATTATGGCGCCTCCTGTTGTTTTTTATTTTTCTTTTATTTTTTGTTAAAATAACCAAAAAAGGGAATGATTGTTTTCGTCTTGGCGGCTTTTTAGAAACTTGAATATTTATTTGTAGCGAAAATACATTTGAAATCGATAACTTTGTTGAATTTTTGTATTTTTTTTTGTTATTTTTGGGCTCAATTGTGTTTTAAATTTAGATTTCCTAAGAAATTGTTTGGATATTTCGTTTTTTATTTGCTTGTTTTTTTTTTAAAGATGTTTCTTTTCTATGTTTTTTTTAAGGTTTTATGGCATTTACTATTAGATAATATTGTATAAATGTCAAATTTTATTAATTTATCGTTTAATTGTGTTAATAATTTTTGGTTTGACAAAAAGATTATTTGGGTTGTTGTAAAATATGTATTTGTGTTTTGAAGAATTTAAATGGTATTTGACACGTATGTAGTTTGCATAAAGAGTTATACAATTTAAGCTCAAAAACTATTTATAAAAATTTGTTTAAAAAGGACAGTTCTAAAAGCTTTATAATGCACTTTTTTTGAAAAAGCTTTATAAGCTTGCAAGAGCTTTAAAAATGTTTTTTAGTAAAAGCTTTAAATGTATTTTGGAAAAGATTTTTAATGCATTTTGCAAATGTTTCAAACTAAATTTACATTACAAAATTTTTATAAAAGCAGGTTTTTGTAAAAACTAAATTAAGAACTATTTCTTAAAGCTTTATTAATATCGGTTTTTAAAAGCTTTTAAATTTTGTCTGAAAGCTTGAAATAAAAACTTTGTGAACTGTTTGTGAAAGTTTTTTATGCTGTATATAGAAGCTTTTATAAAAGCTTTATTATAAGAATTTTGTAAGAGCTTTTCGATAAGCTTTTTATTAAAGTTTTGATACAAGCTTTATTATAAGATTTTTATAAAAGCTATTATAAGCTTTTTATAAAAGCTTTATATTTTTTATAAACTTTTAAAAGCTTATTGATAAGCTTTTTGATAAGCTTTTTATAAAAGCTTTTTGATAAGCTTTTATAAAAGCTTTTTACAAAAGCTTTTTGGTATGTTTTTTGATTAGCTTTTATAAAAGCTTTTTGATAAGCTTTTTATAAAAGCTTTTTGATAAGCTTTTTATAAAAGCTTTTTATAAAAGCTTTTTATGAAAGCTTTTTTGAAAACTTTTTGATACGCTTTTTATAAAAGCTTTTTGATAAGCGTTTTATGAAAGCTTTTTGATAAGCGTTTTAAAAAAGCTTTTGGATAAGCTTTTAATAAAAGCTATTTAAGAAGCTTTTTATTAAGGCTTGTTGATAAGCATTTTATAAATGCTTTTTTATAAAAGGTTTTTGATA
Organism: Calliphora vomitoria; assembly: GCA_942486065.2. Taxonomy (NCBI): domain Eukaryota; kingdom Metazoa; phylum Arthropoda; class Insecta; order Diptera; family Calliphoridae; genus Calliphora; species Calliphora vomitoria. The sequence continues at coordinate 10,210,839 of OW818030.2, read as the reverse complement.
AGCTTTTTATAAAAGCTTTCTGATAAGCTTCTTATAAAAGCTTTCTGATAAGCTTTTTATAGAGAAGCTTATTGATATACATTTTATAAAAGCTTTTTAAGAATCTTTTTTATAAAAGCTTTTTGAGAAACTTTTTTTGTAAAAGCTTTTTGAGAAGCTTTTTGATTAGCTTTTTATAAAAGCTTTATGATTTGCTTTGTATAGAAGCTTTTTGATTAGCTTTTCATAAAAGCTTTTTGATAAGCTTTTTATAAAGGCTTTTTGATAAGCTTTTTATAAAATCTTTTTTATAAAACCTTATAAAAGTTTTATTGTTCTATATTTATAAAAGCTTTATTAGTTGTTCTTTATAAAAACTTTATGATAAAATTGTTATAAATGGGTTATATAAGCGTTTTGTAATAGCTTTTGTATAGTGTTTATATAAAGGTCTTGTAAAAGCTTTATAAAATGTTTTTATTGTTTTATAAATAAATCACAAAATGATTATTCGTTGCTGGTTTATCAGCATATACCAGAAATTTGACGTACCCCCACAAAAAGTATTCCAAAGGTGTCAAATCACTCGAACGAGGTGGCCAATTCACATGTCCATATCTTGAGTTAACTCGATCACCAAACGTTTGGATCAACAAGTATTCCAAAGGTGTCAAATCACAGGAACGAGGCGACCAATTCACAGATTAATTTCTTGAGATAACTCGGTCACCAAACCTTTGGTTTAACAAAGACATGGTTTCATGCGCTGTATGGTATATTGCGCCGTCTTGTTGAAGCGATTTCTCTACCAAATGATTTGCAATGACATGAGGAATAAAATAAATTAAGAATCATTTGCATGTAGCGTTCGCCATTCATCTCTATTGAAAGTTAGATGTACTAAAAAGCTTTACATTAATCATTGGAATAAAAGCTAAACTTTAGGATTTAAGAGAAAACAAATTAGACTGAATACTGACATATTTTCTAGTAAAAGCTTTCATACACAAATGATAAACTTTTAAAGATTAAAGGTGTAAATTGTATAAAATTTATATTAAAACTTTTGTAACAAAAAGTTATATTTATTTTATGTATTCATTTGAAGACCATTAACCTTTATTACTTAATAAAACTTACTTAATTTAACTATTACTTAAATTTCTGTAATTAAAACAAAAAGCTTTACAAAGAAAAAAACTCATTTCCTCTAAATTATGCCAGTATTTCAAAAACGTCTCTTAATAATACAAAGAAATTTGTACAAAGAAGTTGAAATAACCTTAAACAACAATAAAAAAAACAAATTATAAACGAAATAAAGTGAAATAAACATAAATTTAAAACAAAAAAGAAACGAAATGTAATTCTTGGAAAAAAACGTTTAAAATAACAAAACCCCAACAAAAAAAAAGTTTAATAATAGTAAAGTAAAAACAAATAAATGATCATAGAACATAATGACCCCTAAAGTTTTTAACAAAAACATTGTAGGGGGATAAAAACTTGAACAAGAAAAAAAAAAAAAAAAAAACGAACTTGAAGATGATGATGGTGCTGATCATGACAAAGATGAGTTTGGCTACATGAAATTATGCGTGTATTGGATTTATTTTTGTGTTAGACCTACAAAAAAAACGTGATGTAATAAATTGTTAAAGCTCAGAATTGCCCTGAAGGTTGTGGCCAATAAGACAACACAAACTTACTTTTGGTTTATTTCAAACAAAAAATGGAAAATGCTGACTTTAACAAAAACACTTTTTAACATTTATTTTGTTTTTTTTATTGTTTCATGTTTATTTTGTGGTCTTAAAAAATATAGATCTTTTTTTTTTTTGCGCTTCACCAGAAATTTCAAACCAACAACTAGATATTATGACTCAAAACCCTCAAAGAAGTAAATAGATAAATCGTCATTACTTGTTTGCCTTTTTTTTCTGTGAGTGTAACTTAACACACTCTAATACACACATAAATAAAACTCTACGAAAAGTAGTTTAAAAAGTTTTCTTTTGAAATTTGGCGGCAAACATTGTTTTTTTTTCTGGTTTTGTTTAAACATTTGATCTTTTATTTTATTTAGTTTTGGTTTTTTTCTTGGACAGGCTTTTTTCAAGTTTAATTTCTATAAAAATAAAAGAGTTTAAACAGCCATTTACTCGTGCAGTATGTGAGTTAGTGAGTGAATGAATGAGTGAGTAAACATTTCGTTGATTTGATGGATGTTTTGTTGGCTTTTTGTTTTGCCAATAAAAAATCTCAAATTACATACAGTCAAAAACACACATTTATTCAACAAACATTTAATTTATTTGTTTCTTTTACACATTTTATGTAAATCTTAAGAAATCATTTGTTATCAAATGATTTATTTACCAAAAATAAATTTGGTTATAAAAAATAAGTGTTGCTTTTAATAAAAGACACGCTACTGCCCTTTTTTATATAAACAAATTATTTAATGAGCTTTATTTTTCAATATTTTTCTATTTTTCCTCAAAATTATATCTCTGTTTAGAATATACCGCAGTTTTAAGTCGTTGTATGCCTTGTTTTTCCACTTGTTTTTCAAATCAAATTCAAATTTTTCTTAATTATTTTTTAGTTGATTTTTTTTTTTTTTTTTGACTTCACAGTTTTATCTGTGTTTTTTGATTTGTGTGATGGAGTTTTTAAAACACTGTTTATTATAATTAACCAAAAATTAGTCATGGTTATCATTAAACCATAAAAAATAAAAATTTCAATTTATATGCCACCAATTGGTTTCAAGAAAATTAATATAAAAAGACACTACCAACAAATAACGCAATATCTGTTTTTTGAAAAATCCATTAAGGTTGGCGCAATTTAATTGAAATTTTAATTGAAAAAGTCACAAGTTGAAGACTCTTATCAGTTTATATTAAATTAGCTGAAATGTGATGAAGATTTTTTCAAATGATGAAGAATTAATATTTAGTGGATTTTCTAACAATAGCTAAATAAAAGCTTTTTTGTTATAGCTTTCATCAAGTTTTTCACAAACTCTCTTAAAAGCTTTTCACAAAAGAGTTTAAAAATCGTTAAAAACTGTTTATTAAAATGATTATGTCAGTAAATATTCAATTAACTGAAGCTTTTAAATGATGAAGAATTAATTTTTATTGAATTTTTAATAATATGATAGCTTTAACAGAAAATCATGTGTAAAACCTCAATAAAAGCTTTTTAATTTAAGCATTAATCAAGCTTTTTTTACAAAATCTCTTATATAAGCTTTAATAAATGAGTTTAAAAAGCCTTTAATGAATACCGTTAATTATAACGCATTATAAAAACATTTATTATATAAAAGCTTCTATAATGCTTTCTTAAAAAGGTTTACAGAAGCTATTATAAATAGCTTTTTGGAGACTTTTGTTAACAAGTTTTATAGCAGCTGTTCTATAAAAAATCTTATTGTAGAAGCTTTTATAAAAAGCTTTACAGAAAGATGCATTTATAACAAGCTTTATAGAAAGAACCTTTTATGAAAAGCTTTACAGAAAGAAGCTTTTGTAAAAACCTTTACAGAAAGAAGCTTTTATAAAAAGCTTTACAGAAAGAAGCTTTTATAAATAGCTTTATAGACGAAGCTTTTATAAAAAGCTTTATAAAAAGAAGCTTTTATAAAAAACTTTTTAGAAAGAAACTTTTATTAAAAGCTTTATAGAAAGAAGCTTTTATAAAAATCTTTATAGAAAGAAGCTTTTATAAAAAGCTTTATAGAAAGAAGCTTTTATAAAAAGCGTTATGACAGCTTTTATAAAAAGCTTTATAGAAGCTTTTGTAGAATGCTTTGAAAGCTTTTATAAAAAGCTTTATAGAAGCTTTTGTAGAATGCTTTATAGAAGCTTTTATACAAAGCTTTATAATAGCTTTTATAGAAAGCTTTGTAATAGCTTTTATAGAAAGTTTTATAATAGCTTTTATAGAAAGCTTTATAATAGCTTTTATAAAAAGAACTAAGAGTCTTTTATGAAAATGCGTAACAAAATCGTTCATAAAAAAGCTTTGTAGACACTTTTATAAAAATACTTTATAGAAGCTTTTATAAAAAAGCATAACGACAAAAACTTTATATAAAATTGTATGAACAGTTTATTACTGCTTTATAAAAGCTTTTATAGAATCTTGTATAAAATGCTTTATAGACGCTTTTATAAAAAGCTTCTATAAAAAGCTTTTTAAAAGCTTCTATAAAATGCTTTATAAAAAGCTTTATAAAATTTGTTTAGTAGAGCTTCCATAAAGCTTTTTAGAATCTTTTAAGAAAGTTTATTAGAAGCTTGTATTAAATACTGGATTTACAATAGATGGTGCATCTATGCTTTAAAAAAGCTTTATAAAAGCTTCTATAAAATGCTTTATAAAATCTGTTTAGTAGACCTTCTAAAAAGCTTTTTAGAACCTTTTAAGAAAGTTTATTAGAAGCTTGTATTAAATGCTAGATTTACAATAGATGGCGTATCTTTTTAACGCAGTTTTTTTTAATAACTTATATGTCGTTTTGAAGGGTATATATATGTCACTTATTTGCACTTATTTATTGAGCATTGTAGTGCAAAAAACAACTTTTTATTTTGCTTCGAAAATGTCGAATTTTGTGCCAAAAAAAAAGCATATGGAAATTTGTATACAAATCTGTATGGGAGTTTGTATAACATAAAAACAATTTTAAAATTAATTATACAATATTAATCTCTTTTTGTTGGACATCCAAATACATACTATCAATCTACGTGTAATTTAAATATTAAATTTTATTTAATAGTTCTTAATTTTTTTTAAACATCTCTTTTAAAGACTTTAGGCTTTTTTTTCCATTTTCCAGATGTTTATTTCTTAAAAAGCAAACAACATTTATATACCTTCAATTTAATACATTGATGTATTGATTAGACGTTTAATAAAAACTCAAAACTGTATAATTAAAAACTTAAAATCAAACAAAGCTGGCGGTCGGAATCTCAGCAACAGATTGATTTTCGATTAAAATTACTTCAAACATTACAGATAATAAAACATGATTGATCTTTAACAAAATTATGTTTAATAAAACAAATATAATAATAAAAAAAAATTCTTACAATATCCATGATCTTTATAAAGATTGCACTAAAGAAGCTCCCCTTTATAATGTTTTAATAATGAAAAAAGAGAAAATTGTTTTCTTTCTCTATTAAATGAAAGTTTAAAAAGCGATCTTTAATCTTTTTAATCAATGAATTTTAAATAAGACCAGTAAAAGAGAAGAGGAGAACTGCATGTTAAACATTTAAACGTAATTACTATTAATAATTTGTTGTTTAAATATACATATATATATAAAAAAAAAATAACATTAAAGTTTGAAATCTTGCAAGATCTTTAGTGAAGTAGAAGGAAGAGGTAGTAAAAGACAAAATGAGAATCATGTTTTAGATTGAAGTTTCAAAGACAGTGATTTTTTTCTATAATTTATTTTATAGATTAAACATGCACTTGGACAGACGTACAGGCCATTCATTCATATATTGCATTGCATTGCATGTATGATCGTCAAAAAGTAAATCTCAGAAGCTTTTTGGTTGACTTCTCTTTTTTTTGTAAATGCAAGTCAAAAAAATTTTCTCACACTATCGGTTTTAGATTTATTTTTGTTTTTTTGCTGATGTTTTGTTGAATTAAGTACTCTATACCTGGTAGATTTAACAGTGAGTTATGAGATGCCATATTTATTTTTATATTTTTAAAGAGTTATTTAAATTGAATCATTTTATTCGAGAAAACAGGTTTAATCGAATAATTTTATTCGAATATTTTTTTTTAATTAAAACTTTCCACAATTTCAAATAAATATATGTATCATTAGAATTTGGTTTTTATTTGATTTGAATTTTATTCGAATAAACAATTTTAAACGATTAATCGAATAATTTTATTCGAATATTTTTTTCTATTATCTATATTTTTGTAATCATTTTATAATTTACAATCAAAATAATTTATTCGGTTAATTTTTTGAATCGAATAAATTTTAAACAATTAATCGAATAATTTTATTCGAATATTTTTTTGCAATTATCTATATTTTTGTAATATTTGTATAATTTTCAATCAAAATATTTTATTCGGTTAATTTTTTTAATCGAATAAATTTTAAACGATTAATCGAATAATTTTATTCGAATATTTTTTTTCAATTATCTATATTTTTGTAATCTTTTAATAATTTTCAATCAAAATATTTTATTCGGTTAATTATTTTAATCGAATAAATTTTAAACAATTAATCGAATATTTTTTTTCAATTATCTATATTTTTGTAATCTTATATAATTTTCTATCAAAATATTTTATTCGGTTAATTTTTTTAATCGAATAAATTTTAAACGATTAGTCGAATAATTTTATTCGAGTATTTTTTTTCAAATATCTATTTTTTTTTTTGGAATCTTTTGAAATTTTCAATCAAAATATTTTATTCGGTTAATTTTTTTAATCGAATAAATGTATATTTGCCCAATTTATATAGCATTTAAACAGGTATTCAAAAACAAAGGTAATAAATTATGAATCTATGCATTTTATTCGAGTAATATTTTATTCGTTGGATTAAAATGATATAAATTTTCAATACTTTTCTAAAATTTTGAATCGAGTAAATATGATTTTGATCTCATCATATTGATATATCAATTTTTAATATTTTCGTAATTTTTAAAAAAAATTTATTCGAATAATTTTATTCGAATAACTAATTATTCGTTAAATTTCTTTTGGAAATTTTTATAAAATATGATTTTGGTCTCTTCATATTGGTAAATTAATAAATTATGAATTGAATAATTTTATTCGAATAATATTTTATTCGTTTGAATTCAATTATAATTATTTGTATAAACTTTCTATAATTGTAAATCAAAACATTTTATTCGAATTCAATTTAATTCGGTTCAATTTTTTAATCGAATAAATTTCTATTCGGTCTATTTATTAACATTTATATGTTTAAATGTATTTTAAGCATTTTATTCAAGTAATATTTTATTCGCTAGACTAAAATGTTCTATATTTTATTAATTTTGCCAAAAAATTTAATCGAATAATTTTATTCGAATAACTAATTATTCGTTTATTTCTTTTATTCGAATATATTTTTTATGTTAATTTTTATAAAATATGATTTTCATCACTTCATATTGGTATATCAATAAATTATGAATCGAATAATTTTATTCGAATAATATTTTATTTGTTGGATTTAAATGATCTATCGTTTTCTTTAATTTTAAATCAAAACATTTTATTCGAAATCACTTTTATTCGGTTAATTTTTTTAATCGAATAAATTTCTATTCGGTCAATTTATTAACAGTTATATGTTATTCGAGTAATATTTTATTCGTTCGATTTAAATTTTATTCGAATACCTTATATTCGTTTATGTTTTTTATTCGAATATATTTTTTTGGTAAATTTTTATAAAATATTATTCGTATCTCAATAAAAATATGAATAAATTTATTCCAACAATTTTTTCTTTTTATAATCTCTCTATAATTTTAAATCAAAACATTTTATTCGAACTCACTTTTATTCGGTAAATTTTTTTATTCGAATAAATTTCTATTCGGTCAATTAACATTTATATGTTAAAATTAATTCGAGTAATATTTTATTCGTTAGACTTAAATTTTCTTAATTTTTAATCGAATATTTTTATTCGAATAAATAATTATTCGTTAATTTTTTTTTATGCGAATATATTTTTTTGGTAATTTTTTATAAAATAAGATTTGTATATCATCATATTGGTGTATCATAAATTATGAATCGAATAATTTTATTCGAATAAATTTTTATTCGGATTTTTTCTTTTCTCAAAATCATAATTTTGATGATATATCTTCGAGTTATTTTATTCGAATAAAATTGAATCGAATCATTTTATACGAATAAAATTTTATTCGGATTTTTTTTTCTCATAAAATCTTAATTTTATTCTTATTCAAAAAAATCGTATAATTATGTTCGAAGATTTTTATTCGAATAAAATTGAATTCAATCAAATTATTTTATTCGAATAAATTTTTATTCGGATTTTTTTCTGAAAATCATAATTTGATTCTATTTCAAAAAAATCATATTATTATGTTCGAATAATGTTATTCGAATAAAATTTATATTCGCTTAATATGTTTTGGAAAATTTGATATTAATTTGTTTATCTTATTGTACTGCTTTCCATAGTCGTTATGACTGTTTAAAAGTTGTTTTTTTTGCTTCTTTCTGTCCGGCTGTTGTTTTTGTTTTAGTCTGTCTCAGCTGGTAAAATATGTATTTTATTCGCAGTAATTATGGTGTCAAGTGTAGTTAACAAGACATTCAATTGCAAGAATAATTTACAAAGAATTTACATTTACAAATTTGTTGATGTAATTTCAGCTATTTACCTTGAATAACGAAAACAGCAAGAAAAAATCAAGTCATTATTTTATTTTTAGCAAGTTTTAGCAAAAATTTTATTTTATCTTTAACACATAAATTTTAATCTAATTCTTTAATATTTATGAACTCAAGCGAACAGCAGTAGTTTGTTTTTAGTTTTATTTATAATTTTCTGAAAATTTTGCATATGTTTTAACAATTTAATTAAAAGTGACAATTCCAGTTAATTAGTGACAGTGGCCATTTCTTATCATATTTCATAATCTTTTTTTCTTTTAGCATGGACTCAAGCAACAAAGATTGTCAAAAAGACATTGTAAATTCATATAACATAACTAAACTTAAATATCAGATTTCTGCGGTCACAAACAAAAAAAAAGACCTCAACTCAAGAAAATTAATTTTAAAAATTACTTTTTCATTTTGACTTAAAACTCTAAGCCCAAATGTTTAGTGGGCTTAACCAGGGAACACAAAACAAAAAACAGGAAATAAATTTCTTTTTAAAAACAATCTTCATTTAATCTTAATTTTGTGTGTTTCAAAAATCAGCTTATTTTTTGTGTTTAGAAATTTTAATGGTTTTAGTGTTAGTTATTTCTCAAACACATGCGATCGAGTCAGTACAAACCCCCTGTTGTTTGCATACAATTAAGTTGTTACATGTTTTAATTAGTGTTTTTTTATTTGGTTTATTGTTAAAGCAGCAACTCTGGCTACTGCTGTTGTTGTTATTGTTGCGATTCTTTTGAAATTGTTTACTCAACATCTTTATAAATATTTGTAGTTTTCTTACCATAAACTTTTTAAAATTTCAAAAGAAATTTGTGGGTATTTGTATATGGTTTTTCTTCCAGCACACTTGTGTATTGGAGTGTGTGTTGTTTTAGCCAGGTTAAAATAATTAAAGTTGCTAAACAAATAATCTCTGATTGTTTTCATTCAATCATGGGTGTAATGAAACATTTGATTTTTCGTTTTTTTTTTTTTTGGAGAATAACAATCACGTAATTTTTCGTAAGCATTTTAGAAATTTTGCAATAGTTAGGTATTTATGCAGTAAAGGTGGCCAATTGGAAAATTTTTGAGTAAATTTGAAATAAATAAAAATTATTCGGATAAAAATTTTAATCGAATAAAATTTTTATTCGAATACAAAATACATTTTTTTTAGTTTAATTTTGTCGATATTTTATAAAAATAAATAAATATTTTGAAAAAAAATTTTATTCGATTAAAAATTTTTCGAAAATTGTTTTGTCAAATTCGATGACACAAAAACAAATTTCTAAAAAATTGTAAATTTTGAAATAATAAAAAATATTAAACGAATAGAAATTTTATTCGAAGATAATATTGTGATTCAACAGTTGAAAACAATTGAAATTCAGATTTTTATAAAAAAAAAATTAACCGAATAAAATTATTCGAATTTTATTAAATTATTTTAAAAATGAATGAAATTCAGATTATGAGAAAAAAATTTACCGAATAAAATTATTCGATTCATTATTTATTGCTGTATTTTTTTGAAATCCTGATCATGTGTAATATAAATTGAATGAATACCGAATGATAATGTATTCGAATAAAATTATTCGTTTCAAAATTATTGAAAGAATTTAAAAATAGAGATAATTTAAAACCAACGAATACAAATTTATTCGAATAAAATTATTCGGTTCATAATTTATTACCGTGTGTTTTGAGATCCTGATCATACGTTACTTAAAATCATCGAAAAATCCATAAAATTAATCGTTTCAAAATTACTGAAAGATACATCATTTAAATCCAACATATAAAATATTGTTTGAATAAATTGTTCGCATAAAATGATTCAATTCATAAAATGATTCAGTTCAGTGTAATATAAATTGATGGTATAAAAATGTATTCGAATAAAGAAGTAGTCGAATAAATTGTTTTCATTCAAATTTATTGAAATAATAATGTATTTATGGAAATTGAGTGTGTGCGGACCATGGAAATTAAGAAGTACAAATTTATTCGAATAAAAAATTTAATCCCATTAAAATGTATTTGAATAAACTGTTTCAAGTTAACTTTTTTTATTTCAATGTTCATCCATCGATTATTTCTTAAAGAAATACAAAATTTTGAGAAAAATTTTTATTCGATTAAAAAATTATTCGAATAAAATGATTCAATTTAATTTTTTTTATTTGAATATTCATCGACCGATTATTTCTTGAGAAATTTTGAGAACAATTTTATTCGATTCAAAATTATTCGAATACATAATTTGTTTGATTAAATTTTTTCGAATTTTTTGCAGTTAAAATTTTTATATTATTTAAAAAAATAAAAATTTTGAGAAAAAAATTTATTCGAATAAAATTTTTTAATTTACATTTTTTTATTTATATATTCATCGATCAATTATTATTTAAAAAAATAAAAATGTTGAGAACAAATTTTATTCGTTTTTAAATTTGCCAATAAATATATTATTCGAGTAAAAGATGTAAACGAATAATAATATATTCGAAAAAAATGGTTCGTTTCCAAATGTATTTCTATAATTATTGAAATTGAGTTTGGGCGGACCATGGATAAGTAGAAGAAAAAATTTATTCGAATAAAAAAATAATCGTATAATCAATCGATTATTACTTAAAAAAATAAACATTTTTAGAAAAAATGTTATTCGATTAAAAAATTATTCGAATAATAATGTTTTTTTATTTATTCATCGATCGAATATTTATTAAAAGAATAGCAATTTAAACTTTTATTTACATAGTCATCGAACGATTATTATTTAAAAAAATAAAAACTTTGAGACCAAATTTTATTCGATTTCAAATTCGCCAATAAAAAGTAATTTATTCGAATTAAGGTTCGTTTCCAAGTGTTTTTCTATGGCTATTGAAATTGAGTATGGGCGCACTGTGGATAACTGAAGTAAAAACTTATTCGAATAAAAAAATGAATCGTATAATATTTAAAAATAAATCAATTTAAATTTTGTATTTATTCGAATAAAATTATTTCATTGAAGTTTTTATATTTTTATATTCATCGAATGATTATTTCTAAAAAACTAAAAATTTTGCGAAATATTTTATTCGATAAAAAAATTATTCAAATAATTTGTGCTTGATAAAATTTGTATCTAAAAAAATAAAAATGTTGAGAAAAAATTATTCGAATAATTTGTTGGCTAAAATTTTTTTCGAATTTTTGGCAATAATTTCGAATAAAAATTTAGAGCAAAAATTTTAATCGATTAAAAAATTATTCGAATAATAATGTATTCGAATAAAATGATTCAATTAAATTTTATTTGTATAGTCATCGATCGATTATAATTCAAAAAATAAAAAATTTTGAGAAAAAATTTTATTCGATTCAAAAATTATTCGAATAATTTGTTTGTTTTAAATTTATATATTCATCATCGATTATTACTTAAAAAACAAAAATTTAGAGAAAAAATATTAATCGATAAAAAATTTATTCGAATCAAATGATTTAATTTTGTCTTACTTTTGTCGACTTAAAAAATAAAAATTTTGAGAAAAAATGTTATTCGATTAAAAAATTATTCGAATGCTTGTTGTCTAAAATTTTTGTTGGGCAATTTAAATTTATATATTCATCATCGATAACTACTTAAAAAATAAAAATTTAGAGAACAAATTTTAATCGATTAAAAATTTATTCGAATAAAATGATTCAATTTAAATTTTTTTTATATGTATATACATCGATGGATTATAACATAAAAAATAAAAATTATGAGAAAAAGTTTTATTCGATTAAAAAATTATTCGAATAATTTGTTGGCTAAAATTTTTTTCTAATTTTTGGCTATTTAAATTTATATAACCATCATCGATAATTACTTAAAAAATAAAAATTTAGAGCAAAAATTTCAATCGATTAAAAAATTATTCGAATAATAATGTATTCAAATAAAATTTTTTATATACGTTTTCTATTATTTTCTTAAAAATAAAAATTTTTGAGAAAAAATTTTATCGAATAATTTGTTTGTTGTCAAAAATTTTTTCGAATTTTTTTTTTTAACGTCGATGAGATTTCTTGAGCTCTTTATTATTGAAGAGTTAAAAAAAAGAAGCAAATAATTAGTTTCCCCACTATATTTAAAATCCCATTTTTGAATGTTTTTTATAATATTTTTAAGAATTTTAAGACCTTTTGTCGTTATAGAAATTTTAAATGTTTAAATTCTTAGAGTTCTGAATCTATATAAAATAGTCTTTACAGATGCCCTGCCTGAATCTTTGAAATACCTGTTTTTTTTTTAAAAAATTTCGAAAATATTTTAGGAATGTTGGGATTTATTTGAATTATGAAACATTTGATGAGATTTAAACACTTTTCTAGTTGAAAATAGAAAATCCAATTTTTGGAATTTATAAAAAGATATTTTAGAAATTGTGAATTTTCTGTAAATTAAGAGATTTTTATATGTTTTTAACTTTATTTATGGCTCGAAAACTATTTTATTAGTTTCCCCGACAAATTTTTGAAATTTTGAAAATAATGTTTTAGAATTATTTAAAAATATTGAGGAAATTTTTATTAATTATGAATATCTTCATTATTTTCATAATATTTATTGTTTGAAATGTATTCAATACTTGTTTAGCACATTCCCAGTAAAATGTTTAAAATCCAATTTTGAGAATGTTTTTGGGAATTTTCAAATGCTTGCTATTATTAAATTTATTCGTTTATTTTAACTTTTAAAAGTGATTAAATGCATTTGAAGTTATTCCCAGTAAAATTTTTAAAATTTCATTTTTGCAAATTTTGAAATAGTTTTTGGGAATTTTCAAAAGTTTGCTATTATTAAATTTAGGCATTTATTTTAATATTATTTAAGTCTTACATTTAAAAATAACTTTATTTTATATGTTTTGCTTTGGTTACCTTAATCTATTTGAATTTTTTTGTTTCCAAATAATTTTAAAATCACTTTGTTTAACTTTCAGTATACACTAATTTGTATTAAGTCAAAAAAAAAATCATCGCATTATTCTCAACATTTAAGTGTAATTTACTTGACCACTGGAAAAATGTTGTTGGCCATGAAACGTGTTATTTGTTTTTGTGCACAATTTGTTTGTAATAAAATTCTTTAAATTACTGGCCACCTTAATGCGTCTAAAACGTTTAAAATTTACGTTTGAATTGATTACACAAAATAAAATGTTGCAACATTTAATGAGTTTAATGTCTAATGGAACTTCAAGCTAAAATAAATAAATGAAATAAATAATTTTGTAAAGATTATTTAAATTTTTCGTAATACACTTGATAACTTTTTGGGCTATAAATAAACAAAGAATTTTAAAAAGGAGTGGCTGCTAACTAATTAGTATAACTAACTGAAGTAGTTAAGAAAATTCTTGAAATTCGAAAAATTTTTTAAGAAATTTAAAGTTTTAAAGACTTTTCAGTTCAGCCAACTACCATTTGTTAGCCAAGACACTTTAGTGTTAAGTTTGTAATAAATGAGGTTTATTTTTTTAAATTGTGTATTATTTGTTTAATTTCAAAATTTAAATATTTTTTTTAGCTCCTTATGTATTTTCCATGATTAACATTTGTGTTTTTTTTTTTATTAAAAATATCTAGATTTTTATGATTTTAGTGTAAATCACAATTAACCCCTTAAGGCTTAGATGCAAACCACTATTTTTTTTCTCAACACTTTATAATATAAATTACGTTTTTTTTTTAATTTGTTTTTGTTATTATTTAGTGTCGTAAACAATTACCTTTAGCACTTCATACCAGGGCTCTATATGTGGCCACAGAAACTGAAAGCAAAAACTTTTAAAACAGCGGGTGTTTTTTTTTTTTATCAGGTTTAAATTTACTATAATTTTTGTGAGATTTTTGTTTTTGGTAAATAAAAACTAAAAAAAATTATGAGTTTATGAAACTGTGAACGAAGCATTTGGGTCAACTTTTATAATTAGAAGAACATGCAAATGTTTGACACAGAAAAATGAAAAAAATGCGTTTATAAAGAGTTTTCACAGAAATTAAACATTAAAATGTTATATTAACAGTTTCCCCGGAAAAAATTCAAAATCCCAGTTTTTAAAATTTTTGAAAATAAGGCGGGAATAATGATGTTTTTTAATGTATTTGTCTTTGTGTAAGATTTTAAATCAAAATAAACAAATTCCCAGCAAAATTTTAAAATTTTTGAAAATATTTTGGGAGGATATTTTGAAATCTTTAAATTTTATTCACCTTTTTTCATGTTTAAATAAGTTTTTGCAATATTTAAACAAATTCCCAGATAAAGTTAAAAATCCCCCCTTGGGAGATTTTTGAAATTTTTTTAGGAATTCATTTTTTTTTTCTTAATTTGCTATTCTTAGACAGTTTTTATAACTTTTCAATTGTTATTTTAAATTTCCGACGAAAACTTAAAAATCCCAGTTTAGGAAATTTTTGAAAAAGTTTTAGGAATTAATTTTTTTTTTCTTCATTTTTATTTTAAACACTTTTTATCACTTTCCAATTTTTATTCTAAATTTCCGGGGAAATCTTAAAAATCCCAGTTTTGAAAATTTTTGAAAATGTTTTGGGAATTCATCTTTTTTCTTAATTTTTAAACACTTTTTATCACTTTTCAATGTTATTTTTAATTCCCGGGGAAAACTTAAAAATCCCAATTTTGGATATTTTTGAACATGTTTTAGGAATTCGATTTTTTTCTTAATTTGATATTTTTAGACACTTTTTATCACTTTCCAATTGTTATTTTAAATTCCCGGGAAAAACTTAAAAATCCCAGTTTCGGAAATTTTTGAAAATACTTTAGAATTATGACAGTTTTTTACTATTATGAAATCTTTAAATTTGATTAACGTTTTTTCTTGTTGAAACAAATTTTAACTATAATTAAACAAATTCCTAGATAAAAATTAAAATCCCCACATGGGAGATTTTTGAAAATCTTTTGGGAATTCATTTTTGTTCTTATTTTTTTATTTTTTGAAACTTTAATCACTTTCCATTTATTATTTTAAATTCACGGGGAAAACTTAAGAATCCCAGTTTTGGAGATTTTTGAAAATGTTTTAGGAATTAATTTTTTGTCTTCATTTTTAATTTTTAACACTTTTAATCACTTTCCAATTGTTATTTTAAAATTTAAATTCCGGGGGAAAATTTAAGAATCCCAGTTTTGGAAATTTTTTAAAATGTTTTAGGAATTTATTTTTTTTTCTTTATTGTTAATTTATAAACACTTTATGTCACTTTCCAATTGCTATTTTAAATTCCCGGGCAAAAATTAAGAATCCCAGTTTTGAGAATTTTTGAAAATGTTTTGGGAATGATTACAGTTTTTTACTATCATGAAATTTTTAAATTTCTTTTACGTCTTTCCATGTTTAAACAAGTTTTAGCATCAATTATACAAATTCCCAGAAAAAAATTAAAAATTCCCTTTTGGGAGATTTTTCAAAATGTTTTAGGAATTCATTTTTTTTCTTAATTAGTTATTTTTACACACATTTTATTACTTGTCAATTGTTATTTTGAATTCCCGGGAAAAACTTAAAAATCCCAATTGTGGGATTTTTGAAAATGTTTTAGGAATTTAATATTTTTTCCATATTATGAAATTTTAGAGACTGTTTTTACTATTCCATTGTTATAAAACATTTTTAGATATATTTTGAAAAATCCCAGATTTGGGAATTTTAAAAATTTTTTTAGGAATGATAAAATTTTCTCTTGTAATGAAATTTGAAAATTTTTACAAAGATTAAAAATTGTTAGGCATTAAAAAAGGGTTTGCCTGCTAAAATTTATGAATCTTAATTTTGGTAATTTTTGAAAATATTTTAGGAATTCATATTTTTCGTTTTTATGATATTTTAGATACTTTTTTAACTTTTGATTTGTTCCCAGTAATTTTAGCTAAAATTTCAAAATCCCAGAATTTTGAGATTTTTGAAAATTTTTTAGGAATTTAATTATTTTTTCTTAGAAATGATAATAGTTTTATCAAAATGAAAAATTTAAATGAGATTTTAGTTTGTTAAAAAATTATATGTTTTTTGCCATAAAAAGGGTTTCTTATCTAAAATTAATAAATCCCAGTTTTGGAAATTTTTGATAATCTTTTAGGAATTCATATTTTTTCTTTGTTATGCAATTTTAGATACTTTCTTAACTTTTCAATTGTTATCCCAGTAATCTCAGCTAAAATTTAAAAATCCCAGTTTTGGGGATTTTTGAAAATTTTTTAGGAATTATTTTTTTTTTATTTTTTATGCAATTTTAGATACTTTCTTAACTTTTCAATTGTTATCCCAGTAAAATTTCAGAATCCGAGTTTTGGAGATTTTTGAAATTTTTTTTAGGAATTAATTTTTTATTTTTTATGCAATTTTAGATATTTACTTCACTTTTCAATTATAATCCCAGCTAAAATTTAAAAATCCCAGTTTTGGAGATTTTTGAAAATTTGTATAGGAATCCATTTGTTTTCGTTATTATGCAATTTTAAATATTTTTTCACTTTTTAATTGTTATAATTCGCTCTCATCTAAAATTTAATTATTCCAGTTAAGAAAATTTTGGAAAAATTTAATTTTGGACACTTAAGATAATTTAAGCATGTGGAAAAATAATTAAAAATATCTTGACAATTTTGAATATTTCTCAATATTTTTGTGCGGAAAAAAGTTTTATTAAATTATCTTTATTTATAAAAATAGTTGTGAAACCAAAACAATGTAAATAAATTAAAAAAAAATATATATAGATAATCCCCCAAAAATGTCGTCTACCAAAACCTCAAGTGAAAAATTGCGCGAAAAGACGTTTCTAAAACATTTACAAAAACGACGAAAACGAAAAATCCCCCTACTCAGGGGTATTTATCACAATAAAATGTTAAAAATATTAGTGATGCTAGCCTGTTTGGTGAATCTGCTGTTTCATTTAAATATCTTACAAATATCGGTTGAGGCTGCCTCTGCCCCAACTCCACCAACACCAACAGCAGCATTTAGAAATGCTAACAAACCAACAACGACTTCTGAAGAGTCGTTGCAAACAATGCAAAACGCCTTGAAAAATAAAACCAGTGATCAAAGTGTCAATAATTTACGCAACAAAACGATGCGTCGTAGTATTAATGTAAATAGTAGTTTTAATCATCAAAATGAAATTGTACAAAAAAATAAACCCGAACATCTTCCAACAACAACGAAACGTAAGCTGAGACGTAAACCGCCAACAGCAGGGCGTGCAAATCATACGCGTAATGGGCTGGGACCCACAAGATTTAAGGGCAAACGTAGAAAGTACACAAGGCCAACAGCATCTTGGCAGCAGCAGCAGCATCCGAGACAAAATAATACAAATTTATTAAAACCAAAGAATTATACAACCATAAGAACTACCGCCTCCACTAGCATATCATCATCCACCTCCAGCAATCATCCCTTCATGACCCAACAGCAACAACAATTCTCCTACACCAATCGTTCGTATCAGCGTCAGCATCAATATCAGCAGCAAAGTGTACAAATACCTTCCTCTACTATACGCGTGTCCTCCACCATCGATCATCATCAGCAAGTCCCCACGGCCTTTGATAATTCATCTTCCCGCTTTTATCCTTCCACCAATATTAAACATTATATTGGTGTTAATGCCACCAGTATACATGATATACCCTTTCAGCAGCAAAATGTTGTTATACAGGGTAATACGGATATAGTGGTGTATCGTAATATTGGTCCCGTGCCCTGTCCACCAGGGGTGCGTTTAGTGCCACATCGAGTTTTAACGGCCACACCAGATCCACGCATACATCGACAAAGGGGTAAGCTGAGTTTTTTTGATATTTTATAGAAATTAAACATCTAAAATTACCCAACATCTTCCATTTTGGAAATATTTTTGTTTAATTGTGGGGGTTTTTTGAAGCTCAAAGTTTTCAACATTTATTATATATTTGGCAAATATTTTGGAAATTTTAAAATTTTTTGGATATTTTTGGAATTTTAAAGGCGTTTTTTAAGCAAATCCCAGAAATCATTTGAATTTGGCAAATTTTAAAAATTAAAAATTTTGGAAATTTAAAAATTTTTTTTTTTGGAATTTTAAGGATTTCTTTGTTTTTTGTTTTTAAAGTTGTTGGAAGCTACATTATAGTTTATTTTTGGTTTTTTAACATTTTCCAGTTAAAATTTTGAAAATCCCGTTTTTGGAAATTTTAAAAAATATTTTGGGAATTGCAGAATTTTTATATTTTTTTCTCTAAATTTCGAATATTTGACTTGTTTTTATTGAGTTTAGATTTCATATTTTGGTTATATTAACAATCCCAGGTAAAATATATAGTTTTTTTTTTAAATTTAAAAAATTTTGAATTTTAGAAATTTTGAGATTTTTTTTTTTTGGAATGCCCAAATTTCGAATATTTGACTTGTTTTTATTGAGTTTAGAATTCATATTTTGGTTATATTAACAATCCCGTAAAATGTTTATTCCTACCAAGAATTTTAAAAATTTTAAATTTTGGAAAATTTTGAGATTTTTTTTGGGATTTTTTTCCTTTTGTTTTTAATAGTTTATTTTTGGTTTTTTAACATTTCCCAGATTAAATTTTGAAAATCTCATTTTTGGAATTTTTTTTTAAATATTTTGGGATTGATTTGTTTTTATTGAGTTTAGAATTCATATTCTTGTTATATTAACAATCGCAGGTAAAACATAGATTTTTTTTAGATTTAAAAAATTTTAAATTTTAGAAATTTTGAGATTTTTTTTGGAATTCTTTCTTATTTGTTGTTAAAGTTGTTCCAAGTTACTTAATAGTTTATTTTTGGTTTTTTATTATTTTCCAGATAAAATTTTGAAAATCCCATTTTTGGAAATTTTCAAAAATATTTTTGGAATTTTGGATTTTAATATTTTTTCTTTAAATTTCGAATATTTTACTTGTTTTTATTGAGTTTAGAATTCATATGTTGGTTACATTAACAATAAAATGTAAAATGTATTGTTTTTTTCTTTTGTTTATTAACAATCCCGTAAAATGTATTATTCCTACCAAGAATTTTAAAAATTTTAAATTTTGTAAATTTTGAGATTTTTTTTGGGAAATTCTTTCTTTTTATTTTTAAAAGTTTATTTTCGGGTTTTTAACATTTCCCAGCTAAAATTTTGAAAATCCCATTTTTGGAAATTTTCAAAAATATTTTGGGAATTGTGGGATTTCTTTAGAATTTAAAATTTTTAAATTTATTATAGTTTTACAATTACTTAATAATAAAATAACACATTCCCAGATGAAATTATAAAAATCAGCATTTTGGAAATTTTTGAAATTTTTTTTTTGGGAATTGTGGGATTTAATTTAATTATAAAAATTTTGAAATTTTTGTGAGTTTTAATGGTTTTAAAGCAATATTAGCTCTTTCCCATTTAAAATAAAAAAATCTCCTAGTGGGGATTTTTTAAAATATTTTAGGAATTTTTAGATTTTTTTTTTTTTGATTTACGGCGTTTTAATATTTTTGGTTATATTTTACTTTAAATGCATCCCATTTAAGGGTATTTAAGACATATTGCTCAAATACATACATATTTGCTAACACAATTCCATATTATTTCGTTACCACACCCTTTTCTTTATAATTAAAATACATTGTTTAAACGATTGCATAAAAAAGTTAAAGAATTTGTCTATTTAATTACATTAAACTGATATACAATCGATCAATTGTCAACATGTTCACAACTGTCAACTATTATGCAACAAATAACCAGACAAAGTTAATAGTTAAGTGGCATTTAGCTTAACTCCCAAAACACCCTCTAACACCCCACCAAACAAATTGAATTACCCGCCAGTAAACATAAAATTAACGCTTTTTTTTAACTAAAATTATATGAACTAAGACAGAAAACAATAGAAACTTTTTAAAACCTCAAACCAAAAGTCTTAAATCATTGAACTTTAACTACGATTTGTATACAAATTTGTACAGCAGAAAAAATGAATTCACATGCATTTGGCTTCCAAAATAATACAAAAAAAAAATCAAGGGGTGACCATGCAATTACCTCAACAAGTGCAGACAGACACCACCAGAGTCGAGACAACACAAAAGGCGTCAATTAGCATGTGAAACCAAAGAAAAAAAAAACGGTAAAACACTCAACTCAAACTCACCTCTTTATTTTTTCAATTCTCAATAATAGTTTAATTTTGTTGCCAAATTAAAAGACTCTCAGGAATTTCAGGTTTTTTTTTTTTTTTTTTGGTCTGTACTTGTTTAAAGACTGAAGCTGATCTTTAAATGATTAACAACAATCGTTTTAAATACTGGGTGTGTGTACTTTTCTAAGGGATTAACTGACAAATTACATAGAAAAGTTTTTTTTTTTTTTTTTTTTTGGGGTATAAAACCATTTGACTGTATTTTTCTCTGTTTGGTTTGCTGCTGCTACGTTTGACAGTGAACCGTCTGTTATATGTCAAATTAAAAGCATAAAACTGTCAGGTTATTTGGTGAGAGGACAACAACAAGACTAAACTTAAGATTAAAATGCAATTTATTTGTTATTTAATCAAATCATTTCAACAATTAATAATTTAAAGTCAGAAAATGAATTATACAAAATGGAGCAAACATTTTTATAAACACAATTGCAGCAACAAAAGACAAACAAGAAAAAAGGAAATACAATAAAAATAATGTTAATTTTATGTCAAACTAGCTTAGATAACTTTAAACCTTTTAAAATTCTAATAGATATGAAATTTTGTTAAAAAGAAGAAAATTCTACAATTCCCAAAAAAAATGTGAAAAATCCCTAAATGAAAATTTTTACTGGGGAAGTCCAAAAAGTGCTCTTAAATCACTATAAAAACTTCAAAAAATGCAACACAATGATAATGTAAAAAATCCAAGAATTCCTAAAAAATTTTTCAAAATTCCCCACAAGAAAGTTTTTATAATTTTTACTGGGAAATACATTTTTAAACTTAAAATTATATCAGAACTATAAAACATTCCAAAATTTTATATTGCAAAGAAATCCGAGAATTCCCAAAAAGTTTTTAAAAATTTCCAATAAGGAAATTTTTTTAATTTTAACTGGGAAAGTGATTTTATATTTTTAAATTATCTAACAACTATAACAAATTCCAAAATTGTATAATACAAAGAAATCCGAGAATTCCCAAAAAGTTTTTCAAAATTCCCAATAAGGATAATTTTTTTATATTAACTGGGAAATTGGTTTTTAAACTAATAAATATATTAGAACTACGACAATTTCAAAATTTTATAATACAAAGAAATCCGAGAATTCCCAAAAAGTTTTTCAAAATTCCCAATAAGGAGATTTTTATAATATTAACAGGGAAAGTGGCTTATAACTTTTAATTATCTTAGAACTATAACAAATTCCAAAATTTTATAATGCAAAAAAATCCGAGAATTCCCAAAAAGTTTTTAAAAATTTCCAATTAGGAGATTTTTTTTAAATTAACTGGGAAATTGCATTTATAACTTAAAATTATCTTAGAACCATAAAAAATTCCAAACTTTTATATTGCAAAGATATCCGAGAATTCCCAAAAAGTTTTTAAAAATTTCCAATAAGGAAAGTTTTATTATTTTAGCTGGGAAAGTGCCATTGTAACTTTAAATTATCTAAGAACTATAACAAATTCCAAAATTGTGTAATACAAAAAAATCCGAGAATTCCCAAAAAGTTTTTAAAAATCTCCAATAAGGAGATTTTTTAAAATTAACTGGGAAAGTGCCTTTATAACATTAAATTAGTTTAGAACTATAACAAATTCCAAAATTGTATAGTATAAAGAAATCCGAGAATTCCCAAAAAGTTTTTAAAAATTCCCAATAAGTATATTTTTTTTAATATTAACTGGGAAAGTGCTTTAATGACTTCGAAGTAACTTAGAACTATAACAAATTCCAAAATTTTATAATTCACAGAAATCCGAGAATTCCTAAAAAGTTTTTAAACATTTCCAATAAGCAGATTTTTTTAAATTTTAACTGAGAAAGTGCTTTTATAACTTAAAATTATCTTTGAACTATAACCAATTCCAAAATTTTATAATGCACAAAAATCCGAGAATTCCCAAAAAGTTTTTAAAAATTTCCAATAAGGAGATTTTTTTTAATTTTAACTGGGAAAGTGATTTTATAACTTTAAATTATCTTAGAACTTTAACAAATTCCATAATTTTATATTGCACTGAAATCCGAGAATTCTCAAAAAGTTTTTCAAAATTTCCAATTAAGAGATTTTTTTAAATTTTAACTGGGAAAGTGTTTTTATGACTCTGAAGTACCTTAGAACTATAACAAATTCCAAAATTTTATAATGCAAAGGAATCTGAGAATTCCCAAAAAGTTTTTAAAAATTCCCATTAAGGCAATTTTTTTAAATTTTAACTGGGAAAATGCCCTTATATCTTTAAATTATATTAGAACTATAAAAAATTGTATAATTCAAAGAAATCCGAGAATTCCCCAAAAAAAATTTAAAAATTTCCAATAAGGAGATTCTTTTAATATTAACTGGGAAAGTGCCCTTATAACTTTAAATTATATTAGAACTATACAAAATTCCAAAATTTTATAATACACACAAATCCGAGAATTCCCAAAAAGTTTTTATAAATTCCCATTAAGGAAATTTTCTTAAATTTTAACTGGGAAAGTTCATTTATAGCTTTAAATTATCATAGAACCATAACAAATTCCAAAATTTTATAATACAAAGAAATCCGAGAATTCCCAAAAAGTTTTTCAAAATTCCCAATAAAGATAATTTTTTTATATTAACTGGGAAATTGGTTTTTAAGCTAATACATTAGAACTATAACAAATTCCAAAATTGTATAGTATAAAAAAATCCGAGAATTCCCAAAAAGTTTTTAAAAATTCCCAATAAGGAAATTTTTTTAATTTTAAACTAGGAAAGTACCTTTATAACTTTAAATTATCTTAGAACTATAACAAATTCCAAAATTTTATATTGAAAGAAAATCCGAGAATTCCCAAAAAGTTTTTAAAAATTTCCAATTTCAAAATTTATATAATTTTAAGGGGAAATGTGCAAATATAAGAAAACAAACATTTAGAAACATAAAAATAAGTTGCAAAAACTAATAATGGAAAAACAAAAACTAATCGTCCCCAAAGTATTTGTAATAGTTCTCCTCTAGGAATTTAAATTTTAAAATTCGCGATTTTTTTAGATTGTAATTTTCTTTGTTTCAATAAACTTTTAGCATAAAATATAATAAAAAGGTGTTTATTTCTTTAATATAAAATCCCAGTGGAGTTTAGCAGCTTGACTTGTTATATTGTTCTTTTAATATTTATTCAATTAAATACAATTGTTTACGTTTTTATACAATAAATTGCAAGAATTTCTGTTCACCTGGCCAATTATAATTAAAACTTAAAATTGATTTTTTATAAAGATAAACTATTAATAAAATATTTATATTAAATTCGTATTATAAAGTTATAGTATTTATTTTGCAATTAATATTAGTTTTTTTTTTTTGTAAATAAACAATAAAAAAAATAATTAACTTTATCATTCAACATAAATCACAAAAAAAAAAAATGTTGAAAAGTTTCTAAACTAAATATGTAGTATGTATTCTTAATCATTACGCCATTAATCACAACAACTTTAAAATAAATTTCAAGAAATATATATTGAAATTAAACACGAAACCAATACAGATTGATGAATTATTACCGATTGCATACAATTGGTCTGACCCCAAAATGACCTTATATGAAAACGAATTCAAAACAAAAATGTAATCAGCCAGCAATTGTTGTTATAGATTAAGAAGTCTTTATATTTATAGTGATAATTATATTTTTCATTTCTTGTTTCCTGAAGATGTTGAAAAGTTATGTTGAAGTGTCTTGATCATTAATCATCATCAATTTATTGTAATAAAATTCTATATTTTTACACTCAATTATAAAGACACAACTTAAATTCAAATCTTTATACATTTGTCAGACATTTTAATGAAATTCAAAAACATATTATTGATGATTTTTATTTTTTTTTTTTTTTTTTTGAGGAAATTTTCACTTTAAAGCAGGCGTTTTAAATGTTTTGTAATAAAAGTTGTGGCATTAATTTTGAGAGATAATTGCTTGATGTCAGTATTAAGGCAATACAGAGTTTGGTTATTAAGATTTAAAGGATTTGCATTTATAATGTTTTATTATTATTATAGGTTATATTTAAACTATACCTATAAAATTATATAAATTTTGAAATTGGAAATTTTTAAAAAATTTTTGGGAGTTCTGGGATTTCGTTTATTTATATAAATTGTTAACATTCCTTAAAGCAATTTTAGGAGTTTCCCATATAAAATTAAAAAATCTCCTTGCGGGGATTTTTACAAATATTTTGGGAATTGTGGGATTTGATTATAATTAAATTTTAAAAATTTTGTTATAGTTTTACAAACATTTAATGTTCAAATTGGAGTTTCCCAGAGGAAATTACGAAAAATTAAATTTTGGAAATTTTTAAAAATATTTTGGGAATTGTCAAATTTCACTTAATTATATAAATTTTATAATTTCCTTCAGTTTTATTGATTTTAAAGCACTATTAGCACTTTCCCACATATATTTTCAAGCACAATTAGCACTTCCCATATAAAACTATGGTAATTATTTACAAATGTTTTGGGAATTGGTGGGATTCATTGTTAACATTCCTTAAGATTTTATGTTATTTAAACAATTTTAAAAGTTTCCCATATAAAATTAAAGAATCTCCTTGCGGGGATTTTTACAAATATTTTGGGAATTGTGGGAATTGATTATAATTAAATTTTTAAAATTTTGTTATAGTTTTCTAACATTTAATGTTCAAAACGCAGTTTCCCAGATGAAATTAACAAAAATTGCATTTTGGAAATTTTTATAAATATTTTGGGAATTTCGGGATTTCACTTAATTGTATACATTTTATAATTTCCTTCAGTTTTAATGATTTTAAAGCACTATTAGCACTTTCCCACATATATTTTCAAGCACTATTAGCTCTTCCCCATATAAAAATATGGCAATTATTTACAAATGTTTTAGGAATTGGTGGATTTTTTTGTATTAGTGCATTTTGTAACCTGTTTTTGTGTTTATAAATATTTGATTGATGATTTTTGTTATATTTGTGTTTTGCCTGATCAAACTATAAAAATTTTGAAATTGGAAATTTTTTAAAATATTTTGGGAATTATAGGATTTCCTTAGAATTTAAAATTTTCGAATTTATTGTAGTTTTCCTAACATTTAATGTTAAAATAGAAGTTTCCCAGTTTAAATTGAGAAAATCTCCTTTTTGGAAATTTTAGAAATTATTTTGGGAATTGTGGGATTTGTTTCTATTATAAATTTTTAAAGCTTTTTATGGTTTTAATGACATTTAAAGTTATTAAAACTGATTCCCAGACAAATTTATTGAAATCTCCATTTTGGAAATTTTAGAAAATATTTTGGGAATTGTGAGTTTTGTTTATATTATACATTTTTTATGGTTTTAGTGTCATTTAATGTTATTAAAACTGATTCCCAGACAAAATTATTGAAATCCCCATTTTGGAAATTTTGAAAATATTTTGGGAATTGTGGGATTTGTTTCTATTATACATTTTTAACCTTTTTATGGTTTTAATGTCATTTAATGTTATTAAAACTGATTCCCAGACAATATTACTGAATTCCTCATTTTGGAAATTTTAGAAAAGGTTTTGGGAATTGTGGGATTTCTTTCAATTGTTTGTTTTTTAATTCCATTGTAGTTTTAATGTCATTTAGTGTTATTAAACTGATTCCCAGGCAAAATTATTGAAATCCCTATTTTGGAAATTTTTGAAAATATTTTGGGAATTGTGGGATTTCGTTCTATTATAAAATTTTTCAGTTTTTTATAGATTTAATGTAATTTAATGTTATCAAAACTGATTTCCAGACAATAATATTGAAATCCCCATTTTGGAAATTTTTGAAAATATTTTAGGAATTGTGGGATTTCTTTCTATTCTAAATTTGTTAAGCTTTTTATAGTTTTAATGTCATTTAATGTTATTAAAACTGATTCCCAGGCAAAATTATTGACATCCCCATTTTGGAAATTTTTTAAAATTTTTGGGAATTGTGGGATTTCTATCTATTATACATTTTTGCAGTTTTGTATAGTTTTAATGACATTTAAAGTTATTAAAACTGATTCCCAGACAAAATTGTTGAGATCCCCATTTTGGAAATTTTTTAAAATATTTTGGGAATTGTAGGATTTTTTTCTATTTAAAATTTTTAAAGCTCTTTATAATTTTGATGTCATTTAAAGTGCTTAAAACTGATTCCGAAACAAAATTATTGAAATCCCCTTTTTGGAAATTTTTGAAAATATTTTGGGAATTGTGGGATTTCTTTTTATTATAGATTTTTTTAAGCTTGTTATGGTTTTAATGTCATTTAAAGTTATTAAAACTGATTCCCAGACAAAATTATTGAAATCCTCTTTTTGGAAATTTTTAAAATATGTTGGGAATTGTGAGATTTGTTTCTCTTATACATTTTTAAACTTTTTATGGTTTTAATATCATTTAAAGTTATTAAAACTGATTCCCAGACTAAATTATTGAAATCCCCATTTTGGAAATTTTTTAAAATATTTTAGGTATTGTGCGATTTCTTTCTATTGTATATTTATTTAATTTTGAAGTCGTTTAATAACATTTAAAGTAATTAAAACTGATTCTCAGACAAAATTATTGAAATCCCCATTTTGGAAATTTTTTAAAATATTTTGGGAATTCTGGGATTTGTTTCTATTATACAGTTTTTAATTTGTTTATAGTTTTAATGTTATTTAATGTTACTAAAACTGATTCCCAGACAAACTTATTGAAATCCCATTTTTGGAAATTTTTTAAAATATTTCGGAAATTGTGGGATTTCTTTGTATTATAATTTTTTAAGCTTTTTATTGTTCTAATGTCATTTAAAGCTACTAAAACAAATTCCCAGACAATAATATTGAAATCCCCATTTTGGAAATTTTTAAAAATATTTTGGGAATTGTGGGATTTCTTTCTATTGCTTGTTTTTTAATTCTGTTGTAGTTTTAATAATATTTAAAGTGATTAAAACTGATTCCCAGAACAAATTCTTGAAATTCCCATTTTGGAAATATTTTAGGAATTGTGGGATTTGTTTCTATTATACAGTTTTTAATTTGTTTGTAGTTTAAATGTCATTTAATGTTATTAAAACTGATTCCCAGAGAAAATTGTTGAGATCCCCATTTTGGAAATTTTTTAAAATATTTTAGGAATTGTGGGATTAACAATTTTTTTTACATTTTAATACATTTACAGTTTTATAATTCACTTCATTTCCTTTTTGTATTTTTTTGCTAATTTTTTTTTTTTTTTTTTCATTTTATTAAGTTTTCGTTAACGTCATCATCATTGTCTGTCTCTTATATGGCAATAACTGATTAATTTATGTGGGTTGTTTATGATTTTTTGATATAAAGTTTACAATATTATTATTTGTGAGTACAACAACGTGTATTTACGTTTATTTTATTTTCTGTTGCTTTATTTAGTGATTAATTTTGAGTTTATGGAGGCCACAAAATTTTTGGCCAATTTTTGTTCTTTTTTTTTTTGTTAAATATTTTCCGGTTGCACAAAATATTTTGTATAGAATTTTATATGACCATAATATATTTATGCTTATTTACAACTAAAAATTGCGCGTAGTTTTTTGCAACATTAAAGTATGTGAACGTGCTTGTTTGTATGTATACATATATGTATATAAACAATCTAAGGTATCATTAAGTGGGTAAAAGATACACATTTTTAGTTTGAGCAATTTTTTTTTTTTTTTTTTAGTGTGTGTGTCTTTATTTTCCCGAGACGTGTGCCATATTTATTTGGTAGCTTCAACCCACTTGGCATGCGTTTAACAGGTTTTTCATGTAGTGATTTTCTTTATGGATTGATGGTATTTTATTATGTTTGCAGTTTGTTGTATATACTAAATATGTGTACAAACATTTGTAGGTAAATTACTTAAAATTTTTTTTTTTTTAAATAAACTTTATAGATTTTTTGTTTATTTATGAATATGAAGATATATGTTTGTTAAAGACGTGGGACGCTGGTATTATTTACTCTATTACAATGAAGTTAATAACATTTTTGATGGCAAAACTATTATAATTTGCGGAAATATAAAAATTTCTTTAAACTCTAACTAAGAAAGATGTTGCAATTCTCCCTCTTTCCCAGCATAAACTTCCATTACCAGGTAATGAGTTAAAATATTCTGACACTTTACTTCTTAAACAATACTAATTTAACTTATTATTGTAACACACAGAAGTCGTTGGGGGCAAGTACTTAACACAATTGCTTAATAATAAGTTATTACCTTAATATGACTTAAACTGGTTACAAGTAATGACTTTAAGAACTCATTGATCTTAAGATGATGTGTGGGGGCTTTTGAAAAATTTATATTAAAAAAATAACTTTATTTTGAACTTATATACAGGTTAAGCTTGTGGTCTTTAGATTTGTTAAAAAAAAATTCCAAACATTTTAAATTTCAGTTTTTATTTTTTTTCCAAGACCCTTGAAAACTACTCGAAGTTTGATGGCATATTTTAAAAATATATATTAACAGATTTCTGTAATTTTTATGATAGCTTATGTTGTTGGCTTTTAAATGATGTATAATAATTGTAAGTTTTAGGAAAACGACTTAATAAAAACTTATTTTTGGAACAAGACTTATTGCTATTTCTCATAAGAAAATTTATGGAAGTATGAAGCCGTGTTACAAAAATTTATATTTAGAAAATTTATAGATTTTTATTTTTTCTCATAGCTTAAATTGTGGTCACTGAAATTACCAAAGATTGAGCGAAATACTTTCGAGTTTTGGGAAAATAAAAAAAATCTAGAAATTTTAAACTTTGGGTTTTATTTTTTTTTGAAAACTGCTCAAAGTTTAAAGGTCAAAGTAAAAAATATATATTAAGCAATATCATTTATTTTTATATTTTTCAATAGCTGCTTTCACGAGCTATGAAAAACTGTAAAATAGTTAAGAAGTTTCTAAAAACGATTTAATAAAAAATTAGTTTAAAATGGGAAATGTCTTTAGTTCTCATGTGAAAATTGTGGAAAATTTGAAAGCATTTTACAAAAGTACTTATAAAGGAAATTTAATTATTTTGAACCTTTCTGAAGGCTCATGTGGTGGTTTTTAAGATGAATGAAAATAATTATGAAATTTGGGAAAATAAAAAAAAAAAAAATTCAAAAAAATTCAAAATTTTGGTTTTAATTTTTTTGAAAGTTTTTTTCCTCAAAGTAAAAAATATATATTAAGCAATATCATTTATTTTTATATTTTTCAATAGCTGCTTTCACGAGCTATGAAAAACTGTAAAATAGTTAAGAAGTTTCTAAAAACGATTTAATAAAAAATTAGTTTAAAATGGGAAATGTCTTTAGTTCTCATGTGAAAATTGTGGAAAATTTGAAAGCATTTTACAAAAGTACTTATAAAGAAAATCAATTTATTTTGAACTTTTCTGAAGGCTCATGTGGTGGTTTTTAAGATGAATGAAAATAATTATGAAATTTGGGAAAATAAAAAAAAAAAATTCAAAAAAATTCAAAATTTTGGTTTTAATTTTTTTGAAAGTTTTTTTCCTCAAAGTAAAAAATATATATTAAGCAATATCATTTATTTTTATATTTTTCAATAGCTGCTTTCACGAGCTATGAAAAACTGTAAAATAGTTAAGAAGTTTCTAAAAACGATTTAATAAAAAATTAGTTTAAAATGGGAAATATCTTTAGTTCTCATGTGAAAATTGTGGAAAATTTCAAAGCATTTTACAAAAATACTTATAAAGGAAATTCATTTATTTTGAACTTTTCTGAAGGCTCATGTGGTGGTTTAAAGATTCTTGAATAAAATTATGAAATTTGGGAAAATAAAAAAAAAAAATTCAAAAAAATTAAAAATTTTGGTTTTAATTTTCTTGAAAACTGCTCAAAATTTAACATCATAGTAGGAACATATTTAGCTATAGTATTTATTTTTATATTTTTCAATAGCTGCTTTCAACAGCTATGAAAAACTGTAAAATAATTAAAAAGTTTCTAAAAACGACTTAATAAAAAATTTGTTTTAAAATGGGAAAGATCTTTAGTTCTCATGTGAAAATTGTGGAAAATTTGAAATAATTTTACAAAAAAACTTATAAAGGAAATTAATTTATTTTGAACTTTTCTGAAGGCTCATGTGGTGGTTTTAAGATTCTTGAAAATAATTATGAAATTTGGAAAAATAAAAAAAAAATTCCAAAAAATAATTTTGCTAATTTGCCATTTTAAAACATTATAAGGTTTTAATCAAACATTTTAAAATAATTCTATTTATTTGATAATATATATATTTATTTAAAAATGTTCAAAGACTAGACAATATTGTATTGAACTATCAATCTCAGGCAGGAGCGGATCCTGGTCAACCATTTGGGGGGTGTCTTGGAAATCAAAATTTGTTTTACATTTTCCTTCATTTTTATATGACAGCTTTTCGGTTTTAGGCAGGAAAATTCCTGTTTCACCCCCTCTGGATCCGCGCCTGATCTGAGGGTTACGGGTTCAATTCCCGCCAAAGAATCTGGGTGTATCTGCATGAAAGCAAAACGCTTCACAGTGACCTAACTCAGTTGTCAATGACCTAACTCAGTTGTCAAAAACCTAAGTGCTGAGAATGTATTTAAAAAAATGACTATATGAAAACAATACAATATGTGACTATTTTGAGTATTTTTTTTAAACTATTTTTCTAGTTTCCGCTCCATGTGTATTTCTCTATGACTTTAACATTTTCTGGTGACATTTAATTTGGTTTACTAATCTTTTTTTCTTAAACTAAAACAATTTAATCTTTTGCCAAACCATAGTTTTTTTTTTTTTAGTTTTTTATCTAAATCATGTTAAGGTAACCAGTTTATTTCTATGATTTTTCCTTAAATATGTTTTTAAATGAAAATCGTGCTTGGTTTTGTTCACTTTTGCAGTTTCTTTCATGTGTTTAAAGAGTTTATGCCCTTTTTATTAACCATTAAATAGTAGAAAAACAATAACATTATATAGAGACACAACAAAAGTAAAGACATTAAACTGTCAAGGCTGGATGACAGCTAAGACACGTTTTAAACTGAAAATAAATAAAAAGTTATGTGAGCCCACATGAAAATAAGATTAAAGTTCAATGACAATTTTGTACAAATTTTAAGTCAAAAAAAGTAATACAAGAACTTTTAAAATGAATTAGGAAAATATGTTTAATAACAATTTAAATAGCAACTAGAGGAAATTTAATATTAACTTAAAAGGTTGTTGTCTTTGCTAAAATATCTGTCAAGGTAAATTATACATTTTACAGGGAAATTTCACTACACTGATGACTTTATCAGTAGCTCTGATTTGTCTGTGAAAGTCATATATCTGTAGCACAAAAACTTAGAGAAATTGAGGAAATGTTGTGAGAGAGGAACAACGATCATTAAGCTAAGACTCAAACCTCTATTAGATTGAATTGTATAAAAACCTCATTATTTCCTAATTTTCACTCATCTCATCATATAATTTTAACATTATATTTCATTTAATTGCTTTTTAAACATTTTTGGGTAATAAACAAATATTTTTTTCACATATCCGTTAGTTTTTGTTTAGTAAATATTGATTTTACCAAAAAAAAAACAACATAAATATGTACTCGTATGTATACAAATTATTATTTTTTTGTATTTCATATTTGAGCCTCAAGTTATTTAGTCTATGCGTATATTAACCTAGATTTTTAAGATGACTCACTCACCAGCCAGTTGTTTTCAGACAGTTCGAAGAACATAAAAAACGGCAAAAATTTAGATCAAAGTGTTTTATGAAGCGCCAAAATTTGAAATGTTTATTTAATGAGGCGTAACGTGAAAATAATAAATAAAAACAAACCTAAAATGTTAAATTATTTAGAAAACAAATAAAAAAAGTCGCATAAAAGATTCTAATTGTTTTATTAATTGGGGTAAATAATTGTTTCAAAGTACAGTGCATAACAAAAATAAAAAAATAAAATTTTTTCAAAAAGTTGAATTTTCAAAAACTAATTATATCGCTATTAAAAAATATAAAAATACATTAAATTGCTTTGAGCAGTTTAAAAAAAAAAAAAATAAAAACCAAAATTTTTTTTCTTTTTGATTTTCCCTAAAATTATAAACAGTGCATTGAAAAATATGCAATGTCATGTTTCTTGTTAAGTTATTTAACCGTTTCACACAATTTTATGAATTTTGGCATCGATTTGTTAGAGCATATTTTTGCTTATTTCGCTTTTTATTGCATAATTTGCTTATTATAGCATATTTTTGCATATTTTCTTTTTTCTCCCCTAAAATGACTTAAAAATGCGGGATTTTTTAAAATTTGTCGCTTTTATTTTGAAACATTTGTACAATATAAATTTATTCAAAGGTTTGGTCATCGTCGTTAATAAAATCCTTTTTAGGCTCAGTAGGACAGGCACCAAAGTAGCCGCATATGTTTACGACGTTGTGCTTCTTATTCAAGAGAAGTTCCTTTCCACAATAAGTGAACTCATGGAATCAGCTCTCAGCGTTCTACTATCATGTGCCCGAGAAAACAGGTGTCAACCTTCCCAAAACCGAACTGGTTCTTTTCACCAGGAGATACAAAATCCCAGAATTGAGACCTCCACGACTGGATGGTACTTTTCTAAAGACTTCAAGCGAAGCCAAATATCTTGGCGTAATTTTGGACTCTAAGCTCTTGTGGAAACGTAATGCTGAGAGTCGAATGAAGAAGTCACTATGTGCCTTCTATATATGTAAGAAAACCTTTGGGAAGAGATGGGGTCTTAAACCATATATTGTACACTGGATGTACACCGCGGTTATAAAAACTATTTTGGCCTATGGGGCTCTTGTTTGGTGGAGAGCGGTGGACACCAAGACTCACCTTTCTACTCTAAACAAGGTACAGCATGTCTTGCAATTACTGGCTCCATGAATTCCACCCCTCAGGCAAGTCTAGAGACGATGCTAAATATAACTCCC
This sequence comes from Calliphora vomitoria, assembly GCA_942486065.2. Taxonomy (NCBI): domain Eukaryota; kingdom Metazoa; phylum Arthropoda; class Insecta; order Diptera; family Calliphoridae; genus Calliphora; species Calliphora vomitoria. The sequence goes on along the minus strand of OW818030.2, from coordinate 10,177,131 downwards.
CTTGATATATATATCAAAGCATTTCTGCTAAGTCTGCTCTACGACTCAAGCATTCGAGCGGACTAAGGCATGATCGTATTGGTCACGGCACCATCCTACAAAAGATAGGCAGATCATTCATGGGGCAAGAAACGGATTACTTAGTACCTACACCGAATTTTTATATCAACATACCGACAAGAGATGACTGGGCCGTGAACAATGTCCTAAGGTACGACGTGATCTCAGTCTACACTGATGGTTCAAAGACAGAAAGAGCCACGGGCTCGGGAATTTTCTCCTGCACGGTTTTCCAGGCTGAGATATATGCCATCGATACAGCCGCGAGAAGAATCCGGGAATTGAATCTCGAAAATTCGACTATACATATTTACTTGGACAGCCTTGCATTAATCAAGGCTCTTAACTCCAACTTTATGAAGTCGAAATGTCTTCTCAACTGCATCCAATCACTGGCACAACATCACGTCGAATTGATATGGGTCTCAGGACATGAGGGCATCCGGGGAAGTATCTGACGAATGCGCAACGAACGGGTCGTCCCTGGACGTATCTCTTGCGCAAAAGGGGTATTCACACTCCCTTGGTGACCGTAACCCATTCGAAATTGATAAATGAATGGGCTTTGAGTGAGGCGGAACTCAGGTGGTCAAATATCATCACTTGAAAAATATCCATATTGCTCTGGCCTACTCTGACAGAGGATAGGACTAGGACTCTTTTGTCTCTTAGTAGGAATTCAATAAGACTTTTTACATGTATAATCACTGGGCACTGTATGTATGATTGGAGGCATGTCGGAACGTATGGGTTACCCACGTTATAGCTATTGTAGAAGTTGTTTCGATGAGGAGGAGGAAGAATCAGTACAACACCTTCTATGTGACTGCCCAGCCTTACAAGGGCATAGACTACTATATCTTGGTAGAGCTCTTTTCCATGATCTGGACTGTCTCACAGATGTGTCACTAGTAAATATGATCAGATTTATTAAAAGTACCGGCTGGTTCTCACGGGGATCACAAGAAGCACGTAGTCAACGAAATTAGGGAGGGCAACTATTCGCCCTTTATGTATGAAATTTCAACATAAGAGAATGGTAATTCTAAGGGTATCACAATGGGCCACAGGGCCTCTGAGTGGACTCGCTAACTTGTGAGAAACCCACGAAACCTAACCATTGGTCAATGTTAGCTATGACCTTTTCCCATCATATGGGTTTCAAGCCAAAAGAACTGCTCATCTTTGAAGGCCAAGAACGAATCAAGTCAATTTCGGATACACTGCTGCTCGCAAACGTTTTGAAATTGCTGCTTGAGTAACTACCAATGATTTTGCAAGCTCTTGTTGAATTTGACAACAATCTTCATGGAGTAATGTCTCCAATTCTTGGGCTTCTAACTTTTTTGGCTGGCCTGGGCGATCTTTGTCTTCCGTATCAAAATCACCACTTCTTAACCGAATAAACCATCTCTCGCACGTTGAAACCGATTGTTAGGTGAGCAATTGTTGTGCTTCAGCGGTACTTTTTTCAAATTAATGAATTAAAGCTAAACTTCCCGCACATGACGCTTTGTTGGAACAAAATTCGACATTTTCAAAGCAAAAAACCACATTGTTGTTTACACTATAATGTTCAATAACTAAGTGAGAATAATTGTTAAATAAGTACCCTTCAAAATGACATATAAGTTATTAAAAGCAAAAACCGTGTTCAGAAGTTGCGCCATCTATTGAAAATCGAGCATTTCATAATAAAATATATTAGATTTCTCGATATCAAACAATTTCACTCGATCAGGAATGCGTTAATTAAAAAGTATATGTTTGGTCATCATCAGGCATACTTCCCTTATATTTGTTCTCCTGCAGTTTTCCTTTTTTTTTCAATTGATTAATTTCAACCCATTTAAATTGCCATTAACACCTCATTTAGTTAAAAGTGTTAAATGAATTGTATGTTGTTAGTTTTTTTTATTATTATTATTTGTTGTTTCCAATAAATAAAGTAAGCAAAAAAAAAAAAAGAAATATGACTGCATATTAGTTCATTTGCACCTCCTAAAACCCAGACTTTGATGAAGAAGAAGTGGGAATGTTTGTAAAACAACAACAACAACATCAAACTTGGTGTTATGCATCAATAACATTTTTAAACTTAATGGTTTCGACACGACAATTTCAAGTGTTAAATAAATATTAACACCAAAATGCAATAAATGTATTTTTACACACATAAAAAAAAAAAATAAATCACTACACGGTTTTCAATAACCACTCAAAATGCATTTGTAGCAAATGATTTAAACAAACACAGTATTAAAATAAAAAAAAATATGTAAGTAAATACATACACTTGAAAATATACTTAAAAGCAAACAAATCTGTAACAAATTTGCAACAATGTCTGAACATAACAGCAATTGGAGCGTTAGAAAGATAAAAAGATTATCAAAAAAAAAAAAAAAAAATGTCAAAATTACTAAGAGATTTAAATTAATTTTCTAAATAAATTATATTTAAGCTTAAAAATATTGAAATACTTAAGGAAAAATTGTTAAAATTCATAACATTATTAAAAAATTTTATAATTTTTTTAATATTTTTCTTAAAAACACTTTAATTTTTTTTAAATACTTTACTTTATTCCGATTTATATATACACAGATTTATTAAGCTGACTTTTGGCTTTCATTTAAGCTGAAACTTAAAGAAATCCCTTAAAAATATAGCTTTCACAGCTTAATTAAATAATTTTGTTTTTAATTAATATCAATCATACGCTTAGTGGTCCATTTTTAATACTTTTTGCCATATCTCTTAAATTCTTTTAGAAGGTTTAATATTTTATGATGAAATTCTTTAAATTAGAGCTTTAGCTATCATTTGGATATAAATTTGTTTTGGGTTTAAAATTAACATAGCTACTGACGGCATAAGTTTGCTGAAATATTTTATTTTTTTCAAATATGTTTTTTTTTTTTAATCTTTGCTTTTAATACATCACAAATTCTAAATATGTATTACACTTAAGTTTAAAAATATTGAAATACTTAAGGAAAAATTGTTAAAATTTTGTGAAATTTTAAAATTTTCTCAAAATTTCACTAAATTTGAAAAAGGAAACACAAACTGCGAAGCGTTTTGCTTGTCTGCAGATACCACCAGAGTATCTGCTAGGAATCGAACCGACAACCCTGAAATTAATAGTCAAGCGCAGTATCGTCTAGTCTATCGGGGCACACAAATTTGCTTATATCTCAGCTATTTTTCCTTCGATATCTTAAAAATTTAACTGATTTTCAATAGCGAAAATCTATAAGTCATATTTGATTGACAGTTGTGAAGACATTGTGTATAAAAAAGGAAAACTTGGTTTCTGCTTTATATCTCAGCTCTTTATACAACGATTTTGTGGATTTTTTTCAATAACATATTTCTAGAAAGTATATTTGATATACGAATATATTATGTAGTTCGATAAGACTTCTAAAACTTTGGGAAAATATATTTTAACTAACAATCTATTTAATATAAAATCTTTAGAGTTTTAATAACGATAAATCGTATAAAAATACTAAAATATACTTATATATATGAGCGAGTATTTATGTTACTTATTGAATTTATATTTCCCATAACTTGCCTTAAAAAAAAACATTAACGGAATTGTAAAGGTTGTCCCAAAATTTACGCATGATTTTTTAAGTTGTTTTTTTTTTTCTTTCTCTTTAAAGAGAAAGTCCTCAGGATAGAGTTATTTATGAAATAGCTAATTAGGCAAATGGCTTCCTCGGTTCTCTGGCACATACGCAATGAATTCATGACCATTTTGCATAAATGTAACTAAATTCCGTTATGTTGCAACATTGTTGTCATAGACCTAGGACTTCAAATAGCTGTATAAAAAGTAATCTAATGGTGACAGTATACGGGCGCGAAATGTTAAACATATATCGAGCTTTTTTTATTACAACATTAGTTAACATAGTTTAAGTAAACAACTTTTATATTTAAATTTAAAAATTTTAAATAAAAGTTTTTAAAAATTGAAAAAAATTTAATTTTTTTAATATAAATTTTGTTAAAGAAAATTTCGATCTACCTTATTACTTAAATTGTTTATATTAGCCTGGAGTCTAAGCTTTCATTTGCTGTATGTTTAACTTAGCTGACATAATAAACTTCTTAGTTATAGCTAAATTTGTGAAAAAAGTCCTTTATTAATATTAATCATACGCAGAGGAGTTCTATTTTTTTAAATGTGGTGCAATTTAAACAATTGTAGATATATTTCAACCAAATTTGAACATAACGTAGTTAAAGTACACAGCTTTTAAATTAACTAAAAATTTAGAAGCTTACTTAAAACTTTGTTGTGTTTAAAAAGCTTTAAAATTTTATTTTGAGCTTTTAAAAAGTAAATTAATTTATTTTCTAGGGAGCCAATTCTTGACCACAACTGCAGTTAACATAGTTTAAAACAGCTTTTGAATTTTATTACAAGATTTTTAATTTAAAGTTTTTAATAAATGTGATTTTTTTAATTTAAAATGTTTTCCATTTTCTTAATTAAAATTTCTTTAAACAAAATTTCCATTTACTTTATTAGTTAAATTGTTTATGTTAGTCTGGTGTCTAGGCTTTCATTTGCTGTACGTTTGACTTAGCTGGCTTTATAACATTCTAAGTTATAGCTAAAATTGGGAAAAAAGTCCTTAATTAATATCAATCATACGCACAGGAGTTCTTTTTTTTAAATATGGTATAATTTAAACAATTTTCAATACATTTTAACCAAATTTGAACATAACATAGTTAAAGTAAACAGCTTTTTAATTAGCGAGAAATTGAAAAGCTTACTTAAAACTAAGTGGTGTATAACAAGCTTTAAAATTGTATTTTGAGCTTTTATAAAGTAATTTAAAGTGTTTTTTTTTTAATATAAGAAACATTGCTAATTGCTAAGCTTTTAGTTTAAATTAAGCTTATAGCTAAAGATTTAAAGTTGTTTATAAGCTTCAAAAGCTTGTGTTTTTATTCTGGTTTTAAGTGCAGTGGAAAAAGAACCAAAGTAAAGTGTCATGCTGCCATTGAATTATTTCATTGTGTAGTTGTTAATATTTTTCTTTACAAATGCCGGCAAATTCAAATCCTGGCACACCCCTTATGTTTTGCTTGTTTGATATTGTTTTAAACTCATTTTTCATTAAATCATTCCTTATTTTTTTTTGCTAATTTTTATCATTTCAATTGCTGTCTACATAATCTGGACATTAAAAATCTTTGAAATCTTTGAACATGAAAAATGATACAATAAATTTAACACATCTATTTTTATGGCAATTTAAATATCAAAACATTTGTCTTAATTTTAAAATGTGCACTACTTACAGCAAACAGGTAGACTGAATTTTTTAGTTGGCATGACAAATCTTAGCGAAGTGTCAAAATATTATAATTCTAACCCATTACTTGGTAATGGAAGTTTTTTCTTTTTATTTGGATAATTTACAAGGCTTTGTGTTTTGCTGGGTGTGTTTAAATGAATAATTCTCTGACCATATTATCTTCTAATAAATATGATTTATATATTTATTATCTTTGAGGATCTAAATAAGTTGCTATTTAAAATCAACAAAATCTGTGTATAAATAACTGAGATAGACAGGTTTGATTATAGAGACATTCTTGGCTAATCCAACTTCTGTTGTTGTTGAACAAATTTTCGTTGAATATAATTGTGTAAAGATTGAAATTTTAATCAAATTGTCTTAAGGCTTGATCCCTAAACTCGTACCGTAGAAACATAATGTTCTTAAGAGCGGCTATAATACGAGTTTATTGATTAACACATCTCCATAAAGAAACATTCAGCTGATTACAATACAATGAACATTTCTGGACTAATTATGTCTTAAATAGTTGTTGTACTGGCTTAATATAAACATATTGTTGTCAAAGACTTTTTTGTGTTTTTAAACTTTGAACAAAACAGGTTAATTTTTAAAATTAACTTAATTTTTTCAGTAAAAAATCTCTATAGATGTATTAAGCGTACTTTTAGCTTTAATTCAAGCTAAAGTTTAGGAAAATCCTTTAAAAATTATAGCAGTTACAGTTTATTTAAGTAATTTCCCCTTAATTAATATTAATCATACGCTCAGTAGTTCATTATGCAAATTTTTGCAATTTTCCTTTAAATCGTTTATAAAGTTTAATATTTTATAATGAAATTCTTTAGTTTACAGCTTTAGCTATCATTTTAATATAAATTTGTTTTGGTTTTAAAAAGCACTTGCCTGCAGTTGGAATAAGTTTGAGAAAATTTTAGATTTTTTTTTTTTTTTTTTTTGAAACAGTGAATTTTGTATGTCTCTAATACTTAAGAGATTTAAGGCTTGTTTAAAGCAAAACTCGTAATATATTTCAGTTTATAAAATAAATCAACAGCATTTTGTTGTGAAAATTTTAAGTTTTATAGAATAGGGCTTCTTTTTAGTCTTGATGGTTCAATCATAATTTTCTTATTCAAATCCAATCGTTTTACATTTCAAACGTTACCGTTTTTTATTAAAATTTTTCTAGCTGCTAAACTAATATTATGGTTATTGCTGCTGCTGTCATGAGACCACAATGACATCTACTCTACACAACAAGAGAAAAATTAATGGTTTCCGTTTTGAAAATTTCAAATAGCCACAAATGTTTAAACGAAAACTACTGCAGAAATTAACAGGAAAATGTTTATATTTACGAGTATTTTTTGTTTATTTCTCTTTTTTGCAGTTAATACGAAAACAAGATAAAGACATTAAAATTTACAACGATTTAATGAAAAACTTTATAAATTCAAAGCGCAATTCGTTTAATCTGTTAGTTTTTTCGAATTTTATAAATAAAGTTTTTGTTTTGGGAAAATCACAGACAAAGCCAATTAAAAAGCATTTAAAAATAATTACAGTAAATAAAATTGAAGATAAAATAAACCAGCAAATAATTTAGTTAAGTAGACGTGGCAAAATTAAGCTAAAATTGACAACATAAGCTTTTTGAAAATGCTTCTGGTTCGAAGGACCATTTATAACCTTAAACTATGTTCACTACTATAAAGCTATATGTGGGTTTAAAAAGACTAAACTAATTGTTCTTATATTTAAAATTCTTACTGTTACTCTGAATATAAAAATTCTAATTTTCTGATGGTTCGAAGGACCATTTTTAACCTTAAAATGTGTTCTCTATTATAAACATATATGTGGGTTTTAATAAGGCTAAACAAATTGTTCTAAATTTTAACATTCTTATTGCCATTCTGAATATAAAAATTCAAATTTATTAATCTTTAGAATCATTTGTTTCTATTCTTTTTAATCTTATAAACTTTGCTGGGTTTGTTTTTAGTTTAGGCCTTACAAAACTATTGTATGTTTTTTTCCTCTTACCACTTTATTTTAGATAATCTTTTATATATTTTGTGTATGATTTGAAAATGTCAAAATTGTTAATTTATTTTTGCAAAATACTTTATTATTTAGTCTTCAAATTGTTTTATTATTTATAGCAGTTGGTTTTTCTTTTCATTTTTATTTACTGCTTTTAGTTCTTTGTTAATTTTTATTACTTTAATGATGAAGACTGACAGTTTAATTAGAAAACAAACAAAAAAAAAAAAAACGTATTGCCTGCTATTGTAACCACTTTGTTCATGTATGTAAATACAGATTTCGAATTTTAGCTAATGGCACTACTTGTACAGACAGATTTAATTTGGTCATGGTTGTTTATTTTGAAATTTAAGAATATTATAAAAATAATTAATTTAAGTAATTAGTTTTTGTTTTGGCAAAAGGTTAAAGAAGCTTAATTAAGGAAATATAAATAAATGTCACTAACATTTTAAAGGTTAATAAGTAAATTTTATTGAAAATTTTACAAAAAAAACATAAAAACGATTTCATTAGTTTTTATGGTCCTTCGAACCCTATTTTTATTTGGAAAATTGTTGATAAAACTTTTAAATGTAAGTTGAATTTACTTCGTACAAATAAATTAAAATTTCTAAAAAGTGGGTTTTCAAATTTAATGAAAAAAATTAAGATTTTGGGTGAAATATTTTTTTGGTCAAACATAATTTTAGTTGATTTTTTTTTTAGATTTTAGGTGAAATTGTTTAGTCTACAATATTTTGAATGAAATTTTTTATAAAAATATACAAAATTTTTCCAACAAATTTTAGCGAATAAAAATTATTCGAATAAATTTTAACAAATTATTTGCCTTAAAATTATATTAAAAATATGTTTGATTATATTAATAAATAAAAACATCACAATTTGGGGAAATTTTACAAACGATTAAAAATTATTCGAATAATTTCGAGAAAATATTCCTCTCAATCTATCTTCAAACTTTAGGAAAAACGATAAATGGTTTGAAATTCTTCATTTGTTAGGAATTTAATACACATTCTGTAAAAAAAAAAATATTTTTAATAGATTATTTTAAAGCTAATAAAAATTACTCGAATAATTTAAAGCGATTATTTGTTCCAAATGCAATTTAAATTTTTACAGAATTCGTAATTAGCTTGAAACTATTTATTAAATATAAAAATAACAATTAAAAACACTAATTTGTATGTAAAATTCATAAACGATTAAAAATTATTCGAATAATTTCATACGATTATTCGTCTCTAAATCTCTTCAAACTTTAGCAACCATGATACATGGTTTCAATTTGATGAGAATTTATTAACAATTCTATCAAAAAAAATCGATTTTAATAGATAATTTTAAAGCGAATAACAATTATTCGAATAATTTAAAGCGTTCCAAATGTAATTTAAATTTTTACAGAATTAGTAATTAGCTTGAAACTATTTATTAAATAAAAAAATAAAAATTAAAAACATCAACTTTTATGTAAATTTCATAAACGATTAAAAATTATTCGAATAATTTCCAACGATTATTCGTCTCAAAATACTTTCAAACATTATCAACAACGATTAATAGTATGAATTTCTTAAATAAATTAAAAAATTTTAACGAATAAAAATTATTCGAATAATTTAAATAAATATAATAAAATAAATAACTTAAATAACCTAAAAATTACCCGAATTAAGAAAAAATTTGGAAAAATTTAAAAAAAAACAAATTTTTTTAAATCGAATAAAAATTATTCGAATAATTTTTACAGATTATTTGTCACAAAATGCATTAGAATTGTAGTCGAGATGGTATACAATATCAAATTATTAACTGTTACAAAAATTTTAACAAATTTAAATAGTTCGGTAATATTTACAGATTATTCGAATAATTTCAAACGATTATTCGTCTCAAAATATCTTTAAACTTGATTAAAAACGATAAATAGTTTGAAATTCTTGAATAAATGAAAATAAAATTTAACGAATAAAAATTATTCGAATAATTAACATAAAACGATTTATCTAAAAGTTATCCGAATTGATACAGAACTTTAGAAAAGATTTTGTTTTAAAACAAAATGAATCAGCTTGATTAAAAATTTTAATTGCATTTGGAGCGAATAATCGCTGAAAATTATTCGAATAATTTTTATTCGCTTAAAAATTTTCTATTAAAAATTATTTTTTTAGCAGAATTTGTATTAAATTTCTATCAATCAACAGTTTGTCATATTAGTTGTATATTCCAAATTATTCGAATAACTTTTATTCGTAACATTTTTTTTAAATTAAAAATTATTCGAATAAAAGATATTCGAATAATTTGGAATAAACAACTAGTCTAAGAAACTGTTGATTGATACGAATTTAATACAAATTCTGGTAAAAAATAATTTTTAATAGAAAATTTTCCAGCGAATAAAAATTATTCGAATAATTTTTAGCGATTATTCGTTCCAAATGCAAATAAAATTAGTAATCAGCTTAAAACTACTAATTAAATTAAAATTAAAAATTAAAAACACCAAAATGCGTGTTCATTTCATAAACGATTAAAAATTATTCGAATAATTTCAAACGATTATTCGTCTCAAAATATCTTCAAATCTTATCAAAAACGATAAATAGTTTGATTTTCTTGAATAAATTTAAAATGTTAACGAATTAAAATTATTCGAATAATCTGCACAAAACAAATAATCTAAAAGTTACCTGAATAAAGAAGTAAATTTAGAACAGTTTTTGTTTTAAAATTAAATAATAAAAAAATTTAGCAAAGACTCATTTTTCTAAACCGAATAAAAATTTTCGAATAATTTTTACAGATTATTGTAACCGAGGCGGTTAAAACTTAAATTCGAATAATTTCTATCGATTATTTGTTCCAAATGAATTAAAATTTTTTACAGAATTTGCAATTAGCTTGTGATTAATAATTACTTAAACAAAAATTTACGAATAAAAATTATACGAATAATTTGAGATAAACGATTAATCTAATAATACAAATGAACCCGCATTATGACAGAATATTAGAAGAAATATTTCTAAATATAAAATAATAAAAAAAATATATTTTAATTTTAAATTGAATTTTAAAGCGAATAAAAATTATTCGAATTTTTTCATACGATTATTCGTTCAAAATTTTGACAGAATCTTAGAACAAATATTTTGTAATATAAAATAATAACAAAATTTTTTTAAAAAAAAACTTTATTTTAAATGGTAATTTCAAAGCGAATAAAATTTATTCGAATAATTTCAAACGATTATTCGGTTAAAAATGTATCTAAAATTTTAGAAGAATTTGTAGTAATATAGAAACAACTATATAAATGGAAGATTTTAACGAATAAATATTATTCGAATAATATCACACAATTATTCGTTGAAAATATATTCAAAATTGTGATAGAATCTTAGAACAAATATTTTTTAGTATAAAATAATAAAAACATTTCGAAAAAGCTTTATTTTAAGTGGAAATTTCAAAGCGAATAAAAATTATTCGAATAATTTTTACAGATTATGGTTATAAAATACTTTAGAATTAAAGCCATTGTGGTTAAAATTTAAAATTCTTAACTTTATTAAACGTTTTAAAGCGAATAAAATTTATTCGAATGATTTCAAACGATTATTCGTTCAAAATAGATTTAAAATTTTGAATTTGTGGTAATAAAGAAAAAACTATTTAAATTTAAAATTTTAACGAATACAAATTATTCGAATAATTTAGCTAAAACGAATATTTTAAGAATGACTCGCATTAAGATGAACTTTTATAAAATCTTTTACAAGTGTATTAATTTAAAAAGTAAGAATTATTATGAATTTTTAACGAATAAAAATTATTCGAATAATCTGGCTTTCACGGATTTTATGGATTTTAGTCGAAAAATTTGAAAGCGAATCAAAAATATTCGAATAATTTCAGACTCTTATTCGTAAAAAATATATTTTTCAGTGGAATTAATAATTTGGCAATTTGAGTATCATTTCGGATGAAATAAAAAAAAAAATTTGGGTGGAATTTAGTAAAAAATTATTTCGGTTGAAATTTTTTAGTTTAAAGAATGTTTGGTAAAATTTTTGAATTTGTTTGAAATTTTTTATAAGAAAAATTTGGATGAATTTAAAAAGAAAATAGAAATATTTTGTAGAAAAACGTTTTTTTTTTTTTTTTAAATTTTGTGAAAATAATTTTGGGTGAAATTTTTTAGAAAAAAATTTTTTTGATGAATTTAAAAAAATATATCTTTTATAGAAGAAACATTTTTTTATTAAAAATTTTTTTTTTTTTATAATTTTGGAGGCAATTTTTTAAGGGACCCATAGACACATACTGCTGACACGTACTGCCGATGAACCCTTCGTATACGTGTGTGATTGATATTTTACTACACACCTATCAATCATCATTTAAAAAAATGCGTTTGAGAACAAAAAAAAATATTTTTTTCTATTTTTCAGTAACTAAAACGTCAAATTTAAAAATTATATTTCATAAAAATGAAAAAATGTATATGTACTATTGTTCATTTGAACAACTGTCAGCAGTACGAGTTCATTTCAAAATCAAAACTATTTTGATTTTTCATACTGCATTGTCTGTATGTCGCATACATAAACAAAAATTTACAATTTACCAACACATGCTTATTGCATGAGCAGTATGTGTCATGGGCCCCTTTAGAAAAAGAATTTTGGGTGAATTAAAAAAAAAAAAATTTGGAAATATTTTAAAATTTTTTTTATGAAATAATAAAAAAATTCGGTCAAAATAATTTGTATGAAAATTTACTTCATTTGAATTCTCTTCTGATTTAAATGTTTAAAAATCTGTTCGATTTCCTCTATAATTATGCATATTAGCTTTTTGTATAAGTAAATGAACGTATGAAGCCCACTAACAAGTCTTAGTTCATTTACTTAAGTGAGAACCCAAGTCGTCTCAATTAAATCAGGAGTTTTAACTCCTCCAAATTTACTTTTCGAATTAAAATTTCTGCTCTATTGATTTGTTAAAATGACTATTTTCCTTTAGAAAAAAGTTTCATTTAACTGACCTAATTTCATTTCCCAAAAACACTCCTTTAATCACAAACTAAGCAGAAAAAATTTTCAATATTTAATGGAATTTTATAAGTATATCTCTATTAAAAAATCTTTTCAATATAGTTTTTTTTTGTGTAAATTTTTTTTTGTTGCAGAATATATTAATGAACCAAGACCACCCTCAAAAACACAAAACGACACAATCATGACCAAATAATAAAGAAAAATAAAGAAAACTGTAAAAGAGTTTCCAGCAATTAATTGAATACATTGAAGCTGCTCCCCCTTTCCTAAGAAAAATAGAAAAAAAAGAAAGAAAAACATTTTAAATTGCTACCAAAGGCTTTCAGTCAGTCGGTCAATTTCATGTTAAATAAGATTTTCTTTAGAAGATTTTTGTGGCGGTTTTGCTTTGGCATCTGGTGCAATGAATTGCCATCTATGAAGGCGTGTTTTTTTTTTTTTTTTTTTTTTTTGTTTCGTTACAATTTTCAGTTAAATTTGTGGGGAGAAGTTGACTTCATTTAAACGGTAGCTTTTCTGTTAAGACATGTTTGTACATAAACTTAACGATTTTCCACTTTAGTAAACTTTGCGGAAAAATTCCCTCCCTAACACTTGTGTGCCATGCGATTGGAAAGAGGAGCAGACCAGAGTAGACAGTTTGTTTGATTGTTGTGGGTATTTAAAATCGTGTTGTTTCTAAATTATTTGTATCTTTTTTTATTTGTTATTTATTTCATTCAACTTTGCTTAAATGTAACATAAACTCTTATAATATTATTTATTGATTCGTTTGGTTTAATAGTTTGGGAGCTATGGCAGCTGGAAACGGTATTAAGTTGATTTATTAAAAAGCTACCAAAGAGAGATGTAATAATTTTGGGTTTATAATATTTGCTTCTAATAATATTTGCTTCTAGTCTTAGTTTTGTGTCCTTACACCTAGTAAATTTCCCTATTTTATTATGGTCCTTCGAACCTCTTCTCCCTCTTAAAGATTCATCTCCAGCTTTTGTTGTTCCATTTAATGATTCTCATTCTTAGCTTTACATTTAATATATTGCTATACTTTATTTCCTCTTTGGCATGTTTTCTCTTGAGCTGTTATGAATAATAACATCCTCTCTTTCTACTTTTACATATTTAATTGTAATGGTCCTTCGAACCGAGAGAAAATTTTCGATCTACTACTATTGATGACACCAAACGAACTATTGAACTAAAAAGTATCTGTAAATAGTGTTGTATAGATGACTCAAGATTCGTTGTATTCTTTCTTATATATTCATACTTTTCTCTCTCCTTATTTTCAATCTAAATAGTTCGGTTCTTTCTACTTTAATCTGATTTTTCACTATTTTTAATAGTTATTTACTCTATTTATTATTAAAATGGAAATTAATTGTTTATTGCTAAAAGTAAAGAAAACCAAATAACATGTAAAGTTTCCATTTAATATAAAGATAATGATCTTTTTCTCCTGAGAGTACAACATGTGGCTTAAATGGCAACTATGTTGCAATTTTCAAACTATCTAGAGCTCACCTTTTCGGAACATGTTTTATACTTTTCGTAAAGCATTTTAAAATTAATTTGATAGTAATATTTTTTCTTAGCTTTTGGCTTTATTCTTCCTTGGAAATCACTAAGTGATGGGTTTGAAATTGTATTATGCCCCCCATTCATTAGATAGTCAACACTTTATAAACAACTTTGATGTTTATATTAAAAATATCGAAAGGCTGATGTTTAAATTGAAAGTAATCAAAGTTGATATTTCAATTATAGTAAATAAAGTGACATTAAAATGTTTTAAATTGCTGGTTTCTGCAAAATGTGATATAATGACTTTATTAAGTTTAAATGATTTCTAAGTGATTTAAGCTATAGTTAGCTCATAAAGTTGGCCACACTTCATGAGTTTGATGGTCCTTCGGACCCTGAAATTTTAATAATTTGTCCTAAAACTTATATTAAAGTAATAATAACTTAAGTTAAGTTTTCCATTTTTCATATATTTCTTTTAAAAGTATTTTCTCAACTCTTTTCAAAGTGTCACACCCCTTTACTCCACCTCATAACTTGTTTCTTCTTGCATGGCACTGGCACAACAATTTTCATTGAGGAAATTAATTAAAAAACCAAGATAATTGCGAAATTGTATGAAAGCTAAGAAAAAAAAAAATGCAAAAGAAAAAACAACACTTAATAACATTTGATGATAATGAAAATATCCATGCAATAACATGGCGCTTAAATTATTAAGAACGTTTATCTCACACATGCAGCGAATAAGATTAATTTTAGCCAGACGCAAGATGAATAAATAACAAGATAAATAAAATAAAGCTTTTCTTTTTTTATTGCATAAAAAAAACAGAGGTGAAATACTCGTATTTGCTTTGTAATTAAGCTAAAATGTTAAACGGTTTAAGCAACAAGGAAGAGACTCAGAAATAGGTTATCAGGAAATAAGATTGTTATATGAAGATTGCAAAAAAAGCAAAGAAGAAAAGGATAAAGTTGGATTTTTTATAAAACTATTAAGGGTATTCGCAAGGTTTAGGAAATATAAAATCTAGTTCAGTTGTGGTTTAGATCTAATTCAGTTCTAGTTCAGTTCAGTTCTAGTTCAGTTCTAGTTCAGTTCTAGTTCTAGTTCAGTTCTAGTTCAGTTCTAGTTCAGTTCTAGTTCAGTTCTAGTTCAGTTCTAGCTCAGTTCTAGTTCAGTTCTAGTTCAGTTCTAGTTCAGTTCTAGTTCAGTTCTAGTTCAGTTCTAGTTCAGTTCTAGATCAGTTATAGTTCAGTTCTAGTTCAGTTCTAGTTCAGTTCTAGTTCAGTTCTAGTTCAGTTCTAGTTCAGTTCTAGTTCAGTTCTAGTTCAGTTCTAGTTCAGTTCTAGTTCAGTTCTAGTTCAGTTCTAGTTCAGTTCTAGTTCAGTTCTAGTTCAGTTCTAGTTCAGTTCTAGTTCAGTTCTAGTTCAGTTCTAGTTCAGTTCTAGTTCAGTTCTAGTTCAGTTCTAGTTCAGTTCTAGTTCAGTTCTAGTTCAGTTCTAGTTCAGTTCTAGTTCAGTTCTAGTTCAGTTCTAGTTCAGTTCTAGTTCAGTTCTAGTTCAGTTCTAGTTCAGTTCTAGTTCAGTTCTAGTTCAGTTCTAGTTCAGTTCTAGTTCAGTTCTAGTTCAGTTCTAGTTCTGTTCTAGTTCAGTTCTAGTTCTAGTTCTAGTTCAGTTCAGTTCTAGTTCAGTTCAAGTTCAGTTCTCCTTCAGTTCTAGTTCAGTTCAAGTTCAGTTCTAGTTCAGTTCTAGTTCAGTTCTAGTTCAGTTCTAGTTCAGTTCTAGTTCAGTTCTAGCTCAGTTCTAGTTCAGTTCTAGTTCAGTTCTAGTTCTAGTTCAGTTCTAGTTCAGTTCTAGTTCCGTTCTAGTTCAGTTCTAGTTCAGTTCTAGTTCAGTTCTAGTTCAGTTCTAGTTCAGTTCTAGTTCAGTTCTAGTTCAGTTCTAGTTCAGTTCTAGTTCAGTTCTAGTTCAGTTCTAGTTCAGTTCTAGTTCAGTTCTAGTTCAGTTCTAGTTCAGTTCTAGTTCAGTTCTAGTTCAGTTCTAGTTCAGTTCAAGTTCAGTTCTAGTTCAGTTCTAGTTCAGTTCTAGTTCAGTTCTAGTTCAGTTCTAGCTCAGTTCTAGTTCAGTTCTAGTTCAGTTCTAGTTCAGTTCTAGTTCAGTTCTAGTTCAGTTCTAGTTCTAGTTCAGTTCTAGTTCAGTTCTAGCTCAGTTCTAGTTCAGTTCTAGTTCAGTTCTAGTTCAGTTCTAGTTCAGTTCTAGTTCAGTTCTAGTTCAGTTCTAGTTCTGTTCTAGTTCTGTTCTAGTTCTGTTCTAGTTCTGTTCTAGTTCTGTTCTAGTTCTGTTCTAGTTCTGTTCTAGTTCTGTTCTAGTTCTGTTCTAGTTCTGTTCTAGTTCTGTTCTAGTTCTGTTCTAGTTCTGTTCTAGTTCTGTTCTAGTTCTGTTCTAGTTCTGTTCTAGTTCTGTTCTAGTTCTGTTCTAGTTCTGTTCTTTTTCTGTTCTAGTTCTAGTTCTGTTCTAGTTCTGTTCTAGTTCTGTTCTAGTTCTGTTCTAGTTCTGTTCTAGTTCTGTTCTAGTTCTGTTCTAGTTCTGTTCTAGTTTTGTTCTAGTTCTGTTCTAGTTCTGTTCTAGTTCTGTTCTAGTTCTGTTCTAGTTCTGTTCTAGTTCTGTTCTAGTTCAGTCCTAGTTCAGTTCTAGTTCAGTTCTAGTTCTGTTCTAGTTCTGTTCTAGTTCTGTTCTAGTTCTGTTCTAGTTCTGTTCTAGTTCAGTTCTAGTTCAGTTCTAGTTCAGTTCTAGTTCAGTTCTAGTTCAGTTCTAGTTCAGTTCTAGTTCAGTTCTAGTTCAGTTCTAGTTCAGTTCTAGTTCAGTTCTAGTTCTAGTTCAGTTCTAGTTCAGTTCTAGTTCTAGTTCAGTTCTAGTTCAGTTCTCCTTCAGTTCTAGTTCAGTTCAAGTTCAGTTCTAGTTCAGTTCTAGTTCAGTTCTAGTTCAGTTCTAGTTCAGTTCTAGTTCAGTTCAGTTCTAGTTCAGTTCTAGTTCAGTTCTAGTTCAGTTCTAGTTCTAGTTCAGTTCTAGTTCAGTTCTAGTTCCGTTCTAGTTCAGTTCTAGTTCAGTTCTAGTTCAGTTCTAGTTCAGTTCTAGTTCAGTTCTAGTTCAGTTCTAGTTCAGTTCTAATTCAGTTCTAATTCAGTTCAAGTTCAGTTCTAGTTCAGTTCTAGTTCAGTTCTAGTTCAGTTCTAGTTCAGTTCTAGTTCTGTTCTAGTTGTGTTCTAGTTGTGTTCTAGTTCTGTTCTAGTTCTGTTCTAGTTCTGTTCTAGTTCTGTTCTAGTTCTGTTCTAGTTCTGTTCTAGTTCTGTTCTAGTTCTGTTCTAGTTCTGTTCTAGTTCTGTTCTAGTTCTGTTCTAGTTCTGTTCTAGTTCTGTTCTAGTTCTGTTCTAGTTCTGTTCTAGTTCTGTTCTAGTTCTGTTCTAGTTCTGTTCTAGTTCAGTTCTAGTTCAGTTCTAGTTCAGTTCTAGTTCAGTTCTAGTTCAGTTCTAGTTCAGTTCTAGTTCAGTTCTAGTTCAGTTCTAGTTCAGTTCTAGTTCAGTTCTAGTTCTAGTTCAGTTCTAGTTCAGTTCTAGTTCTAGTTCAGTTCTAGTTCAGTTCTCCTTCAGTTCTAGTTCAGTTCAAGTTCAGTTCTAGTTCAGTTCTAGTTCAGTTCTAGTTCAGTTCTAGTTCAGTTCTAGTTCAGTTCAGTTCTAGTTCAGTTCTAGTTCAGTTCTAGTTCAGTTCTAGTTCTAGTTCAGTTCTAGTTCAGTTCTAGTTCCGTTCTAGTTCAGTTCTAGTTCAGTTCTAGTTCAGTTCTAGTTCAGTTCTAGTTCAGTTCTAGTTCAGTTCTAGTTCAGTTCTAATTCAGTTCTAATTCAGTTCAAGTTCAGTTCTAGTTCAGTTCTAGTTCAGTTCTAGTTCAGTTCTAGTTCAGTTCTAGTTCTGTTCTAGTTGTGTTCTAGTTGTGTTCTAGTTCTGTTCTAGTTCTGTTCTAGTTCTGTTCTAGTTCTGTTCTAGTTCTGTTCTAGTTCTGTTCTAGTTGTGTTCTAGTTCTGTTCTAGTTCTGTTCTAGTTCTGTTCTAGTTCTGTTCTAGTTCTGTTCTAGTTCTGTTCTAGTTCTGTTCTAGTTCTGTTCTAGTTCTGTTCTAGTTCTGTTCTAGTTCTGTTCTAGTTCTGTTCTAGTTCTGTTCTAGTTCTGTTCTAGTTTTGTTCTAGTTCTGTTCTAGTTCTGTTCTAGTTTTGTTCTAGTTCTGTTCTAGTTCTGTTCTAGTTCTGTTCTAGTTCTGTTCTAGTTCAGTCCTAGTTCAGTTCTAGTTCAGTTCTAGTAGTGTTCTAGTTCTGTTCTAGTTCTGTTCTAGATCTGTTCTAGTTCAGTCCTAGTTCAGTTCTAGTTCTGTTCTAGTTCTAGTTC
Source organism: Calliphora vomitoria (assembly GCA_942486065.2). Lineage (NCBI taxonomy): Eukaryota > Metazoa > Arthropoda > Insecta > Diptera > Calliphoridae > Calliphora > Calliphora vomitoria. Next base: position 10,158,643 of record OW818030.2, on the reverse strand, counting down.
AGTTCTAGTTTAGTCCCAGTTTATGTTTTATTCACTTCGTATGTGAATACCCCAACTATTTATTGTATGGTTTAAACTAAATCTCTCTTATTTCCATATATCTACCATAAAATTTTATACAAACCATACAAGTACTATATAAATAATCTTTAATTACTTGTTTATTTAAAGTTTTATTGCAAGAAAAAAGACCAAAGTTGTAGTTACTTACTTTTAACAACAACATTACTTTTGCGGATAATCTCCGGTCTTCTTTGGCTTTACTCTAGCAAATAGTAAAATCAAATTTTATGAATGAAAATATCTGGTTGGTTTGGCAAAAATGAAAATGTTGCCAAAGGTGGGCGTATACGCCAACTTATAAATAAATATTAAGACCCACTGTAAAATGCAGTTTTTTTGTTGTATGTATGAACGTCTTAAATTTTAATCTTTTTATTTACATTTTAAGGTTTTTCCGTTTAAAAAAAAATTGTTTTTTTTTTAAATTTTTTTCTTCAACTTGAATTTCCGCTATAACTTTTTACAAGAGAGAAGGAATAACAAAAAATAGAGAGAAACTTTTCGGCATGAAATGTTGGTGTTTTAAATTTGCATGTTGCATGTTAGATAGGATATGTTGCAAACAGACTTATTTACTAGGTATTGCTTAAACCTGAGTATTTTTTTGTATGACTTTTTTTGGTAGTAATGCCTACAAACGACCTGATTTTTTGTTTGTTTGTGCTTTTTTTTGTTACTCTAGCTAGTTTGGCAACCTTTACCAACAATATACGTTGTTTTATTTAGTTGTATTTCTTTAGGCTGTTCTGCATATTGTTGAAGAAAATTTATTTATATAGAAACAATAAATAAATAAAATTATGTTTAAGGTGTCTATTGTTGTTTTTTTTTTTTCTAAATTTTTATTTTGTTTTGGGCCTCCTCTTTTCAAAAGAAACCACTATTGTTGTCCATACGTGATCACCACATTCTCTTTTTAACTCCAAGAGCAGAAAAGTCAATATACTTAAATTATGACAGCATGGATCATAAACTTCAGTTCAGTGAATTGTAGCTGATTTGTCTGCAAATATGTATAACTATAAGATCAAGTATTGTGTAGGGGTAAAACTTTGTAATTTTTGAGACAAAAAACAAGTGACAACTTTTTAATGGAAAAGTTTTCTATAGAAAAGTTGTCCACAGTCCAGGCAACTTTTCTATAGAAAAGTTGTCCACAGTCCTGGCAACTTTTCTATGAAAAAGTTGTCCACAGTCCTGGCAACTTTTCTATGAAAAAGTCGTCCACAGTCCTGGCAACTTTTCTATCAAAAAGTCCTCCACAGTCCGGACAACTTTTCTATAGAAAAGTCCTCCACAGTCCGGACAACTTTTCTATAGAAAAGTCCTCCACAGTCCGGACAACTTTTCTATAGAAAAGTCCTCCACAGTCCGGACAACTTTTCTATAGAAAAGTCCTCCACAGTCCGGACAACTTTTCTATAGAAAAGTCCTCCACAGTCCGGACAACTTTTCTATAGAAAAGTCCTCCACAGTCCGGACAACTTTTCTATAGAAAAGTCCTCCACAGTCCGGACAACTTTTCTATAGAAAAGTCCTCCACAGTCCGGACAACTTTTCTATAGAAAAGTCCTCCACAGTCCGGACAACTTTTCTATCCACAGTCCGGACAACTTTTCTATAGAAAAGTCCTCCACAGTCCGGACAACTTTTCTATAGAAAAGTCCTCCACAGTCCGGACAACTTTTCTATAGAAAAGTCCTCCACAGTCCGGACAACTTTTCTATAGAAAAGTTCTCCACAGTCCGGACAACTTTTCTATAGAAAAGTCCTCCACAGTCCGGACAACTTTTCTATAGAAAAGTCCTCCACAGTCCGGACAACTTTTCTATAGAAAAGTCCTCCACAGTCTGGACAACTTTTCTATAGAAAAGTCCTCCACAGTCCGGACAACTTTTCTATAGAAAAGTCCTCCACAGTCCGGACAACTTTTCTATAGAAAAGTCCTCCACAGTCCGGACAACTTTTCTAGAGAAAAGTCCTCCACAGTCCGGACAACTTTTCTAGAGAAAAGTCCTCCACAGTCCGGACAACTTTTCTAGAGAAAAGTCCTCCACAGTCCGGACAACTTTTCTAGAGAAAAGTCCTCACGGTCCGGACAACTTTTCTATAGAAAAGTCCTCCACAGTCCGGACAACTTTATATATTTTTCCCTTACCCAATAATATTGCACCTATTGACTTTCTTTCATATATTTAAGCGCCCACACTTTAACAAATAACATTAAAAAGTCTGTCTGACTTTCTGCTTCATTTCAGCCACCATTCATCGCTTCAAAAGCATCCATGCATTCGTCCGTCCATCTACCCGACTGTCTATCCTTTTAGCAGCCAGTTTTCTTTAGTTTGCATCATTTAAGAGTCACTCACAAATGAGTTTTTTGTTCAGTCAATTTGGCGTCTTTTTTTTTTCTTCTGTTTATTAATAATGCACATTCAGTTGTTGTTATAACTCCTTTACACTAATAACAAATTTTTCATTCATAATTTAACAAAATGAAACATGTTCAACACAACAAAAAAAAAAAAAATAAGAAAAAAAAATGGCATGTCTGGTCTTTTGAAGTTATTCCTGCTAGCTGCAGCCACCTAACAGTTTGTACTTTCGTGTGGAAATGATGCAGCAGGCATGCAACATTTTGCAGGTACCTGTTGCCATATTTTTTCCACTTCTTCATCTTTTTTTTACTTCTTAACGAAATGTTGTCATATGCAAATTAATTTAAGTTGATCACCACAAATTTATTTGGTGTTTTCGTGCCCAACTAACTAAATGAGTGAAAAAATAGCAAAATAAAAACAGAAAACAAACCAACAACGACCATTTAAAAAACGGTTTTTGGTTTCTTGGTCATAAAGTATGAAAAAATCGTTGATTTTTGTTCCTTAAATCATGTAATTTTCTTTGCATTTTGTTGTTGTGTCTGGGTTAGGGGATTTATAGTAGGTTGTTTTGGAGCTGTGTTCCATAGAGTCAAAAACGTGATTTGTTTTAGTCAGAAAAAAACATAAACCAAAAACTCGTGCTGTTTCTAATGTAACGTCAACAACAAAACACAAAATAAATTAGAAAATCCCAAAAAAAAAAATCCGCCATAACGAAATGTAATATTATTTAGACTTTCGCTTTTTGACAGGTTTATGATACAAGAAAATGTTTAACGGTATCAATTCTGTTAGAAATTTCAAAAGTTATGGTTCTTCTAATCATTTACTTATAGTAGATTACAATCTGAGCAACTTTAATAGAAAAGTAGACAAAAGTACAAAAGACTTTTTTTATAGAAAAGTTGTTCACAATCAGAGCAACTTTTCTATAGAAAAGTTGTTCACAATCAGAGCAACTTTTCTATAGAAAAGTTGTTCACAATCAGAGCAACTTTTCTATAGAAAAGTTGTTCACAATCAGAGCAAATTTTCTATAGAAAAGTTGTTCACAATCAGAGCAACTTTTCTATAGAAAAGTGATACACAATCAGAGCAACTTTTCTATAGAAAAGTTGTTCACAATCAGAGCAACTTTTCTATAGAAAAGTTGCTCACAATCAGAGCAACTTTTCTATAGAAAAGTTGTTCACAATCAGAGCAACTTTTCTATAGAAAAGTTGTTCACAATCAGAGCAACTTTTCTATAGAAAAGTTGTTCACAATCAGAGCAACTTTTCTATAGAAAAGTTGTTCACAATCAGAGCAACTTTTCTATAGAAAAGTTGTTCACAATCAGAGCAACTTTTCTATAGAAAAGTTGTTCACAATCAGAGCAACTTTTCTATAGAAAAGTTGTTCACAATCAGAGCAACTTTTCTATAGAAAAGTTGTTCACAATCAGAGCAACTTTTCTATAGAAAAGTTGTTCACAATCAGAGCAACTTTTCTATAGAAAAGTTGTTAACAATCAGAGCAACTTTTCTATAGAAAAGTTGTTCACAATCAGAGCAACTTTTCTATAGAAAAGTTGTTAACAATCAGAGCAACTTTTCTATAGAAAAGTTGTTCACAATCAGAGCAACTTTTCTATAGAAAAGTTGTTCACAATCAGAGCAACTTTTCTATAGAAAAGTTGTTCACAATCAGAGCAACTTTTCTATAGAAAAGTTGTTCACAATCAGAGCAACTTTTCTATAGAAAAGTTGTTCACAATCAGAGCAACTTTTCTATAGAAAAGTTGTTCACAATCAGAGCAACTTTTCTATAGAAAAGTTGTTCACAATCAGAGCAACTTTTCTATAGAAAAGTTGTTCACAATCAGAGCAACTTTTCTATAGAAAAGTTGTTCACAATCAGAGCAACTTTACCATAAATGTACTTTGAAATCCTAATTTTTTTTCATGTTTGATCATGTTTATTAATTTCTCTTTTTTCTACTCTCTTTTCAGAATGCCAATGCAGTCCCATCGGCTCTCTGACCAATACCTGCGACAAACGTTCAGGCCAGTGTCATTGTCTGGCAAATGTTACCGGTCGTCGTTGTGACAAATGCAAATCGGGTCATTGGAATTTAACCCAGAGTTTGGGTTGTCATGATTGTCGCTGTGATCCATCAGGATCCAGAAGTCATGAATGTAACCCCTGGACAGGTCAATGTGATTGTAAAATCGGAGTGGGCGGCCAAGGATGTAATGAGTGTACGGATGGCTTTTATGGTTTCTCTACAGATGGTTGTCAGCGTTGTGCTCCCTGTCCGGGAGAGGGACAAGTTTGTGATCCGCTCAATGGTCGTTGTGTTTGCCCGCCCAATAGCAGAGGTATGGGTTGTAGTCAATGTGTGGCGGGCACGTGGGGTTGGCAGTCAAGATTGGGCTGTCGAGAATGTCAGTGCGATCGTGTAGGTTCCATAGGACAGTATTGTCATACTCAGTCGGGTCAATGTCAATGTAGAGAAGGTTATTCGGGTCGCAGATGTGATGCCTGTGCACCTGGTTACTTTGGTTATCCCGAGTGTAGGCGCTGCAATTGTGATGTGGATGGCTCGTATGTGGGTAAGGATGGCCTGATAACCTGTGATGCCAATGGCCAATGTCCCTGCAAGAGTTTGGTGGTGGGCTTAAAGTGTGATACCTGTATGCAGTCATCATTTGGTTTAACCGCTCTTAATCCAGAGGGCTGTACTAGGTGTTATTGTTTCGGTCGAGCCAGTGAGTGTGAACAAAGTAACTGGTCTTGGGGTCATGTAAGAATGTCGGAGTCACGCAATCTTTCCATACAATACTTAAACTCCCAACATATAAGCAACTCGGAATTTGAATATATAGTGGTGGTGCAAATGTCGGGTTCCAAAACTTATCGAGAAGATGCTGAGATACAAAACTTTAATGGTTTAAATTTAATACCACGCTCCACGGGCAATGTGTCCATGGGTTCCTATAGCCAGCTGTATTATCCGTTGTACTTCCAATTACCCCCACAATTCTATGGCGATCGTATAAGCAGCTATGGTGGCAATTTATATTTTACTTTGCTAACAGAGGGCGGTAATACGCCTTTGGATCGCAAAATTTTAAGTCGTTATCCTTTGGTTCAACTGCATGCCCACAATAAAATGATTTTGGATTTTTATGAATACGAAAGTTTTGAATACTCACGCAATGAAACGTATCGCGTGCCTTTACACGAAACCTTTTGGAAATTACATCACAATGGCCAGTCGGTGGATCGGGCTACATTAATGGCTGCCTTACAGAATGTCAGACACATACTAATACGAGGTTCCTGTTTTGCTGATTTCTCAGAAATAATGTAAGTTTTAGCATTTAAGTTATTTTAGTTGTAGATTGTACATTTTCTTTAAATAACTTCCTTAGATTGCAAAATGTTCACATGGATTCGGCCATTTATGTGCACGGCTCTACCAGCATGTTGGCCAAAGGTGTGGAGAAATGCAAATGTCCTAAAAGATTTGATGGTTTATCGTGTCAAGATCCGGGTCGGGGCTATTATAGATGGCGTAATGTTACCGAAACTGAGACTATTTATATAGAAGATTTAATAGGTCGTGCAGCGCCCTGTTTTTGTAATGGACGCAGCCAGGAATGTAATAGGGAAAGTGGGGAATGTTTGGTAGGTTTAAGAAGTTTTGGGTTTTATAACGTCTTGGTATTAATGGTATAAACTTTTAGAACTGTCGCGAAAATTCTGGTGGTAGGCATTGTGAACAGTGTGCCGAGGGTTTCTTTGGCGATCCTAATTCTCCTTATGGTTGTCAAGCCTGTCCTTGCCCTGAAACCAATCGTAATTTTGCCAAGGGTTGCACCGTGTGGCAGGGTGAGGTGAGTTGTGTTTGCCGTCCTGGTTATACGGGGAAATTGTGTGACAAATGCCGCCAAGGTTATTATGGGAATCCTTTGGCTTCCCCTGTGAGTACCTGTAAACCCTGCAATTGTAATCTGAATGGCATTAGCAGGGATGGCTGTGATGCCTTATCGGGCCAATGTTATTGTCGTGAAGGAGTGACCGGCCTGAAGTGTGATAAATGTAAAGCTGCGCGTCATCATGTGGAGGAGAAAGGATGTAGATGTAAGTTTTTCGGGGTGACTATTCATTTAAGACACTGTAAATTTCAAAAAGGTATTTCGAATGCAGCTACTTTTCTATAGAAAAGTTGTCCACAGTCTGAACAACTTTTCTATAGAAAAGTTGTCCACAGTCTGAACAACTTTTCTATAGAAAAGTTGTCCACAGTCTGAACAACTTTTCTATAGAAAAGTTGTCCACAGTCTGAACAACTTTTCTATAGAAAAGTTGTCCACAGTCTGAACAACTTTTCTATAGAAAAGTTGTCCACAGTCTGAACAACTTTTCTATAGAAAAGTTGTCCACAGTCTGAACAACTTTTCTATAGAAAAGTTGTCCACAGTCTGAACAACTTTTCTATAGAAAAGTTGTCCACAGTCTGAACAACTTTTCTATAGAAAAGTTGTCCACAGTCTGAACAACTTTTCTATAGAAAAGTTGTCCACAGTGTGAACAACTTTTCTATAGAAAAGTTGTCCACAGTCTGAACAACTTTTCTATAGAAAAGTTGTCCACAGTCTGAACAACTTTTCTATAGAAAAGTTGTCCACAGTCTGAACAACTTTTCTATAGAAAAGTTGTCCACAGTCTGAACAACTTTTCTATAGAAAAGTTGTCCACAGTCTGAACAACTTTTCTATAGAAAAGTTGTCCACAGTCTGAACAACTTTTCTATAGAAAAGTTGTCCACAGTCTGAACAACTTTTCTATAGTTGTCCACAGCCTGAACAAGTTTTCTATAGAAAAGTTGTCCACAGTCTGAACAACTTTTCTATAGAAAAGTTGTCCACAGTCTGAACAACTTTTCTATAGAAAAGTTGTCCACAGTCTGAACAACTTTTCTATAGAAAAGTTGTCCACAGTCTGAACAACTTTTCTATAGAAAAGTTGTCCACAGTCTGAACAACTTTTCTATAGAAAAGTTGTCCACAGTCTGAACAACTTTTCTATAGAAAAGTTGTCCACAGCCTGAACAACTTTTCTATAGAAAAGTTGTCCACAGCCTGAACAACTTTTCTATAGAAAAGTTGTCCACAGTCTGAAAAACTTTTCTATAGAAAAGTTGTCCACAGTCTGAAAAACTTTTCTATAGAAAAGTTGTCCACAGTCTGAAAAACTTTTCTATAGAAAAGTTGTCCACAGTCTGAACAACTTTTCTATTAAAAACTTATCCACAGTCTGAACAACTTTTCTATAGAAAAGTTGTCCACAGTCTGAACAACTTTTCTATAGAAAAGTTGTCCACAGTCTGAACAACTTTTCTGTAGAAAAGTTGTCCACAGTCTGAACAACTTTTCTGTAGAAAAGTTGTCCACAGTCTGAACAACTTTTCTGTAGAAAAGTTGTCCACTGTCTGAGCAACTTTTCTATAGAAAAGTTGTCCACTGTTTGAGCAACTTTGCTATAGAAAAGTTGTCCACTGTCTGAACAACTTTTCTATAGAAAAGTTGTCCACTGTCTGAACAACTTTTCTATAGAAAAGTTGTCCACTGTCTGAACAACTTTTCTATAGAAAAGTTGTCCACAGTCTGAACAACTTTTCTATATAAAAGTTGTCCACAGTCTGAACAACTTTTCTATATAAAAGTTGTCCACAGTCTGAACAACTTTTCCATAGAAAACTTGTCCACAGTCTGAACAACTTTTCAATATAAATGTTGTCCACAGTCTGAACAACTTTCTATAGGAAAGTGGTCCACATTCTGAGCAACATTTTTATAGAAAAGAAGGCTTTAATCGGACCGTATTTCATAGAAAAGTTGTATACTATCGAAGAAAGCTTACTTTTTCCTTGGGGGTTATAAAAATATCAATTATATCTTTAATGTTTCCCCTTCCCTGTCCTTTTCTTTTACACCATTTCCCCGCTTTCAGTGTGCGACAACTGCACTCTACTTTTACTGGACTATGTGGAATTAATCGGCCATAAACTCAGGCGTGGCATACACAATATGGATTTGACTGGTATACCAGCACCCTATATTAAAGTCGAAGAATATGAGGACATGTTTAATGTACAAAATGTTCACTATCATGACTTCAATAATGCCCGCAAATTGCTATTGAATTATGACAGCAGTGCCCTAATAAAACTGGATTCACATGCGGAAAATCAAAAGTTCCAAAATCGAAAGGCACTAGCTACGGCAGAGAAAAGAAATCAGGCGGTCCAAGTAATACTAAAAGATGCCCGCTTAGTATATGGGGACCTAGAGTCTATACAAACTGGCATATTAACTAATATAGCAAATTTGGAGAACTATGGCAGAGGTTCGCAACATTTAAGTTTACCCACCGCTTTGCAGCAGGCTAGATTTTATTTAGATTCTATAAAACAGCATAGGGACTCGGTCAATGATATTAGAACGGCCGCCTCTTGTGCCTGGCATTATTACTATAAGTTTGGCAATGCCTCGGATGCGGCTTTTGATCAAAAGGCCAAAGTGGAAATGTTTTGGCGCGACTTAAATCACACCAATTTTCGCATATCCGATATAAGATTACAGGCAGATCGTACTGTGGAAATGCAAAATGAAATTGATGATGTGTTGGAACACATACGCAATCTAAAGAGTTATACTTCGGAAGATTATCAACAAATTGTAGATTTAAAGGGTAAAATCCGTGAATATCTTAAGGAGACCTTAGTGCCCCAAACTGCCGTGCTGGTGGAAATGAATGTGGGACGTTTGGAGTTGCTGAGTGGTAACATGGACAATATTATTAAGTTGGGCACGGTATTAAATGCTACTTTGGATGAAAATGAGACAGTACATCGAGAAGTACGCAAACATTGGCTGCCTAAGGCCCAAAAACATGCCGCCCGTTTATTGGAGAGATCCAATGAATATGCCCGACAATTTCAGCCTACACGTAATGGAGCACGTATAGCCATGTTGGCAAGGTAAGTTAGGGAAGAGTTTCTTTCAAAACAAAGCTCTATATTTAAACTTTTCTCTAAACAGTTCGGCCCATAAAAATATCTCTGAGGCCATAGAAGCGGCCCGTTTGGCCTCCGTCGAAGCTCGCGAAAGAGTATATACCGCCCATAATAAACTTTATCCCAGACAGGGCATGTCGGTCATCGATAGAGCTAGAATTTCTTTGAACAAATCCAAAATCTTAAAACAGGATGCTATGCAAGAGATTAGGGAAACAGAAGGTAAGTTTAGTTTTTAAGAAAAATAGGCAACATGATCATAATTCCTTACCTTTTTCTAAAGACTTAAAGAATCGTTTACGGGTCCATGAAAACAAAGTAGAGGGTATTAAAACGCGCATTATAAATGCCGGTGTACGCACCAATAATATTTCCTCACACATACAACCTTTGCAACATACTACAGCGCGCAAAAATACTTTGGAGAGTTTGGATACTGCTACCAAAATTTCGGAGGAAATGAAAGGTGTCTCTAGACGCACTCACGTATTGCATGAAGACATTAAGAAGTTGCGTGATAAATTTGCCATTTTAGAGCCGGATTGGGAAATAAAATTGGGTTTGGCAGAAGAAAACATTTCTCTAACCAAAACCAATGTACGTTTGGCCAATATTTCCCTGACCTATGTAGAGGAGCAAGCAGTTAAGGAACAGTCTGAGTTTGATGCCTGGAATAAGACCATGGCCAAACAGATCCAGGAGTTAAGAGATAAAATTGCCAAAGCTAAACATGCTGCCGAAGGTATCAAGATTTCCTTGGAGTCTGTGGGTCCCAAATGTATAAGATCGTATTTGCCCATTTCCTATGGTCTCACCACCTCCAATACTATAAAACTAAGCTTTGCCCTACCCAATCGTAATGGTAACTCTCCTTTGCTATACATACAAGGCAATGATGGTCGTTATATTGCTTTGGATTTATTCAAAAGACATGTTAGATTGTTGTGGAATTTGGGAGGCTCTACGGAGATTATTACCCATCCCTTGGAGATACAAACCCGGGATCCTCAATACGATGATGCCTGGTATCATGTAGAGGTTAATCGTACGTTAAATATAGGCAGCCTTTTAGTGAGGCGCATGAATAATTATGGAGCTTTAGTGCCACAAGCTCCAATAACTGGTAATACCGATGTAGAGTTTACACGCTTTTTCCAAACTGCCGATGAGCGTATATATCTGGGAGGTTATCCCAAGATATTGCGCACCAAAGATTTACAATTAAGTCCGGGCCTTAATGTGGTCGTTCACAATGTGGAGGTGGATAATAAACCCATGGGTATATGGAATTTTGCCTCTAGTGAGGGTAAATGTGGTGGTGCCATGATAGGAGCTCAGGAGTCCAGCTCCTCGTCGGTGGCTAGACATTTCAATGGCTTGGGCTATGCGGAGGTAAAGAAGACCAGACCCAGGCCGTATCGCAAGAATTTGTTTGCTTTGCAAATGACCTTTAAGACATTAGATGAGAATGCACTGTTATTCTTAGCGGTAGATGATAAAAATGTAAGTTTTTTCTCTCTCAATTTTTGACGCTGTCTCTTGATTTATTTTGTTTTAATTAAAAATTTTAGAATCGCTCGGTATCTGTGACTCTCAGTCGTGGTCGCATCATGTTCCGCATTGATTATGGTGATGAGTCCAAATTAGAAATCAACACCACCAATAAATACAACACGGGTAAATGGATTAAAATTGAGGCTGCCCGGGAATTTGTTCCCAAACGGGGCACTGAAAATGGCATTTTGAGGGTAAATAATGAGAGACCTATAACGGGTTCTCCGTCGGTTCCTATTAAGAGTCATATGCTGCCCGATCTATCAAAACCGGTTTATTATTTGGGTGGTGTACCGCCGGGCTTTACATCGGCCACCTCTAAGGCTCCCGGAGCGGATAATCCCTTTTTGGGTTGCATGATGGATGTACAAGTGAATGGCGAGACTTATGATCCTTTGGAAAGTTCTTCGTATTTCGGAGTGGAGCCTTCGTGCAAGGAAATGATAACCAAGTGAGTTTTTGATAAAAAGTAATAAAGATCAGTGATGGGGAAGAAAATTATTGTTAGGGCACATTTTAAAAGGTACTTTCTTTAAAAGTTCTTTTTTTAAAGGGTACTTTATTAAAAAGTTCTTTTTTCAAAAGGTACTTTAGTAAAAAGTACTTTTTTCTAAAGGTATTTTATTAAAAAGTACTTTTTTTAAAAGGTACTTTATTAAAATGGTACTTTATTAAAATGGTACTTTAGAAAAAGGTACTTTATTAAAAAGGTACTTTATTTAAAATGTAGTTTATTAAAAAGGTACTTTATTAAAAAGGTACTTTATTTAAAAGGTACTTTAATGAAAAGGTACTTTATTGAAAAGTACTTTATTAAAAAGGTACTATATTAAAATGGTACTTTATTAAAAGGTACTTAATTAAAAAAGTACTTTATTAAAAAGGTACTTTATTAAAAAGGTACTTTATTAAAAAGGTACTGTATTAAAAAGGTACGTTATTAAAAAGGTACTTTATTAAAATGGTACATTATTAAGAAGGTACTTTATTAAAAAGGTACTTTATTAAAAAGTTCGATTTTCAAAAGGTACTTTTTTCAAAAGGTATTTTATTAAAATGGTACTTTATAAAAAGGTACTTTATTAAAAAGGTACTTTTTTAAAAAGGTACTTTATTAAAAATGTACTTTATTAAAAAGGTACTTTAGTAAAAACGTACTTTATTAAAACGGTACTTTATTAAAAGGGTGCTTTATTAAAAAGGTACTTTTTAAAAAAGAGGTACTTTATTAAAAAGGTACTTTATTAAAAAGTTATTTTTTCAAAAGATACTTTATTAAAAAGTTCTTTTTTCGAAAGGTACTTTTTTCAAAAGGTATTTTATTAAAAAGTACTTTTTTTAAAAGGTTCTTTATTAAAAAGGTACTTTATTAAAATGGTACTTTATAAAAAAGTACTTTATTAAAAAGGTACTTTATTAAAAATGTACTTTTTTAAAAAGGTACTTTATTAAAAAGGTACTTTATTAAAAAGGTACTTTATTAAAAAGGTACTCTATTAAAATGGTACTTTATTAAAAAAAGTTACTTTATTAAAAAGGTACTTTATTAAAAAGTTCATTTTTCAAAAGGTACTTTATTAAAAAGTACTTTTTTTAAAAGGTATTTTATTAAAAAGTACTTTTTTAAAAAGTACTTTTTTAAAAAGTACTTTATTAAAAAGTACTTTTTGTAAAAGGTATTTTATTAAAAAGTACATTATTAAAAAGTACTTTTTTTAAAAGGTACTTTATTGAAAAGTACTTTTTTAAAGGGTACTTCATTAAAAAGTACTTTTTTCATTAGGTACTTCAATAAAAAGTAATTTTTTCATTAGGTACTTCATTGAAAAGTACTTCTTTCATTATATACTTCATTGAAAAGTACTTTTTTCATTAGATACTTCATGGAAAAGTAATTTTTCGAAAGAAATTTTATGTAAAAGTACTTTATTAAAAAATACTTTTTTAAAAGTTACTTTATTAAAAAGTACTTTTTCCAAATGCAACTTTACAAAACATTCCTTTTTCCAAACGTTACTTTACAATAAAGTACTTTTTCCAAACGATTCTTAACAAAAAAGTACTTTAAAAAAGTACATTTTCCATAAGGTACTTTACAAAAACTTTTTATTTGTTTCAAATATCTATCTCACTTCTCTCCCTTTTTTTCCTCACACCTTCTAGAGCCGGTTTTACGGGTCAGGGTTACATCGAATTGCCCTCCCAGTCGTTGCGCAAGAGAGCCAATACCGGTTTTGTTTTCCGTACTCTACAACCGGACTGTTTACTCTTACTCTCCGCCTATCCGCCCGAAGTCAAAGACGATTACGATGCCAAGGACATAAAAGGCAACTATTCCATTTCTCTCGTAGATGGTCATCTTCAGGTCTGGATAAATTCTGGACGCAGTTTCATACAAATGCATTCGAATGTTTCACTCAATGATGGTGAATTCCATGTGGTGAATTTACTTAAAAATGGTCGCAAATTTGAGCTAATGGTTGATGATGAGCTGCAAGTAACGAAAAATCTTATGGGTGCGCCGACGCTCGTCAGTATGCCACGTGATGCTGGTGGCTTGTATATAGGTGGTTCACCACCCTATGAGGATTATACGCCGTTGGCTCCCACTTTCATTAAACTGGAGGGCGCTGTGCGAGATGTTGTGTTCAATAATCGTACTTTGAACTTTAATCAGGCCTTATCGTTTGTTAATGTTCAGATTGGACGCAATGGTCCGAGTATGGGCAGTGTTAATGGTTTGAGTGATATTTTGCTGAAGACAGAGCCTATGATAGGCAAGAGTTTTACGGCCGCACCAGAGGGTTGCAAAAGGGTAAGTTTTGTTTGAATAACATAGCTTTTTTCTGGTTTTTAGAGAAGCTTTTTTTTTATTTTTTAAAACATAAAATATTTTTTTTTAGCAAATTTGATTAATTTCTTTTAATTACCTACATACATTTAAACAAATTTAAAAAAGCTTTAAAAGCTTATTTTTTTATTGCATGTAAATTCATTTTATTTCATTATTATTATTATTTTCTCTTTTTTTTATAGGATTTTAGTTGTTAAGTCTTAAACTAAAACAAAATATATAAAAAAAAAAACATAAAACTCGTGAACTTGTTTAAAAAGCTACAAGCTTTTAAAAGCTCATTACAATGAACTAAGCCAATGTTACTAACTGCCAAAAAAAAAAAAATCGCATAAATATCGTCTATATAACACTATATAACAAAAGGGATCATAAAAAGGATTGATAAAATGGAAAAATTAAACAAAAATTCTAACTAAGCTTTTATTTTTTATATACATACATCTAAATGGAAACTAATTATCATAGTGTGTGGCAATATTAACTATTAAGCTCATGAATATTTAAATGTTATGCACCTTAAGGTTGTGGTCACGTCTAGGAAAAATTCATTTATATATATAAAACTTTTATATATAAAATTGTATATATACATAACTATTTTTAATAAAAATTTCTTAACCTTAAGTCATATTTTTCATACACCATTAAATAATACAAAAGAAATTAAATGAAATTCACTCACCTTAATCATAAATTTGCTTTTTGTGTCTGTTTAAGCTTTCATTCAAAAATCACTTTTCATCTTCATTTTCTTTTTTAAAAAAAATGTATTGTATAATCTCATTAAACATTAAGTTCAATTTAAAGAACTTTTTTTTAAGATTTGTATTATTATTTGTTAATTTTTTGCATTTTTTTTTTTTTTGGTTTCATCAATAAAGTTTATTCTTTAATAACAAAAAAAATCACAAAATTTGTTTTTTCTTTATATTACTGCATCAAAATTGTCTCACTTTATTGGCTTAAAATAACACTACTAAAAAAACTGAAAGCTTTTTAAAGGTCAACTCAACAAAAGCTTACAAAAACTAACACAAAATTCAAAACCCTGGATTGAGGTGAAAGGATCTAAGAAATTATTACCCTTAAAACGAAAAAGCTTTGTAAAAAGCCTCTTAATAACGCTAAGCTTCTAAAGCTTATTGTTTTAAACGAAAAACTAATACTGGGTGTTGTATTTCCTTACAAAATTTATCTTGTTTCCAGCCCTTATAGTTATTTCTCTATGTTACATTTTTATTTCTCACTTCTCTCAGGTCGGCAGTTATTCGTATGAGCCCAACGCCTTTAAATTTGGCGATGAACCCTATAGCTTTGCCCAATTGCAGGCACCTCTGCGCAACTATTGGCAAAAGAATTTCCAAATTTCTTTCGATTTTCGCTCTTTCTATCCTAATGGTTTGATTTTCTTAGCACCCGGCATGAAGGAGAAACAAAAACACTATTTAGCTTTGATTTTAAAAGATGGCCATCTGCTGCTTATTGTCCGAGGACGCAGACGTGAAGAACTACCTTTGCATGCCAAACTCAATGATGGTGAATGGCATCATGTCACCTTGATGTGTCAGGATCGTAAGGTCACCATGTCGGTGGAAATAGGTCGTACAGATCAGAAAACCTCAGCTCAAATGAAAATACCCAAGAAAATTGCTGCCTCGAATATAGTGTTTGTGGGTGGTTTACCCGAGAATCCGCCCAAAATGCCCGCTGAACTTTTAATGAAATTGGAGCCGTTTAAGGGTTGTCTGCGTAGATTTTCCATAGCAAATAGTACTCAGGATCTGGCGAAACCGGGTAAACATTTGCATGTGGGTCAGTGTTTTCCGAAGGTGGAGAGGGGTTCATATTTCCCGGGAGATGCCTATGCGGTGTACAGTAAGTAGACATATTTTTACAAAGACAAAATTATAAATAAGTAATTTTTTGAAAGGTTCTCTTGATTTAAAGTACTTTATTTTAAAGGTACTTTATTAAAAAGGTACTTTATTGAAAAGGTACTTTATTAAAAAGGTACTTTATTATAAAGTTACTTTATTAAAAAGGTACTTTATTAAAAAGGTACTTTTTTAAAAAGGTACTTTTTTAAAAATGTACTTTATTAAAAAGGTACTTTATAAAAAAGGTACTTTATTAAAAAGGTACTTTATGTATAATGTACTTTATTAAAAAGGTACTTTATTATAAAGGTACTTTATTAAAAAGATACTTTATTAAAAATGTACTTTATTGAAAAGGTACTTTATTAAAAAGGTACTTTATTAAAAACGTACTTTAGTAAAAAGGTAGTTTATTAATAAGGTACTTTATTAAAAAGTACTTTATTCAAAAGGTACTTTATTAAAAAGTACTTTATTAAAAAGGTACTTTATTAAAAAGGTACTTTATTAACAAGGTACTTTATTAAAAAAGGTACTTTATTAAAAAGGTACTTTATTGAAAAGGTACTTTATTAATAAGTACTTTATTAAAAAGTACTTTATTAAAAAGGTACTTTATGTATAATGTACTTTATTAAAAAGGTACTTTATTATAAAGGTACTTTATTAAAAAGATACTTTATTAAAAATGTACTTTATTGAAAAGGTACTTTATTAAAAAGGTACTTTATTAAAAACGTACTTTAGTAAAAAGGTAGTTTATTAATAAGGTACTTTATTAAAAAGTACTTTATTCAAAAGGTACTTTATTAAAAAGTACTTTATTAAAAAGGTACTTTATAAAAAAGGTACTTTATTAACAAGGTACTTTATTAAAAAGGTACTTTATTAAAAAGGTACTTTATTAAAAAGTTGCTTTATTAAAAAGGTACTTTATTAAAAACTTTATTAAAAGGTACTTTATTAAAAAGGTACTTTATTACAAAGGTACTTTATTCAAAAGTACTTTATTAAAAAGGTACTTTATTAAAAACTTTATTAAAAGGTACTTCATTAAAAGGGTAATTTAGTAAAAAGGTACTTTATTAAAAAGGTAGTTTATTAAAAAGGTACTTTATTAAAAAGGTATTTTATTAAAAAGGTACTTTATTAAAAACTTTATTAAAAGGTACTTTATTAAAAAGGTACTTTATTACAAAGGTACTTTATTTAAAAGAAAGTTGTTAAAAAGGTACTTTATTAAAAGGGTACTTTATTAATAAGGTACTTTATTAAAAACTTAATTAAAAGTTACTTCATTAAAAGGGTAATTTAGTAAAAAGGTACTTTATTAAAAATGTATTTTATTAAAAAGGTACTTTATTAATAAGGTACTTTATTAAAAACTTTATTAAAAGGTACTTCATTAAAAAGGTACTTTATTAAAAAGGTACTTTATTAAAAACTTTATTAAAAGGTACTTTTTAAAAAGGTAGTTTATTACAAAGGTGCTTTATTCAAAAGTACTTTATTAAAAAGGTACTTTATTAAAAAGGTACTTTATTAATAAGGTACTTCATTAAAAGGGTAATTTAGTAAAAAGGTACTTTATTAAAAAGGTAGTTTATTAAAAACTTTATTAAAATGTACTTTATTATAATTAATATTATTTAATGAAAAGATTTAAAAATTAAAACAACTGAACAATGTTTGTGTTAAAAGCTTTTCAAAAGCTTATTTTCATAATATAATAAAGTTGTTTTATTTTTAATCAAAATTTGTTTAGATTTTATAATTCCTCTTATTTTCTGTGAAAATCTCAAAAAGTTCAAAAGCTTTTTAAAGCTTCTTGATTTTGAAAGCTTTAAACCTCAAGTTTTACAGTTATTTTAAATGAAAATATTAAAAGCTCTTCAAAACATCAATAGATTTATCATTAGAAAATGATAAAGCTTTTAGCATTGATTGTAAAAGCTTAAAGCGATTGTTTAAAAAATTTTTAATGAAAACGTAAAGAAAATATTGTTTGCGCTGAAAGCTTTTAATATCTATGATATATAATTTCTGATGCTTATGTTAAAATCCCTGTATAGTGCAAAGGCTTTATTAAACTTTTAAAACGATTATAACAATGTATTATTAAAAGCTTTTCAGGTTTTAAAGGCCTAATGCAAGCTTTCGTTTTTAAAACTTTTATGTTTTTTTTTAACTTAGTATTAACTACTTTGTATTTTTGAAGCTTTAATTTGTTATACAATTTACGTTTACTCTGTATTTGTTTTAAAAGCTCAACATTAGCTGTACGTTTTTAAAACTTTGAAGCTTAATTTTTAATATTTTTATAAAAAGCAATAAACATTTTGTTAAAAGCTCTTAAAGATTTATATTTTACAGCATTTTTGTATGAAGCTTTTCATTTCTTAAAGCTGTAAGCTTTATTTTTACAAACTTTTAAGAACTTTCTAACGATATTCGTCTTTAATGCTTAACTCTTTAATTTTATATATATTTTAAACATTTGTTAATAGCTTTTATGAACTTTTGGGTTTTAAAGGCTTAAAGCTTTACTTTCTTTAATTTTCCATAGAAAATTATAAAATTAACAAACAGTGAACAGCATTAAGAACCTTTCAATTAATTAAATAAAGCTTTTTTTATTATGATCTTTTAAACATTTTTTTCTTATATCCTTTCCCGTTCACATAGAGAGAAACTTCCATGTTGGCAAGTATTTAGAATTAGAAATGGAATTTAGAACTTCAGAGCTTTCCGGCATTTTATTAAGTATAACAGAGCCTACTGGTTTTCCTGCCTTATCACTAGAAATATTCAATGGCAATGTAAGTCCTAAGAAAATGGAAAACTATACTGAATATGTATAAAGTTTTGGCCAAATATGTTTCATTTATTTTCTCTAGATTGTGTTCTCCTGTGACCTAGGCGATGGCAATCCCTTCCGTGTGGAATCTTTGCTACCCAGTAAATATGCTCTGTGTGATAATAAATGGCATAATATTTCAGCATTATATGACTACGAACAACTGGCCTTAAGAATCGATCAAATGCCCACAACTATAGCGGTGGCCCAGCAAACCACCATGGGTAGAGTGCAAACCAAATCACCCTTGTATATAGGAGGAATACCGGGTAAGTTAGAAAATTTTATTAGGAAAATGAAATGTAAAAAGCAAAAGCTTTATTTGTATTTAACATTTATTTGATGATTTTATAACTTTTAGAAATCGCATCCAGTGGTTCTTTATTGACCCGTGAAAATTTCAAGGGTTGCATAAGAAACCTATCGATACGTAACGAACGACGCGATTGGGTTGATATGGATGCTTTGCATAATGTTTTGCTCAGTGAGTGTTTGGTAACCGGCACTGAAAGCTGAGTTATTAAGTAAAGTTTTATGTTAAATAAAAATATAAGAAACTTAAGGATCTAATTGTGATGCCATATACTTAGAAAACAAGAAACAAATTCAATAAGAACTGCCATATACCTATACATACATAAATAATATAAATACTTAAGTTACTTAAAAGAAAAAAGAAACTACGCTTAATTTTAAATAACTTTAATTTCATGTGACAAGGATTAGAAAAACTTTTTAGATAATGATTATTGGGTTTTTTATAAAGTTTTTGTGGGAAATAGAGAATTCATAACAACTTAAGTGTTTGGAAAATATTTGATTAAAATCCTTTATTTAAGTTAAAAGCTTTTATTTCAAGTTTAAGAATTCTCTTCTTAGGTGAATTTAAAACAAAAGCTTTTAAACCTAAATATTTATAAAGATTTCAGAAATCAAAATCTACAAAAGCTTTTAGTATTATTTCATTCAAAAATTATTAAAAAGCTTTTAATTTGTTAAGCAAATACAATATATAGTAAACATCTTTTATTTAAACTTTATCACATGCTTCATTTAAAAGCTTTTTAATATTTTTTTGTTGAAAACATGCTTTCAAGGAATTTAAATATTTATAGAGATTTCAGATGGCTCTGACAAAAGCTCTAGGTATTAACACTTTTAATTGTTATATGAAACCTGTTAGTAAAAAGCATTTATGCAAAGCGTTATCACATAAAAGTTTATGTAACAGTTTGTATACTTCTTTTTGTTGAAAAATTTTAAAGCTTTCAAGAAATTTACACACATATTTATACAAATTTCAGAAATCTTTTATTAAAGTTCTGGATATTAAAACTCATTTAGTTATTATTTAACAACTTTTTACAATTCCTGTATTACATTAATAAGCTTTTAGTACAATATTATTCATAAATAACTTGAAAGCTTTCAAAATGTTCAACAAAAACATTTATTAAAAAGCTATTATTAAAAGCTTTGACATGTTGTTCATATTAAAGTTATATAATATTACTGTTTAAAGCTTGTGTAAGCCATTTGAAATTGTATTGAGAAGAAGCCTTCACATTTTCATAAACTTTTTTAAAGCTTTTAAATTTATCAACACACTAATTTACTAAAAAGCTTTATTAATAGCTCTGATATTTGAAAGTTTTTCAAATTAATTTTTAAAGCTTTTTTATGCCTGTTCTTATATTCCTTAAAAGCTCTGACATGTTTCAACAAAAAGCATGAAGTAAAAAGCTTTTATTAAAAATTTCGAAAGTATACTGCAAAGAAGTTTTCATTGAAAACCTTTAAATTTTTCAACATATTTACTAAAAAGCTTTAATAAATCCACTGATATTTGAAAGTTTTTCTCATTACATTTTTAAGCTTTTTTTAACCTGTTCTGAAATTCCTTCAAAGCCTTTAAATATTTCAACAAAAAACCTGTACCAAAAGCTTTTATTAAAAGCTCCATCATATTTTTCATATAAAAGCTTTTTTAGTTTACATTTTTAAAGCCTTTTTTAACTTTTGAAAGTGTATTGCTAAAAATCTTTTACATTTTCATTAATTCTTTCAAAACTTTTAAAATTTTAAACAAATTTACTAAAAACCTTTAAAGCTCTGATATTTGAATGTTTTTTACATTACTTTTAAAAGCTTTGTAAAACCTGTTCATAAATTCCTTAAAAGCTTTTAAATGTTTCAGCTAAAATAATGCAGTAAAAAAGCTTTTTATTTTAGTTTACATTTCCAAAGCTTTTTTAAAACTATTGTAATTGTATTGCGAATAAGCTTTCACATTTGCATAAATAATTGTTAAATAAATAAATATGGTATTTGAAAGTTTTTTTTTACATTACTTTTAAAAGCTTTTTCAAACCTGTTCTTAAATTCCACAAAGGTTTTTAAATGTTTCAACAAAAAACATGTAGTAAACAGCTTTTATTAAAATCACAAACTTATTGTTGATATGAAAGCTTTTTTTGTTTACATTTTCATAAATGCCTTGAAAACTTTAAAAATTATCAACAGATTTTAGTTTTAACTTTTTAAAGCTTTATCAAAACCTTTTGAAAGTTAAGTAAAAATCTATAACTAAAAGCTATTATATTTGAAGGTTTTTTACATTGTTTTTCAAATTGTTCATAAATTCCTTGAAATCTTTTAAATTTTTTCACAAACAAATTTAGAAAAAAGCTTTTATTAAAAGCTCTGACATACAAAAGCTTGTAATTTTAACTTTTTAATACATTTTTAAAGTTTAGTAAAAATCTATAACTAAAAGCTCTTATATATGAAAGTTTTTCACATTACTTTTTAAAGCTTTTTGAACTTGTTATTAAATTCCTTGAAAGCTTTGACATTTTTTCACAAACAAATTTAGTAAAAAGCTTTTTCAAAATCTTTTGAAAATTTATTCACACATAAAGTATAAATTTAGTTAAAAATAAAGAGCACCTATAAAAAAGCTTGTTTAAGGCATCTAAAGCTTTAATGCTTTTTCATAAAATCCCCTACCAGTGACTGCATTTTATTAAAAGAATTAGTTGTAGCTAAGTAATCCTAAACTTTTAGTAATTGTATATTTAATTAAAAAAACTAAAAAAGCTAGTGTAGTATATTTTATTATAAAATAAGCCCTTCCTGTCATTAAAAAAAACTGTCCCAAAAATATATAAATGCAATAGCTTAAGTAGTAGAGGCTTATTTTTATTATACATTATACACTTACTTAAATTAAAATTGTATTTATTTTTTTTTAAACCATTTTTTTTTTTTTTTTATTTATTTCAAAGCCTTTTGTTCTAAGTTTAGATGTAAGTTTAGTTTTATATAAAGAAGAAAATCAATATAATACCAGTGCCTTTTCACATAGCAAGTTTTTTTTTTTTTATTAAAAAAAAAAAAATAGTAAATTAGTTTATAGTGAACCACCTTTTAGATACTTAAGTCTAGTTTATATATTTTTTATTTTAGTTTAATTAAGAATCTCTTTTTGTTGTACAGTAATTTTTATTTATGAAAAATTTGTCTTTGTAGTTTTTCAATTATTTCATAAACATTTGTATATAAATTTCATGCCAGCCTCATGTTTAATTAAAGAATTATATTATTGTATTTGTAGTTATATTAATTTTTAACACATTGACATACACACACACACACTTATAAATCCAAATATTAAAGCCATTTTTATTATTTATTATTTTTTCTCGCTTTTTTGTTTTCATTATTTTTTTTTTTTGGTATATCCTTAATATAAGCCAAGAAAAATAAAATAAATTTTTTAATAAAAAAAAAAAAGTTTTATAAAAAAGCTCTCTTTCGATTTTTTTTAAAATAACAAAATTTGTTCTCAATAAAGTTTCGTATAATAAAAAGAAATAAACCAATTAACATTCTTAAAACTGTTACTATTGGTTATAATTTTATAGTTATAGCCAATTTGTCATAGAGGAAAAAGTATCAACATTTTATATACACTTCAGCATAATTCTGTCCCAATATTTTAGATTGGGACAGAATTTCGGTATTCAAAATCCGTTAAATTTGTAGTTAAATCGAGGAGATATGTTAAAATCTACAACTAAATAATTAAAATTAACTTCAATCAGAGATTGCTATTGAGTGCATGACTTAAAAATGCAGGATATACAATAAGTGGCGTATCTTTTGAACGCGGTTTTTGTTTTTAATAACGTATATGTCATTTTGAATGGTACATATCTGTCATTTATTCTCACTTAGTTATTCAACATTATAGTGTAAACAGCAGCGTTTTGTTTGCTTCGAAAATGTTGAATTTTGTGCCAACAAAGCGTCATGTGCAGGAAGTTTTGCTTTCCTTCTTTAATTTGAAAAAAGTGCAGCTGAAGCAAGCCTATTGCTTACCAAAGCTTGTGGTAAATGTGTTTCATTGGATTCAACATGCGAGAGATGGTTCGTTCGGTTCAGAAGTAGTGATCTTGACATGAACGATAAATATCGCTCAGGCCTGCCAAAAGGGTTTGAAGATCAACAATTTAAGGCATTACTCCATGAAGATTGTTGTAAAACTCATCAAGAGCTTCCAAAATCATTAGCAATTTCAAAAAGATTCATCTAAAATCGGGGAAATTGGATAGCATACGCATTGAAGCCGAGAGACAGTAAAAAACGATTTTGCATGTCCGAAATGAAGCTTGAACGCTATAAAAGGAAATATATTTTGCACCGAATCATTACTTGCGATGAAAAATGAATCCATTACGAAGAGAGCGCATGTGAAGCCCGGCCAACCAGCCGAATCGACACCAAAGTCAAATATCCACGCCACTAAAGCAATGATCTGTATTTGGTGGAAGCAAAAGGGTCCTATCTATTGTGAAAGCAATAGGCAAGCAGTACCGAACGCAACTGACTCGTTTGAAGCGAGCATTGGCAGAAAAACGACCAGACATAAACCGTAATATTCCATCATGACAACCCTCCTCGGCTACATGTTGCAATACCTGTTAAAAGGTATTTAGAATGAAGTGGTTGGGAAGTTTTGCCTCTACCGTTTCATAGTCAAGACCTTGCCCCGTCAGACTACTATTTTTTTCGATCGATGCAGAATGATACGCTTTAATTTGGGATACGCTTTAATTTGGCATGATTCGTTCTTGGTCTCAAAAGATAAGCAGTTCTTTTCGCACGGAGTCCATATGTTGCCAGAAAGATGGAAAAAGGTCATAGCTAACAATGGCCAATACTTTGAATAAATTTATATTGTACAAATGTTTAAAAACGTTTTCAATATTTCAACATGTTTATAACTAAAGAATGTTTAGCATTATGTTGCTAAAATACTTTTAATGATTCTAACTTATAGTTTTAGCAACATCTTTCTAAACAAACTATTTCTTCTTAAGCAGACAGTTAAAATTTAATATTTGTTACGAAATTTTTTATTAAAATGGTTTCGAAACATTTGTATACTCAAAAATGTTTAGCAACATGTTGCTTACATATGTTAAAGGCTTTCAATCATTACATTTATGAATATTTGTTTCCAAGTTATATTTTTCCAGCAAATTTCTATTAAAAAAAAGCTTAGCAACATGTTGCTATAGTTAAAAAATTAAAAATATTTCGCAACATGTTGCTAACATATGTTAAATGCTCTGAGACATTAAATTTGTGATTAATTGTTTCTAATTTATATTTTCTTGCAATTTGTATTAAAAAAAAGCTTAGCAACATGCTGCCGAAGTTTATAATTAAAAACTGTTTAGCAACATGTTGCTAACATATGTTAAATGGTCTGAAACATCATATTTGTAATTAATTGTTTCTAATTTATATTTTTCTTTTTATTTTTATAAAAAAAAATAGTTAGCAACATGTTGCTGAAATTTATATCATTAAAATGTTTAGCAGCATGTTGCTAACATGTAGCTAAATGCTTTGAAAGATTAAATTTCTGCTTTTATGTTCCTAATTTATAATTTTCTTTTTATTTCTATTCAAAAACTTCATAGCAACATGTTGCTGAAGTTATTAATATACAAAATTGTTAATTTGTTTGTGTTTGACATATAAATTTTCAAATTATTTTAACATTGTCAACACTTTAAGTTACAATTCATACACAGCATTAAGTGGATTTTTAGTACCAATTTATCGCACTCCATCAAATGCCCGACTGACTGACTGGCTTATCACTCCCTCACGATCTCTGGTTATTAAAGATTTTCACCACATTTTTTTTTGTTGTTATGGACACTGAATTTGTGAACAGCTATACATAGCTGTGTTTTTTATATACCTATTTTCTCAATGCAACTTGATCGTAACATAATTTTAATCGATCATAAAATCAAATTGTAACTCGTACCAACTATAAATATAACTTTTGATGTTTTATTTACCAAAACACAGAAACACTCTCAAGTCAACTCAACTAAAACAGCAGGCGGTTCTGCTGTTTGCAGGCTTACATACAGTGGGCACAAATTATAGCAAAAATTTTAGCTGTAAAATAAATAAATGCATTCAAGTTTTGAGCCTATAAGAGCAGAATTTATAGATTTTCGAGATCATACAAATGATTTTTATCATTGCAGCAATTAAAAGAAAAAATACCAATGTGTTTCTTTTCATTTTTTTTTTTTTTTTTTTTGCAACTAATTTTTACTGCTTTGGCAAAACATGACAGATTTTTAACTGGTTTATTTGTTACAAAAAAAATAAACAAATTTTATTGCAATTTTTTGGGTTGGGGTAAGAAAAAAAAATGTAAAAAAGTGTTTTATGTCCACACACTCCCACATGCAGCTAACAAACCAAAGAGACAAATAGACAGACGGACGGACAGCAGGACAGACATTTAGTTTGTTAAACCGAAACTCATTGACTTTAAGAAAAGTCAACAGAAATTTAAAGCAATATTCGTTGGCATCCGCCATAAAATATTTTGACACAATCATGATTTTCATTTTCAAAGCTCTAGTTGCAAATTTAACACACCCCTTTAAGGAAATTAGCTTTTTTTTCACACAAATAATAATTTGGCGGTAGAAGCTACTTCAAATATTGGGTGTATGACTTAAAATTGAGGGATCTTTCAAATTTTATATTGAAACATTTGATCAATATTAATTTATTCAAAGTATTGGCCATTGTTAGATGGGAAAAGGTCATATTTCCCATCTTTATGGCAACATATGGATTCCGAGCCAAAATAACTGCTCATCTTTTGAGACCAAGAACGAATCAAGCCAATTTAGGATACTCTGTTATGAAGTCAGGCGTATCCCAGAGAGAGCGTTCTGCTTCTATCGAAACAAATAGTAGTCGGACGGGGCCAGGTCTGGACTATAAGGCAGGTGAGGCTAAATTTCTCAACCACTTCATTATAAATAGTTTAGAACAGGTATTTCAACATGTGGTCGAATGTTGTCATGATGGAATATTACTCTTTCATCTTTGGTTGCATATTTTCGGCATATGCTGGCTTCAAACGAATCAGTTGTGTTCGGTACAGGTTCCCTGTGATGGTGTGGTCAGCTTTCAGCAGCTCATAATAGATAGGACCCTTTTGCTCCCATTAAATACAGAGCTTTACCTTAGCGCCATGGATATATGGATTTGGTGTTGTTTTAGCCGCGTAAACAATTTTACATTATTTAAACAGGAGTTTTGCGTGTAGCTCAAGTCCAAGGAATTGTGCTACTTCGACTAGTTGGGTCCATAAATCCTTTTGACGTAATGAAGTAGGGTTTACTGGACAGTTGAATATGTGGAGGATGTCATGAGGACCCTGACCACATGCTGGGTCAGGCATAAGTTGAGGACGTCAGGGTCTATCCGGGACCAAAAGGCAATAAGCCTGTTGCTCCATCTTGATCTTAGTTGTGTCAGAATGACTCTTATTTTACGCGGCAGAATCTACTAACGGTCGACATCCAAGTACGACATTCATACGGCATCCTGCTACCGTGGAATTGATGGCGTCTCTATGAATGTCGTTCAATACGAGCTGCGATTCTTTGGTGTTATAACATTAAAACGCCTCCGAAGTAAAATGAATAAATAAAGGTTGTTGGCTTGAATAATGTGTCATCCCACCACCAGAGACGCTGCAACATGCACTAATAACAAACATAACGCCCAATTGCAAAGTTGTCCATAAAAGCTTTTCTCCTCCTTTCACCACCTTTCCTTCTACGATCTATCCCCTTTCCAAAGAAGTCTTATTAATTGCCTGAGTGTTACTTCTCTTTTTAAAAAAAAAAATGGATCCTGCTCATACCTCTGTATGCTCTCCTGGTATTTCCGTAGGTCCTGTCTGACATGCCTCGGGGGAGACTCCAACTGTGTAATGTCAAAGTTTGCATGACTCCTCCGGTGACATCCCAGAAGGAACTGTTGAGTCAACATGACGTTATTTTCCTTGACCGGTTGAACCTTAGATTCTTCCTGAAGATGGTGTTTGGAGGAAATTTGGGGTCGATTCCACCGGTGACATCCCAAAAGGAACTGTAGCGTCAACATGACGTTATATTCCTTGACCGGTAGAACCTTAGTTTCCTCCTGAAGGTGGTGTTCGGAGGTAATTTGGGGTCGATTCCTCCGTTGACATCCCAAAAGGAACTGTTGCGTCATCATGATGTTATATTCCTTGACCGGTAGAACCTTAGTTTCCTCCTGAAGGTGGTGTTCGGAGGTAATTTGGTGTCGATTCCTCCGGTGACATCCCAAAAGGAACTGTTGCGTCAACATGACGTTATATTCCTTGACCGGTAGAACCTTATTTGCCTCCTAAAGGTGGTGTTCGGAGGTAATTTGGGGTCGATTCCTGCGGTGTCATCCCAAAAGGAACTGTTGCGTCAACATGACGTTATATTCCTTGACCAGTAGAACCTTAGTTTCCTTCTGAAGGTGGTGTTCGGAGGAAATTCGGGGTCGATTCCTCCGGTGACATCTCAGAAGGAACTGCTGCGTCAACATGACGTTATATTCCTTGACCGGTAGAGCCTTAGTTTCCCGCTAAAGGTGGTGTTCGGAGATAATTTGAGGTCGACGGCTGGTTGGCCGGGCTTCACATACGATCTCTTACGCTTCGGGTTATCGTATTTAATCCATTTTTCATCGCAGGTAAACATTCAGTGAAAAAATGATTTCCTTTTATAGCGTTCAAACATAATTTCGAACATGCAAAATCGTGTTTCAAGGTCTCTAGGCTCCAATTCGTATGGCAGCCAATTTCCCTGATTTTGGCTGGGAAGCTTGCTGCTTGCAAACCTTTTGAAATTGCTGCCTGAGTAGCTCCTAATGATGTTGCATGGTCTTGTTGAGTTTGACAACAATCCTCAAGGAGTAATGCCTTCAATTCTTGGTCTTCAAACTTTTTTTGGCTGGCCTGGGCGAACTTTGTTTTCCATGTCGACATTACCACGTCTGAACCGAAAAAACCATCAATCGCACTTTGAAACCGATGGAACACATTCACCATTAGCTTTGGTGAGCAATTGGAGTCCTTCAGCGTCACTTTTTTTTCAAATTAAAGAAGTACAGAAAAACTTTCCGCATATGACACTTTTTTGGCACAAAATTCGACATATTCGAAGTAAAAAAAAACTTTGTTGTTTACACTATAATGTTCAATAACTAATTGAAAATAAATAACAGATATGAACCCTTCAAAGTGACATATAAGTTATTAAAGACAAAGCCAGCGTTCAAAAGATATTCAGCCCAATTATGAATAATAATTCCCCGGGAGTTTTTCCTCTTTTCCAATTTTTTCTATTCAAATTCAACAAACTCCCGGGGAATTTTTTTATTCATAATTGAGCTGATTGTAAATCCCGCATTTTTAAGTCATACACCCAATACTTAACAGATACTTTAACACAGAAGGAGGAAGAAAGAGAGAGAGAGAGAAAATAATTTGAAAATTGAAAAACATTTTAATTGAATGACTTGATTTTCTGTTTTATTAAGCTGGGTAGTTAAACAGAACATAAATACCAACTTAAAGAGAAAAATGCACAAAAGTGCAAACAATTTTTTGAGATGGATTTTGTTTTAAAATTTCCTCATTTTCTTCAGCAACCTGTTGATGCCTCAAAATTTCTCCTTAACTTAAATTAGATATCCAGCCTTTGCATTTTAGTTTATTTTTTCATTTTTTTTTTTTTTTTTTTTGTGAAAAAAAAACTCCAGCAGTTTTAAATAAAGTCATTTACTACATTTTCAATAGTAAATTATTATGCAATAAATAAAATTTAAGCATCCAACAAAATAAAAAACTAAAAATCCAATAATACAGTGTGTTAAATTTTCTTTGGCACAGTGGGTTGCTCTTTTTTTTTTTTTTGCACTCAAGTCAAAGAGTTGGCGTAGCAAACGCCTACTGAAGGAAATCAATTGAAAAAGACAACTAAAATGAACATGAGAGTGATATTTATGGTAGTTGGAAAAGACAGACATGATATTTAAACTTCATTCATGAATTTTTTTCCCCCCCCCCCAAAAAAGAAACAAGATTAGAACATTAGAAAAACCAACGCTTAAACAACATAAACTATAGAAGACAATTATGTACAAGAATTACGCAAATTTTATATTTGTCAATAATTGAAAATAACAAATAAGCGCCATATTTTGAAAAACACCCAACACACGTTTAATAAAAAATCTTAAATTCAAATTTATTGATTTTCTTTATAGATTCTCTATACAAAACACTTCTACATATTTCCAAACAAAATTCACTTTTATTTAAAATATTTTTGTTAGTTGGTTTTTAATTAAAATATTATCAACGCCTGCTGTAGCTTTCATTTAAAATTCTCATAAATTAAAATGATGAAAACTTCCAGTTGCTACTTATATGCAGTTTGCTTTCTATGAATTTTAACTATTTTTAACCAGACATGGTAATTGAGTCGCTATGTGTAGTAGCAGGATTGTACAGTTTACAGAAATATGTTGCTGGATGATGTATGGTTGTTGTCTATAGAAATATTTAGCAAACAAAAAAAAAAAACTTTAAAAATAAAAATCTTAGATCATAAATATCAAATAGCTACTGTTTGTGTTGGTGCTGAGGAAAGTGATAAAATTGAAAAAAGCAGGCAGCATTAACAATTTAAAAATACGCTATTTGTTATACAATTAACATAAATTTACACTAATGTAATAAAGAAAATTCCAAATTTGATCTTAACTTTCTCTTCCACAAACTACATTTTTTACTTCAGCAACATGTTGCAGAAGAATTAAATATATGTTTTTTAAATAATAGAAACAACAATAATAATACATCTTTAACAACATGTAGCCGAAATCATTTCTATAACAACATGTTGCAGACAAAGTGTTAAGCAACATAAAGTAGTTGATATTTCTTTTAGCAACATGCTGTAAAAAATTGTTATTAAAAATATTTCAGCAACATGTTCCCAAAGAAAATGTTTAAAAAAAATGTCTGCAACATGTTTTTTAGTATAGTATTTCTGCAACAAGATATTATACTAAAAAACATGTTGCAGAAATATTTTCCTTCTATTGCAGAAGTTTATTTGAAACATTTTGCTTAGCAACATGTTGCTGAAATATTTTATTTTACAAAAGGCTTAGCAAGATGTTGAAAAATATTTTTTTGCAAATGTTGCAGAAACATTTCATATATCAACATGTTGCTGATATATTTTTATTAGCAATATGTTGCAGACTTTTTTATTTTGCAAGAAACGGTATGTTCAGCATCATATTCCAGAAATTAGTTATTAAGCAACTTAATGCAAAAATATGTTATAATATTTTTCATGCAAAGTGCCTTGGCATCATTCTGGATAAAACATTAAACTGGAATTTGAATATTCAAAACAGGATTAATAAGGCCTGTAAAAAGGCAATTGGTACTAACTGGGGTATTATGCCGAAGGGTATCAATTGGATCTTTAAAGCAGTTGTTAAACCCATCTTGTTCTAGGGAGTGTTGGTGTGGTGGCACGCTTTGGACAATGCTACTCACTGACAGGCCGTTTAACGAGTTCTCAGGACTATCGCGATACTGATTACAGGCGCTAAAAGTCAACCCCCTCTAAGGGACTTTTACTTTTTTAAACTGGTTACAAATGGCTCTCAACTCTGCTATGAGACTGAATGCTGGTTGTTCGTGGTCTAGTAAAGATCATGGGCACTCTAGAATACAGAACTACTATGGACACCTACATAGTAATGTCGACTACTGCATCGCAAAACTTTTTTTCGATAAGCATTTCCATACTATAATTGCGATTAGGGATTTATTGCATCGCGGACTCTTCCGCCCTGACGATGTCATAAGGGTATATAGTGATGGCTCGAAAAGGGGCAGTAGGGTCGGTGGATGTTTTTTATTGAGTACTTTGGGATCAAAACTTACTTCAGGCTATCTCACTTCTGTACGGCACTTCTGTACGCGCATCCAACTGGCTGAGGTTTTATCAAATATCTGGTGATATATGCATATTTACTGATAGCAAGGCTGCCGTTAACGGCATAGCGGGTGACTTCACGACATCTAGATTAACCGAGAAATGCCGGGTATCCCTTAATGAGATAGCGAGACATTCTAGGATAACGCTTATATGGGTCCTGGTCACGATGGAAATCAGGGTAATTGTATAGCAGATGAAGTCTTCAAAAGGGGTGCGATGATGGATGATGAGGAGATCGACCCCTTTTCTGGTATTTCCCTTGTTAAATGCAAATTGGCTGTACAGCAGATACTATATGAGTCTGCACAAAGCAGGTAGACCAACGAGTCTTCCTGTGTTATATAGAGGTCTACTTGGCCTGTATATGATGCCAGCAGGACGAACTTACTTATGAAGTTTCGCCGGGAGCAAATAAAGCTAATTGTTTCCTTCATTACAGGACACTGTATAATTGGGACACTTGCTAAAAGACTGGGCCTACGGTATAATGACTACTGTAGAAGCTGTCACAAAAAAGACTGTCCGGCTCTGATAAACCTGAGGGAACGCATTCTCGGAATTCCATTCCTATCATGCTTAGATGAGTTATCAAGAATGAGTCTTAGACGAATCTACTCCTTCATCAAGGAATCTGGTTGGTTTAGCCTGGAAACAATGGACGTATGATAAATACCCAGCTGTTTACCCCCAAATGTTGCAGAAACATTATATTGGCAAATATTGTCTTTTTCAAAATGTTCCTGAGATTTGTTTCAAATATTGTATTTAGCAACATGTTGCATAAACATTTTTTAAATAACCATCAAACTAAATTTTTCTAGAAAAGAAACTTTTTGCATAAAGATCTTTAGCAACATGTTGCTGAAATATTTGCTTATACAAATATGTTGCAGCAAATGTGTTAGGCAACATAATGCAGTAAACTTTTTTGTTTAGCAACATTCTGCAGAAATTTTTTCTTTACCAGTACATTGCACAAACAATATTTTTTTTTGAACATGTTGTAATAATTTGATTGAAACATATTGCTGAAACCATTTAGTTTACAACATTATCAGCAACATGTTGCAGAAATCTTGTTTAAGTATCTAAATGATTTATCAACAAGTTGCTGACATATTTTTATTACAAATTTTACAGCAATTTGTTGCTAGAAATCGGTTCAGCAATATATTGTAGTAATATTTTCTAAAGCTATTTGTTGATGGGAACCTTTTAGTCAATATTTTTGGAAAATGTTTCCTATATCCAACGTTAAAACGTTATGTCCAGCAACAACATTGGGAGCTACTCATGCAGCAATTTCAAAACGTTTGCAAGCAGCAGGATTCAGCCAAAAGCAGAGAAATTAGGTACCATACGAATTGAAGCTGAGAGTCTTCTAAAAATCTGCTTGATTGCTATAAAAGAAAATCATTTTTGCCACGATGTCTTTGGGATACGCTTCACTTCAGAACAGAATATCTGAAATTGGCTGGATTCGTTGTTGGCCGCAAAAGATGAGCAGTTCTTTTGGCTTGGAATCCATATGTTGCCAGAAAGATGGAAAAAGTTCATAGCTAACAGTGGACAATACTTTGAATAAATAGCTAAAAATTTGAAAAAAAAATTCTCATTTTTAAGTCATACACCCAATAAATATACTCAACATTTCATTTCTCTTAGCAACATGATGCTGGTATATATTTTTTAGCAACATTTGTTGCTAGAAACATTTTCTTTAGCAATTTTGATTTGTAAAAAGATTTTACAAAAATATTAGAATAAGAAACAGTTGCCGAAATTTGTTGCTAGTAAACATTTATTTAGCAACATGTTTCAAAAATATTTTGAAATGTTAGTCGAATGTTTTTTCAAGACTTTATCAGCAACATGTTTCTTCTACAGCTGTAACAATATATAATTGCAACATTGTATTTAATGATATGTTTCTGTAATATTTTTCAATCTACATGCAACATTTTGTTACAACATTTAGTTTGGCAACATATTCCTGCATCAACTTGATAAGTAAGTCAATGCTTTAAATTTTTCCTTAGCAACATGTTATTTTAAAAATTTTGCTGCAACATTTTCTTTAGCAACATTATTTTTTCAAACATGTGAATTTAACATAGTCTTTAGCAACATATTGACTGCATTATTTTTTATACAACATCTTTCCGCAACAATTTTTATCATAATAATTATTTTTTTGCAACATGTTTCTCAAACTTTTTCTTATCAACTTTTTTTTCAAAATGTCTGCAACATTGTATTTAGTAATTTCTGTAACATTTTTTCCAGCAACATATTTAAGCATCATGTTCGTTAACAATTGACATATTATAAAGTTTTCTTTCATGAATTAACAAATCAGTTATAGAATAAATTCACATAATATTAAATTAAGCAGCAAAATGTTGCTAGCAACATGTTGATAAACTAAAACATAAATTCCAATTAATAAAAAATCATATTTTTGCTTACATTAAAAAAATTTTGTGAAGCAACATGTTGTAGTCAAATCCTTCTTTAGCAACATGTAAGATCAATTTGTGTTTTTAAGAAATTAAAATTTTAAAAAAGAAATAATCGCAAATAAAGAATTAAACACATCAGAGGCATAATAAAAAAGAGATATAAAATGTTGCTAGCAACATGTTGATAAAATAAAACAATTGTTAAGGAATTTCATTATACATTTATTTAATACCACTTCAAAAACTTTACATACTCCACCATTAGCTACAGTTTTTTCTTAAAGTTTTAGTCGAAAAATAAAACCACAAGAAACTAGCAGTAGGCTTAACATAAAGTCTTGGCCAAAGCACGCCTCTTATTACACTCTTCAACATTTCATCTTCTATGATTTATTGAAAAGCAATAAGGTTTTCAAAACGACTTTCTGCCACTCCATCAACGGCTAAAAGATTGATACAAAATGATTGACCAATAGCTGACGGCTAGAAATGTAAACAACATTGAAAATCTGGTAAGAAAAAAACGAAAGAAATAAACTTTTTAATTTCATTTTCCATAAAAAAAACACACACGGATTGAGGCACATACCACAGACATTTATGAACGAGCTACAAAAAAAATATATGAAAAATAAAAACGAGTTAAATTATATTCAATTATAAGAGGAATAATATAGAAAAAAAACGTTAGAAAAGTCTAAAAGACCATTACTACGCTAGGGTGGTCTTTGTCAGCTAAAAGACTAACAAGCCTGCTTAAATGAATCTAAGAATTTTAATAAATTTAAAGAAAAAATTGGGTCATTTTGAAAATATAAAAAAACAAGGTCGCTTTAATATTATTTTTTATATGTTGGTTGTGAAAGATAGAAGAAACAGTAGCATAAACATTCCTTCAATCTGACCAATCAAACGCACATGCATCATTCATAAATGAGTTGGGAAAACAATTTTATCATGTTAACTGTCATACACAACTCAACTTAGATCAACTCAAATCAAGCCAAGCTTTTAACTCTTGTTTTTTTTTTTTTGTTTGTGTTGTCTTGAAGATTTGAATTAGATCCCAATCGTTATTGGCAAATCATTTATGGTTTTATTAGTCTTAATTGCCACATGATTAGAGTCTACTAACTGTCAGATTTAGATCTTAAACAAGTTACAAAATAACGTTTGTTGCATGTTGGAAAGAAGATAAAAAAAAAGAAATAAACAATAAAACTCCAGGATTTTTTTTGTGTTAAATATGCATTCAAAATTCATTTGATATTTATGTTAATTGAATTTTATTTATTTGTAGTGGTTTTTCTATAAATTAAATTCAATATTCTGTTGGGTGATGAATGCGTTAGATTTCTATTTTTTTGTTTTTGTGTGTTTTGTTTGTAGTCAATCATTTGATTGACAAAATGGAGTCATAGATATTTTTAAACCTGCTTTGGGTCTAGAATACTTAATGAGTTTATTAAAGCTTTTGCTCATACACTTTAAATTTGTTACAATAACAATGGCTTCTCTAGTTGCCTGATTTCTTCGAAAAGTAGCAGGTGTTTGTATTAAGAAATTCTCTAAAATTTGTTTATATAAATTAATAGAGTCTTAGCAACATGTTACTAGATAGCTAGCATTATGGACATTAAATTTAAGGTTTTATTAAAATGTTATTGAATAACATGTAAATACAAATTGTGTTATTTTTAAAGAAACTTAATAAAAAAAATTAAATGTTTAGCAACATGTTGCTAAGTATTAAAACATTTTACTACTAAAGCATGGAAATTAAATATGTAGCAACCCTTTGTAATATAACAAATATTTCTAACATACATTAACAAATTAATAAAACGTGACTAGCACCATGTTGCGGAAACATGTTGCTGACAAAAATTCTTAAAAATAATGTAGAAAATGTTTATATATTTTTTATATTTCAGAAAAGTGTTGCAGAAACATGTTGATTAAACAGTTTTTATAAAAGTGTTGCTGAACTATTTTTCCGAAATATGCCATAATAGAAAATGTTTCAAAAACACGTTGAATAAAAAAATATGGCTATAATTGTTGGCAACGAAAATGTTGCAGAAACATGTTGCTCAAATAAATTTTACAATAACATGTTGATAAAAAAGTACTGCAGATTCAAATTGAAAAAATTACAGAAACATGTTGCCTTCGAGGTTTAGGCACATACTGCTTAACATTTTGTAGCTTAATCAAGTTTATTGCAAAATGTTGTAACATATGTTGCTAACAAAAATATTATAAAAACGTGTTTAAAAAAATTTTAGTTAAGAAGTGTTATTGAAACATATTGCTGATATTAATTTGAAAATGTTAATACACATGTTGCTAAAGAAAATGTTTCAGAAACATATTGAGTTTAAACTGTTGACAATATGTGGCTATAAATGCATTCTGATGAAAAATGTTGCTAAAACATGCTGCAGAAACATTATGATTTTGAAATGTTTAACAGTCATGAATAAAAAAATGTAAGTTCACGTGATGCTAAAAAAATTATTGCAGAAAAATTTTGCCTAAGAAGTTTTGCAGAAACTCATTGCTAAAAAATCGTTTCAAAAATATTGATGGAAAAATATTGCTAAAGAAAATGTTTCAGAAACATGTTGACTTAAAAATATTGACATCATGTGACTTTAAGTACAACCTGCAGAAAAATTTGTCAGAAGCATGTTGCTGAAACATGTAACATTAGAAATATTTTACAGTCATGATTAAAAAGAAAATGTATGTTGATAAAGAAAATGTTGTAGGAATATGTTGCTAATGAAGTACTTGTTGCAGAAACTCGTTATAAAAATGAAAATGTTGCTGAAACATGTTGGTTATAACATGTTGTTTATGCCACCAAACGGCTTAAAATCCATATTGAAGAAATATGTTGCTGACACATTTTACTTTAGTTACTTAATAATATGTTACAGAACAATGTTAATTTAAATCTTTCATACATTTGCTAAAGAAAATTTCGCTTATTGTTTCAGAGTTCATTAGAAGTGCTGTGGAAACATATTGCTAAGTTTATCTTATAGAAACATGTTTATTGGAAAATGTTGCTACACATGTTGCCAAAGGCAAATATTGAAGAAATTAAGAAAATTTGTTACTTAAAAAATATATTATTAGTAAACAATGTTGAGGAAATTTTTGTTGCGATCTTAATAAAATATGGTATAATCATGGTGATATAATTATTCCTTAGGAAAATGTAGCTAAGAGATGTTTTTATAAACAATTTGCTTTGAAAAATATTGTTTATTGAAAAATATTGCGGCATATGTTGCCTAAAATACGTGTTTGTAAACAATAGTGAGAGAACATGTGTTGCTGAAACATTTAGCTTTAAAAGTGTTGTAGGCACTTGTTGTTGAATAAAGTATGAAGGAATCGTGTTGATTTACTTGTAGCTAAATAAAATGTTGCTTAGAGACGTTTCAGAACCATGTTGCTTTGCAAAATGTTGCTCATTGGAAAATGCTCCTAAAAACATGTTGCAGATTTAAAATGTTACTTAATAAAAAATGTTACAGAAACATTTGGCTTAAGAAAATATTAGTGAAACATGTCGCTAAATAAAATATTTTGCTTAGCTTTGCATGAAGCTATATAAAATATGGCAGACATACGTGGGTAAATAAAATGTTGCAAAAAGTATGATGCTCAAAAGTATGTTGGTGAAACGATTAAACGAATTTGTAGAAACATGTTACAGTGTCATTTAAATTAGAAAAACGTTGCGGATACATGTAACAAATTCATGGAGAAATTATGGAGAAACAAGCTGAAAATAAAAATTGTTGCAAAATTATGTTGCTCAAATAAATGTTGAAGAAAAAAATCTTGTAGAAACATGTTGTTTGAGAAAATGTTGATGAAACACGATGATAAAGAAAATGCTTAAAAAAATATTATAACAAAGACCTTTAATTTTAAAAAATGTCGCAAATACATGTTTAAAAATGTTAATGAAAATATTTATTGTTTCTCAAATAAATGTGGTTAAAAAATAGTTTAAAAACATGTTGCAGAAGAAGTGTTGCAAACACATGTTGCTCAAGAACAGTATTCTGGAAATTCTTTGTAATATTTCTGCAATATGTAGATTAAGTGAAAACAACTCCTTTAAAAACATATCTTCTGGATAGATAAAAACATTGAAATGAATCTGCTTTCTAATTATATGTCAACATGTTGCTGGTTCATTGATTCCGTTTCAGAATTATAAATTATCAGCAATATGTTGGTCAAATTATATCCAGAAATGTGGTTTAGAGCCTTTAAAAAGTAATCATAATAATGTATTAATATTTTTTGTATACCCTTTCATCATCAGTGTTACGGGTAAATAAAGTATATATATTGGATAGTTATCGCTACCGGTGTCTGTTGAAATCAACTATCCGTAGCCCCCAAATAACTTACATAAATTATTTGTACATCAATATATCCGCTATAGTCCCGGTTCCGATGCTAGTTAAAATCTAGAAAATCGTCTCACAAATGGCTGAGCTATAAGCAAAAAACCATGACAAGCTCGATTTTTAACATCTTTTTCATCAATATCTGGATTACTAATATAATATAGACAATATGGATGTCTAATGATAGATATTTCAAAGACCTTTCAAACGACGTACTTAATTCCGACCTACAGTGGGTCAAAATCGGGAAAAATACTTTTAATCTGCGTTTTTTTTTTTACCATAAATATTTTTAATGATTGTTTTACAGTATCCTTTGATGAAAGGTATATAAGATTCGGCACAGCCAAATATAGCTTTCTTGCTTGTTATAATTTATATTGTTTATTGAATTTCGTTAACGGTTTTTAGGGGCAACGGTATTTTCGATAATAACGGTAACGGTATTATAGCGATAACGGTAATTGCAGTTATTTAGGTAACGATAGCCAAGCTTGCTTAAGCTTTTAGAATATTGTTTGAGAAGTTGCCAAGCCTAAACACATGGAGGGAGAGCCATCATCCGCTAAAGTTTAGCATTTCAAATATTTTTTGGATGATTGTAATATGTTTGTGTTTTATGAAGAAGGTATCGAAATTATTAATGTTTTATGAAGTTACAGTTTATATTTTCAATCTACTTTCTTTAATCGAGTATTTATTTTGATTTATTTTCAAAATACATTTATTTAGCAACTTTGTTTCTAATAACATTTTTTTATTTATTTATACCATTTGTCAGTATTATTTATTTATTTTTTTTTTCCAACTTTCGCTTTCAACATAATCGAAACATATGTATGTATGTATGTAGGTATTTAGGTGTATTAAAATCAATTAAACTTTCCCAAACCCCAACTAGACGTCGACAAACCAAACCATGATTTTTGATTTAAATTTCAACAAAAATAAATCTTTATAATTAATTGTAATTTAATACGAGTAATGTAGTAAGTAGTAGTGGAAGTAGTAGTTATGTCCGTCTTTTAAAAACTGTCAGACACCATACGTTGCATTTCATTTTATACATTTACTATACAAAAAAAAAAACCCTACCAAATACTATACTATACTACTTTACAATACTAGAGTATAAATACAAAACCTCATACATTTGTGGTTTTTTCTCTTGTTGTGTTATTTTTTTTTCAGTTTTGGTTTATTTCTAAAGTGAAAATAAATAATTAATGACACATGTCATCATCACATGAAGGGAAATCATTTGCATATGGGTTTTAAATCATGTAGAGAAAAAAAATTACTTTAATTAATATGGATTTGAACAGGAGAGTGAAAAACAATTTTATAATTTTCAAATGTATGGTAAATAAATAATAAACAAAACATGTAAGAGAGCTATATTCGGCAGTGCAGAAACTTATATACTCTTCATCAAAAAATACTTTAATGAAGAAATTGAAAATTTGTATGTATCAAAATTAAATGTTTTGTAAAAAAAAAAATTTTATAAAAAAAATGTTAAAAAAATGATTTCTTAAAAAAAAATTTTTTTTTTTAATTTTTTGGTAAAAAAAATTTTTATCAAAAGAATATTTTTCCCGATTTTGACTTATTGTCGGACAAATTATTATGGCGTTGGAAAGGTCTTTGAAATATCTAACATTAGATATCCATATTGTGTATAGGAAAGGCTTAGTAATCCAGATGTCAAATATAGATTAAAAATTGAGGTAGTCATGTTTTTTTGCCTATATCTCAGCCATTTGTGGGCCGATTTTCTTGATTTTAAATAGTGAGCGAACCGGGACTATAGCGGATATAATGATGTATCAATCATGTATGTAAGTTATTTGATGGCTTCGGAAAGTTGATTTCAACATACATACGGACATGATTATATTGAATCCGCTATATGTACTGATCCATAATACATATACTTTATGGGGTAGCAAATGAAAAATGTAGATATTACAAACGCAATGTCAAATTTATATCATGAATTGTATAATAAAATAAATTATAATACATAGAAAATATAATAATAAAACATTTGATAAATAATGGTTTACTAATAAACTTAATATGTGGGTTGTTTGTTGGCAATATGTATAAAGTTTGTTTTACAAATATTAATATTGTTGCATGCAACATATTAAAAAAAAATAATAAAAATAAAAGCTAAGTTACACTTATGACTATATCATGGTTAACTTAGCTGTAAAGTTTATTAACTTTATATGTTTATGAACACATGTAAAATATTTCTATAACTGAAACATTTTTCATAAAAATATTGCTTAATTTTTCTTGTTTAAACGATGTTTTTAATATTTGTATAAATTGTATTTTTATTTTATTTGCCTTGCATATTTTTATTGTAATTTATGTGCCACATAATGTTTACACAAAAATAAATGTAGAATATTTGTTTAAATGTTGCTTCATACATACTAATATTGAGAAATATTTGGATACTCTGTTTTGAACAAAGTAATAATTGAAATTATTTGTTTAATAAATATTTCGAAATTGTATTTGGAAATAATTTTATATTCACTCCACTCCACTAGTCACTTTAATTAACATAATACCGTCTGCATTACTTAGAAGTAGTCGAATAATGACATATTAACTGCTTATTTACCAGTCATTTGCATGAGCACATTCTAATTTTACTGATAACGGTGGCATCTGTGCATTCTTCCAATCAATGTGTTATTACAGTGTTTACTTGTAACTAATTAATGCCTACAATTACATTAACGTTGTAAAATAATGAGCTAAAATGCCATTGTGTATGTAGTGAAGTGTCAGAAAAGTAGAGGGCTATATTCCGCTGTACCGAATCTTATATAAGATGGCAAACAATTTATATTGAAAACAAGTAAGAGTGCTTGTTTTCAGCGTATAGTATCCAAAATATATCAAGAAAACTTTTAAAAATTTTACATTTAATTGCTGACGAACAGATTATATTGTAGAAGTTACAAACGGAATGACAATCTTATATATACCATTCTCACGAAGGTGAAGGGTATAAAAACAACAACGCCAAACAAAACGAAACACCAAAAAAAAAAATACGCAAAGCAATGAAACCAACACACATCCAAACATACGTTTTGTTGCTTTTTTGTCAAAGCATGCAATAAATTGTCTTTTTTTGATGAAAATTTCAGAGGTTGTCTCGGATTTATGGTCATATCTCCCTTATTTATGGACGGATTTTGCTGAAAGCATGTCTTCTCGAAAGCATGTCTGACAGAATTATTGAAGACTTGGAAGATATCTGGGGTCTTCAGAAAATGGATTTCAACAGAAAGACGGACATGTCTTAATCGAAGGGTATAAAAAATCTTTAGTGAACAAATTTTTGTGGGAAAAAAAATATTTGAAGGTAACAAAATATATGGTTTAAACATTTTTTTAATATATACCCTTCACCAAATTATACTTTAAAATAAAAACTTTAAATATTTTTGGTAAACAAAATTAATTTTTTTTTTTCAAATTTTAAAAATAATTTTTTTTTTTCAAAATAATTTTAAAAAATTTTGTTTTTTCGAAATTGTTTTTTTTTTTAATTTTTTTTAAATTTTAAGTGAAAAAATTTTTTTGGGGGAAAAAAATTCTGTTTAAAAAATATTTTTCCCGATTTTGACCCATTGTAGGTCCAAATTACTATAGCCTTATATACATCGTTGCAATGGACTTTAAAATATCTATCATTATACAGTGCACTCGCGGTAACGTGAACACCGTCTATCGTGAACACCGTCTAACGTGAACACCGCCTAACGTGAACAAGCTTTTGTTTACATTGACTACTCTGTAACGTGAACAAACACAGAAAGCTCTATAACGTGAACAATTTTTTTCGCTCCATTTGTTTTCTACAACACTGAAATACATACATTAAATTTTTAGAGTTTAGGAAATGCCCTTATATTAAAAATGTGTTTGTATCCTCTAAATTAATTTTTTTTGTATGGAAACGAATGAGTAATTTTATTTGCTATGTAATTTTATTTCAATGTATATTTTCTCGTGATCTCGTTTTGTTATGTAATGCATTTTAATCAACAATTTCACGTTCCAGCGTGTAAAACACAGGTTTATATTCTAAAATTTCATATTTTTTCCATGAAATTCGACAATCGCTAACGTGAACAGTTTCACTAACATGAACTCCCTTGGTTTTAATTAGTTCACGTTATCGCGAGTGCACTGTATATCCATATAGTCTATATTAATGACTTAGTAATCCAGATATAGATAAATAATAG
Organism: Calliphora vomitoria; assembly: GCA_942486065.2. NCBI lineage: Eukaryota > Metazoa > Arthropoda > Insecta > Diptera > Calliphoridae > Calliphora > Calliphora vomitoria. Next base: position 10,116,349 of record OW818030.2, on the reverse strand, counting down.
GCAAAAAATCGAAGTTGTACCGGTTTTTTTCATGGTGGGCCGATTTTCTCGATTTTAATAGCAATCATGTTTGTAAGTTATTTGGGGCTATGGAAAGTTGATTTCAACATACAGACGGACACAGCTATATCGATCCAGAATATATACATATGTAATTTGTGGGGTCGCAAAGGAATGACATACATACATATATTTAAAGAATACAAATGTGTACGCAATTTTCGTTCTAATGAGACGGATCATTTTAACTGCAAGTGCCATTAGGTGTTAATTTATATTTTTGTGCTGTTATTATAAGTACTAGACTTCATATTGTAGTTATCTTAGTTTCATCAAAATCGGCCCAAAAATAAATAACATTTTGCTATCTTTAAATTAGAAATTCTAAATATAGAAAAATTTGACCTTTGACCTTCACGATTTAAGGTTTAAACTTTAAAGTTTTCCAATTTTATTAAAACTTTCAGAGTATATTTTGAATTTTCTCGACTATAATATCCTGTATAGGTTTTACTTACAATTCGTAATAGTAAGGAAATAGAGCTCTTTCGCCAAAAAATGGCCAATTAGTTTTTCTCGAAAATTTCAAAATTTAAATCGCAGGTACGAAAAAAGTATATTAGATATTTTCATAATTTGTTCCCTATTATATTCTCAATAAATCCCAATGAGATAATCAAAAAATTCTGAAATTTGTTTAACAAAATTTTTAAAAATTTAAAAATGGAGTTTCGAAACTGCCATTAAAAAAAATTTATTTTTTTTTTTTGTCATACCTGTGAATAGGTTAATGGTATCCTACGAAGACAAAAACTCATATACAAGTAAATATGGATATATTTTAATTAAAAATGAGCTTTTATTTTAATATTTATCAAAATATGTTAATTTTGTTCCTACATTTCTTGTTCTATTGGCCTGAGACACGTTAATGACCTGGCGAATTTTTAATAACTTTAACATTTTTTTACCAATTTCTGTTTTTTATATCTCATTAGAACGACAACTGCGTACACATTTATATTCTTTTAAATTTAATTGCAAAAGTAATTTTTTAATGGCAAAATTTTTACAAAAACTGAAAAATGCATTTTTTCCCCTTGTAAATGCACCTCAAAACTTCAGAGGGCTTGCGGCACGTCTTAACCTCAACCGATTTACCAAAAATTTTTTCAGGATGATTTTCTTACCAATGTTCACCAAACTGGGGGGTAAGACTGGCCAAAATCCAACTTTCGCTTATTAAGGGCCACCCTAATATTTATACTTGCCACTCATGGAGAATGGAAAAACAAATATATGGTGGAAATATATGATGGAATAGTATTTTGCTTAACAAAATTGGTCTCCTTTTTCGGTTTAAATTTGTTCCGATTTTGAGCCATTGTCGCTCCGCATTTCTATGGCGTTATATACGTCGTTGGAAAGATCTTTAAATGTTATTTACACTATAATGTTCAATAACTAAGTCAGATTAAATGACAGATATGTGCCCTTCAGAATGACATAAGTTGTTAAAAACAAAAACCGCGTTCAAAATATATGCCCAATACATTTCTGAAAGGAACTAAAAAATTACTTTCTTGAATTGTAGGTTTTTGAAAAGTGATGAAAAAGTACTTTTTGGAAAAGTACTAATTTAGTACTTGAAATTTTGTGCCATGACTCCTGAAATCATGCTACTAATGATATATTATTCATTTGATACCTTTTTTTATAAAACGACTTTGTTTTTGCCAATTTTATAGTCTTCAATTTCCTCCAGTTTGTTTCAATTAAAGCTCTTTTGGAATAGTAAACATAAAAACACATTTTAACAATTCTCAGAAATCCTGACCTAGACATTTGTTTCATGGAAATTGAAACCTTTTTGTGTTAAAAAAAATCCCATTTAAAGATTTAAAAAACCAGTGAGTGAGCGAGTGATTCATAGCAATTTCCGTTTTAACCAGTAGTAGTTAAAATTGAATATTGAATACATATTTGTATTACTAACAGCAATTATTCCACAACACAGACTTATTGAAAACAAATTTTTTTTTTTATGTTCCAAACTTGCAACCTTAAGTTCGTAATGTATGAGTTGTTGTTTCTTTAACAAGCTAACAACATGCAAAATATATAATTTTCAAACATGACATGCCAAGATCAACAAATTTAATTCTCTAAAATTATTTTTAAAATCCAACAAAAATAGAAAAAAATATTGTTAAAGGAAAATAAGAAGAGGAAAAAAAAAATTACAAATTTGATAGAAACAAGATCAAGAGATCAATTGTGCTGTACAACAAAATAAATGTATGTATGCAAAACTAAAATTAAAACTATGTGATGTTAGACAGACAGCCACACCGATGTCTATAAAGATAGTAAAACTTACAGACAGACCGCCACAAACATCTTTCTCTCTCTATCTCTATCACATTTATGGTAAAAGACAAAACTGCCAGCCAGCCAGACAATCAAACTAGCAACCAGTCAACATGATGAGGAAGATGTTGATCAATTTATTTTGCTGGATAAAAAATGAACCTACAACTGAAAAAAAATAGAGAACTTCCCCCCTTTGGAAAAAAAAACAACATCAATATATAATTTGTAGAGTTTTGCTCCAGAAATGCAAAAAACAAACATTTACTTTGCACCCAAACATCTAGCTATAAAAACATACATACTACACCATTTCCAACTGTATTGCAGAAGTTTATAAATCTGTTTTAAGAAAATATTGAATTATACTTCAAGACCGATGAATGGCCTGACCGTCATGGTCGATGATTACCAACTTCTTTTGGCCTGAATTGCATGATATGAACACCAATGACATGTGGTTTCAATAGGACGGCGCTACATGCCACAATACTCATGGCACATTGGACTTTCTGCACGAGTGATTTAAGGGCATGACCATCCCACGTGAAGATGATGTGACCCCGTTAAAATTTTTCTTATGGGGTTTTCTTAAGTCGCAAATAAGCCACAAACCATAGCGGCCCTCAAAGGCAACATATCCCATGCCATCGGCTAAATTCAGAATGATTCATGAAAAATGGGAAAATTTAACATTTTGGAAGCGAACCACCAAGGGAAGCGTGGCGGATATTTGCACGATGTCATATTCCGTAAGATATGTAATCCATAGTGCTTTCAAACGAATAAAAATTGGGAGTGATACGAGTACCACAGACACACTTTTTATTTGTTCTATTTAAATTTAAAGACAGGAAGCGTTTAATGAAAGACCCTTCATTAGTAATTTCTGAAATAGATTTTGAAAATTCTAAAGTAAAAATATAAAATTCTGCAATTTAAATAGAAATTTCTGAAATATAATTGCAATATTTTGAAATACAATTAGAAAATTCTCCAAAAAAAAATTTGGAAATTCTGAAATTTCCAAAATATAATTTGAAATGGTGTAATTTTTTCAGCTGAAATTTATACAAAAAACTATTTTTTTTTTCGTTTGTTATTGTTGCTGTTTGTTTATTTTAGTTGTTGTTGTTGGTATTATTATTATTTTTTTTCATTTTGCTGGCCTCTATTTCCTTTTAGCCGATCTTTAAACGATTAACTACTACTGCCAGTAGTACTAGACAGCATTGAGGAAAACACTCAAAATAAAATGTTGATTGAAAACTTATTATACCCTTCATTATGAGTCATTCTCTTTCTAATTTCATTATTTTTAATTTAAGATCCCATAAAATGTATATATTCCGGATCTAAATAGATAACAGAATCGATATAGCCATATACGACTGACTGCCTGTCTGTTGAAATCAACTTTTCGAAGGCTCTAAATGTCATTTATACATGATTGATACATCAATATATCGGCTATAGTGCCGATACCGTTGCTAATTAAAATCGCGAAAATAGGCCAACAAATGGCTGAGATATAACTAAAAAAACACACCTACCTCAATTTTTTTTTTCACCAAAAAATATATAGCACTCTTACTAGTTTTTTGTTATTTAGTTTGGAATTTTTTTAAAGCTAGTTTTTTAGGAAAAGTACTAAAGATTAGTTTCTAAATTTAACACTAAAATAAAATCTCATACCAAATCAGAAAGATTTGGTATGATATTTCAAAAATTAAGGACAATAATAAATTTCTTCTCGATGATCATTATTTCCTCGAGTGTTGGCCAATTGTTGTTGTTTCCATTTAATGATGATTATTGGCCATTGCAGCTGTTTGGTTTATGTTTGTTGAGCGCAATCATTGTTGGAACAAGAATGCTCTGAGGTTGCTGGATAGTTTCAGTGTTTTTGTTTTCTTTGGGTGTTTTTTTTCGGAATCTGGCTATTTGCTATTAAAAGCTGGTCTAAAAGTAAGAAAAAAGCAACCAAAGCTAAAAACCAAACAACGACAAAAAAAAAGAACTTTAAATCGACCACCAGGAAAGCCTGGAAGGCTTTAAATAACTATGTTTTATTTGATGGTATGTAAACTTTAATAATGAGACATGATTATTTTTTTTTATTTCTTGCTGTTGTTGTTGTTATTAGTACAAAGAAATGCTGTTGTTATTATTGCTGTTTAGTTAGTTAGTTGGTCATGTTGGTGATCATGAACTTTTTTAACAACAAATTTTGAAATTCATCATCTTTACTACGTTTGATGTAAAATATTTATTAGGGTTAAAACTATAAAAATATTAAATTATATATTTAAAATATTTGGTGTTTTTGGAGAATAGAAAATAATAAATATTAAATCGTTAAAGACAATACAAGAAATTTGAGTTGTAGAACCAAATAACATGCTGCTGCAAGATACAAAATATATAAATATGGACTTGTTATCAGTTCCATTGGTGTGCTAAAATAAAGATTTGTTTTTAAGAAAACTGGATTTGTTTTTATTATTGGAAGTATTGTACTTTAAGTCACGTAAGTATTACTATGAATAATATATATATAATATAAATATGTCTATCATGAATATATCTTTAAATCCAGAAAACATGTCTATGACTATGACTAGACTATGACTAGACTATGACTAGACTATGACTAGACTATGACTAGACTATGACTAGACTATGACTAGACTATGACTAGACTATGACTAGACTATGACTAGACTATGACTAGACTATGACTAGACTATGACTAGACTATGACTAGACTATGACTAGACTATGACTAGACTATGACTAGACTATGACTAGACTATGACTAGACTATGACTAGACTATGACTAGACTATGACTAGACTATGACTAGACTATGACTAGACTATGACTAGACTATGACTAGACTATGACTAGACTATGACTAGACTATGACTAGACTATGACTAGACTATGACTAGACTATGACTAGACTATGACTAGACTATGACTAGACTATGACTAGACTATGACTAGACTATGACTAGACTATGACTAGACTATGACTAGACTATGACTAGACTATGACTAGACTATGACTAGACTATGACTAGACTATGACTAGACTATGACTAGACTATGACTAGACTATGACTAGACTATGACTAGACTATGACTAGACTATGACTAGACTATGACTAGACTATGACTAGACTATGACTAGACTATGACTAGACTATGACTAGACTATGACTAGACTATGACTAGACTATGACTAGACTATGACTAGACTATGACTAGACTATGACTAGACTATGACTAGACTATGACTAGACTATGACTAGACTATGACTAGACTATGACTAGACTATGACTAGACTATGACTAGACTATGACTAGACTATGACTAGACTATGACTAGACTATGACTAGACTATGACTAGACTATGACTAGACTATGACTAGACTATGACTAGACTATGACTAGACTATGACTAGACTATGACTAGACTATGACTAGACTATGACTAGACTATGACTAGACTATGACTAGACTATGACTAGACTATGACTAGACTATGACTAGACTATGACTAGACTATGACTAGACTATGACTAGACTATGACTAGACTATGACTAGACTATGACTAGACTATGACTAGACTATGACTAGACTATGACTAGACTATGACTAGACTATGACTAGACTATGACTAGACTATGACTAGACTATGACTAGACTATGACTAGACTATGACTAGACTATGACTAGACTATGACTAGACTATGACTAGACTATGACTAGACTATGACTAGACTATGACTAGACTATGACTAGACTATGACTAGACTATGACTAGACTATGACTAGACTATGACTAGACTATGACTAGACTATGACTAGACTATGACTAGACTATGACTAGACTATGACTAGACTATGACTAGACTATGACTAGACTATGACTAGACTATGACTAGACTATGACTAGACTATGACTAGACTATGACTAGACTATGACTAGACTATGACTAGACTATGACTAGACTATGACTAGACTATGACTAGACTATGACTAGACTATGACTAGACTATGACTAGACTATGACTAGACTATGACTAGACTATGACTAGACTATGACTAGACTATGACTAGACTATGACTAGACTATGACTAGACTATGACTAGACTATGACTAGACTATGACTAGACTATGACTAGACTATGACTAGACTATGACTAGACTATGACTAGACTATGACTAGACTATGACTAGACTATGACTAGACTATGACTAGACTATGACTAGACTATGACTAGACTATGACTAGACTATGACTAGACTATGACTAGACTATGACTAGACTATGACTAGACTATGACTAGACTATGACTAGACTATGACTAGACTATGACTAGACTATGACTAGACTATGACTAGACTATGACTAGACTATGACTAGACTATGACTAGACTATGACTAGACTATGACTAGACTATGACTAGACTATGACTAGACTATGACTAGACTATGACTAGACTATGACTAGACTATGACTAGACTATGACTAGACTATGACTAGACTATGACTAGACTATGACTAGACTATGACTAGACTATGACTAGACTATGACTAGACTATGACTAGACTATGACTAGACTATGACTAGACTATGACTAGACTATGACTAGACTATGACTAGACTATGACTAGACTATGACTAGACTATGACTAGACTATGACTAGACTATGACTAGACTATGACTAGACTATGACTAGACTATGACTAGACTATGACTAGACTATGACTAGACTATGACTAGACTATGACTAGACTATGACTAGACTATGACTAGACTATGACTAGACTATGACTAGACTATGACTAGACTATGACTAGACTATGACTAGACTATGACTAGACTATGACTAGACTATGACTAGACTATGACTAGACTATGACTAGACTATGACTAGACTATGACTAGACTATGACTAGACTATGACTAGACTATGACTAGACTATGACTAGACTATGACTAGACTATGACTAGACTATGACTAGACTATGACTAGACTATGACTAGACTATGACTAGACTATGACTAGACTATGACTAGACTATGACTAGACTATGACTAGACTATGACTAGACTATGACTAGACTATGACTAGACTATGACTAGACTATGACTAGACTATGACTAGACTATGACTAGACTATGACTAGACTATGACTAGACTATGACTAGACTATGACTAGACTATGACTAGACTATGACTAGACTATGACTAGACTATGACTAGACTATGACTAGACTATGACTAGACTATGACTAGACTATGACTAGACTATGACTAGACTATGACTAGACTATGACTAGACTATGACTAGACTATGACTAGACTATGACTAGACTATGACTAGACTATGACTAGACTATGACTAGACTATGACTAGACTATGACTAGACTATGACTAGACTATGACTAGACTATGACTAGACTATGACTAGACTATGACTAGACTATGACTATGACTAGACTATGACTAGACTATGACTAGACTATGACTAGACTATGACTAGACTATGACTAGACTATGACTAGACTATGACTAGACTATGACTAGACTATGACTAGACTATGACTAGACTATGACTAGACTATGACTAGACTATGACTAGACTATGACTAGACTATGACTAGACTATGACTAGACTATGACTAGACTATGACTAGACTATGACTAGACTATGACTAGACTATGACTAGACTATGACTAGACTATGACTAGACTATGACTAGACTATGACTAGACTATGACTAGACTATGACTAGACTATGACTAGACTATGACTAGACTATGACTAGACTATGACTAGACTATGACTAGACTATGACTAGACTATGACTAGACTATGACTAGACTATGACTAGACTATGACTAGACTATGACTAGACTATGACTAGACTATGACTAGACTATGACTAGACTATGACTAGACTATGACTAGACTATGACTAGACTATGACTAGACTATGACTAGACTATGACTAGACTATGACTAGACTATGACTAGACTATGACTAGACTATGACTAGACTATGACAAGACTATGACTAGACTATGACTAGACTATGACTAAGACTACGCTATGTTGCTAAATATAGTTATGATAAGCACTATTTAATATTTTACAGATTTAGTGAAATACATTTTATGAGAAAATTAATAAATTCAATCTTATAAATGTTCTTAGGATGTTTTGATTCAATAATGTTTAGCAAAATTTGGTTTTATAAGAATTTGTTTTCAAGATTATTTGCTTCCAGCTTTAGTATGTCTTACAGTTGGAGGAATATTTTTATTACTATTTTTTTGACTCCAAATACAAAAACTCTAAAACCTTAACAATGACTATTGTTTGATTTAAAATTAAGAATTCCTTAGCAAATTTTGCCACAAAACCACAAAAACATGCTCAACATAAAATGAACAAGCAACAAAAGAAAAAAAAGTGGTTTCAAATAAATTGGGTCAGCAGAAAACCAAAAAAGAAATATAAATGAAACTATTAAAAGGAATTCACAGACAGCTACAGCAAAAGCAGACAAAATAATTAATAAAACCAATAACAAACCTTCACCTGTCTATACAGACAAAAAGTCTTAAATCATTAAAACTACACATTTTCATAAGAATTTTTCACCATATCAATATTCCCTACAATTGCAACACAGAACCATTTAATATTCATTGCTCTACTGTTTTAAATGCATTATACGGTGGTGGCTGTGCGTTAAACAAAAAAAATCTATTACCAAGTGGCAATAGACGTCTTTGCAAATGTGGCCATAACTTGTGTTCCCGTGCGAGTGTGTCTCTGTGTTTTAAGTGGTATTAGAAATTATGGTTATGTTTGACATTCATAGGCTCGCTCTGGAGTTTGGAATTTTAGCAAAACATATACAATTGCCAAGAACTTGTTCTCCTTCACAATGCTGTGATATATGGCTGGAAAAAGAAATACATAATTGAAGAAATGAAATGTTTATTTTATTTGCCGTTTTTCTCATTTTTTTGAACATTTAAAGATATCGAAACAACAAAATTTATAGTTTTACAATATTACTAGAGAGTCATAAAGTAAAGATAACTAAATGGTTGGTATGTTAGCAACATGTTGCTAACTATGAGTGTGTTTAATATCTATAGAAAACAAATAATATCTTATAGGAAAATTTCAATGAGATGGGAGAAAATTGATGAAAACTGATCACTCATATTTCTGAATAAAAATCGATTTTTCATATGAAAAATATTAAAAATCTATAATCCTTAATAACTTTGTATATAAACGTTTAATCGAAAAAAAGGAGATCTATCTGTGATTACTCATTCTGACCAAAAACGACTTAAAAACCTAAAATCCTTAATAACTTCGTAAATATGCGTTTAATCGGGGAAAAGAGCACGAAAAATTCAAAAATCTAAAATTCTTAATAACTTTTATAAAAAGCGTTTAATCGAGAAAAGGAGGTCGTTCTGTAATTACTCATATTTCTGACCAGAAATCTGTTTTTCATATGAAAAACTTCAAAAATCTAAAATCCTTAATAACTTTTTAAATAAGCGTTTAATAGAGAAAAGGAGCTCAATCTGTGATCACTCATAGTTCTGAACAAAAATCGATTTTTTTTATGAAAAAACTCAAAAATCTAAAATCCTTAATAATTTTTCAAACAAGCGTTTAATCGAGAAAAAGAGCTCGATCTGTGATCACTCATATTTCTTGGCCAAAACCCGATTTTTCTTATGAAGAAACTGAAAAATCTAAAATCCTTAATAACTTTTTAAGTATGCGTTTAATCGAGAAAAGGAGATCGATCTGCGATCACTCTTATTTCTGATCAAAAATAGATTTTTCATATTTCAGATCAAAAATCGATGTTTCATATGAAAAAACTCCAAAATCTAAAATCATTAATAACTTGGTAAATAAACGTTTAATCGATAAATGGAAATCGATCTGTGATCACCCATATTTCTCACCAAAAATCGATTTTTCATATGAAAAAACTTCAGAAAACTAAAGCGTTTAATCGAGAAAAGGAGCTCGATCTGTGATCACTAATATTTTTGACCAAAATTGATGTTGCATAGGGAACTTTGTAAATAAGTGCTCGATTTTCGATCACACAAAAATCGATTTTTCATATGAAAAAACTCAAAAATCTATAAACCTTAATAACTTTGTAAATAAGCGTTTAATCGAGAAAAGGAGATCGATCTGTTATCACTCATACTTCTGACCAAAAATTGTGGTTTCATATGAAACTTTGTATATAGGCGTTTAATCGAGAAAAGGAGCTCCATTTGTGATCACTCATATTTCTTACCAAAAATGTATTTTTCATATGAAAAAAACTGAAAAATATAAAATCCTTAATAACTTTGTAAAATGTCGTTTAATCGTGAAAAGGAGCTTGATTTGTGATCACTAATATTTCTGACCAAAAAACGATCTTTCACATGAAAAACTTCAAAAATCTAAAATCCTTAATAACTTTGTAAATAAACCTTTAATCGAGAAAAGGAGCTCAATCTGTGATCACTCATATTTGGTACCAAATTCCAATTTCTCCTCAAGTCACGAGGTAGTCTGATATCAACGGCTGTCAAACACAAATTAAATGACGCAGCTTGTTCAAATTTTGACAGGAGTCAACTGGCAGATGCCTGTTGAGAGGAGCAGTGTTGCCATTTCAGTTAATAGCTGGGAAATTCAAAAATTCGCGGACTTTTGAAATATGATTAATGCCTCAGTATATCCGCTATAGGCCAATTTAAGTTGCTATTTAAAATCAAAAAAATCGACCCACAAATAAAAATCGATTTTGTCACAAAATTTATTTTTTAACAAAATTTTTATTTTGGTGAAAAGTATTATTTGGTGAAAGGTATATAAGGTTCGGCTTAGCCGGATATAACTTTCTTACTTGTTTTTTATGCAAATTAAGTCTTTATAAAAATTCTTTCTTTTAGCAACATGTTGCTTAACTATTAAACACAACACTAATGTAGGCCTAATGTATATTTATGATGTTGCACAAATATATGCAACTTTTAATAACGTTTTTTTTTCTTTGTTGCTCTCTCTTCTTTTGTAGCTGTTACTTTGTTTTGTGTGATTTGTGCAAACTAATTAATAATCATTAAATTTCATTTGCAGCGATTAATTTTAAATGTTAATTATGTGTGGAGTTTTCAACGTACATATGTATGGACATAACTTGGTTGGCGCCTAAATTATTTCAATACTTTTTTTGTTCAAATGATTTTTGTTTAAATGTAGTTATATAAAAAAAAGAAACAAGATTATAAACATTAAGCAGCAATTGAGGTCAAAATAATGAACTTTAAACTCTGCAAACATTTGTTGGGTTTTAAGAAAAAACCGGTAGATTTAACAAAAAAAAACCATACAAAACATTGAAATTCTCTTTTCAATAAATGTTAACTGAAAATAGTTAAATTTGTTTTTATTTAAAAAAAATATATATATTTGTTCAACAATCAATCATGTTAAAATACTCATATAAAACCTGATGCAACAAATATTTCTTTATGTTTAAATAATAAAAGAATATTTTTTTTTGTAAACTAAATTTTAATTAAAAATTCTTTTTAAATATTTATGTATTTATTTAGTTAGTAAAACAAGCCAACACTTGTTAAACAATTTTTAAATGTACAATTATTTTTTTGTTTTTTTTAGATTTTGGCTGATTTTTCTTAAAGGCACCAAGCAGTCTATGATGTCTGCTGGGCTCTTGGTAACATGTTGCTTCAACATATTGTCTGTTTTTACGCCAAGTCATTTCAATTTTATTTTTATTATTATTACCTGTATTTTTTCTTTTTCAGCTGTTTTCGTCTATATCTCATGCATTATTTAGATTATGCAATAAACCACTTTATGTATATTAATGACATTTTTTGTTGTGAGCAACAGCAGCTCTAGAGATACTACTGTAATGTAAGCATTTGATTATTTTCAATTATTTGTATATAAACATTGTATCTGTGGCAACAGTGAATGTTGTGTATTATGGCGCGTAAACATTTATTTAGTTTTGAACGTTTTGCTGGCAAACACAGTTTTTAATTAAATAAAATTAATATGGGTTGGAATAATATTGTAACTAATGAAGAAATATTTGTTTGCTATACATAAAAAAAAAAAACAAATGAACACTAAAACTTTTAAATGAGTTTAGTGGTTAAATGCGTTTGGTATTTTGTTTAATAGATGAGTTTGACATTTAATACACCATATAAAATGTTGATTATAATTGCAATTTATTGAAAGTTTTAGCTAAATAACTATGTAAAAGCATTAGCCAGAGTTTAATTGAAAAAATAAATAAAAATTTATTAAGGCAACTTAATGCTGAAACATTTTTAATATTATCATACAAAATTATATATTTAACTGGATTTTATAAAGGCTACTGTTATGTACTTACCACTCCTTGCATATTTATCTGAAAAGAGAAAGAGAATTTCTTGTTTAAATTTAATTATTTTCACATATTTTTAATAATTAATGACATATGTTGCAGCAACATGTTGCTAATAAATTTGTGGTATTAAAATTTTTTTTATTATCTGTGTAGAAAAACAATTAATTTCTAAAAAATGTTGCAGCAACATGTTGCTTATTAACATAAGCAACATTTTGTTTTCAAAAATTCTTAAATATTTGCCATTAAATTGTTCATGTTGATTACTTTGTTATTTTTTTTAGCAAAGTTGGAAAATATTGCTGCAACATGCTGCTGACAGGCAAATATTTTTTCTCTGATATATAAATTCTTAATAAAATGGCTCAACTTCTTTAATTTTTGGGTTATTTTCACTATTATTTTTAAAAATCAACAAATATTTCTGCAACATGTTGCTAAACACAAACAACTTTTTACCCAAATAAATATAATTAATAATAAACTGACTAAGTATCTATAATTTCCTGTTTAATTTCATTATTTTCAAAATTAAAAAAAAAAATGTTTCTGCAACATGTTGCTGAACTCAAAAAACTTTTTACTCAAATACATACAATTCATATAAACTGACAAAACATCTATAATTTGCTGGATATTTTCATTGTTTTTAAATTTTTTAAAAAATGTTGCTGCAACATGTTGCCCAACATAATAAACTTTTTAGTCAGATATATTTAGTTGATGTTGAACTGACTAAATTTCTGAATTTTCAAAACTTTTAATTAATTTTAGGATTTCCAACAAATGTTGATGCAACATGTTGCATACATACACATATTTTTTCTCTAATAAATATTATTCTTAATAAAATGGCTCAACTTGTTTAATTTTCTGGATATTTTCATTATTATTTTTCAAAAATCAACAAATGTTTCTGCAACATATTGCTGAACACAAAAAACTTTCTACTTAAATAAATACAATTCATAATAAACTGACTAAGTATCTATAATTTTCTGGTTAATTTCATTGTTTTTGATAATTCGAACAAAAATTTGCTGCAACATGTTGCTGAACTCCAAAAACTTTTTACTCAAATACATACAATTCATATAAACTGACAAAACATCTATAATTTTCTGGATATTTTCATTGTTTTTAAAATTTGTTAAAAAACGTTGCTGCAACATGTTGCCAAACATAATAAACTTTTTACTCAGATATATTTAGTTCATGTTGAACTGACTAAATATCTTAATTTTCAAAACTTTAAATTAATTTTAGGATATTCAACAAATGTTGCTGCAACATGTTGCATACATACAAATATTTTTTTCTCTGATAAATATAATTCATAATAAACTGGCTCAACTTCTTTAATTTTTTTGGTTGTTTTTATTATTATTTTTTAAATCTACAAATGTTGCCTCTACATGTTGCTGAAGACAAACAATTTTTTCCCCAAATAAATACAATTCATACTAAACAGACTAAATATCTATAATTTTCTGGTTATTTTCATTGTTTTAGAAAATTTAAAAAAATGGTGCTGCAACATGTTTCCAAACATAATAAAATTTTTACTGATTTTCATGTTGAACTGACTAAATTTCTTAATTTTCAAAACTTTTAATTAATTTTAAGATAATCAACAAATGTTGCTGCAACATGTTGCTACACTTTTTACCCAAATAAATACAATTCATAAAAAACAGACTAAATATCTATAATTTTATGTAAATTTTCATTGTTTTCGATAAATAAAAAAAAATGTTGCTGCAACATGTTGCCAAAAATAATAAAATTTTTAATCAGATAAATGTAGTTCATTTTGAACTGACTTAATATCTATAATTTTCTGGTAATTTTCATTATTTTTTAAAAATTTAGTAAAATGTTGCTGCAGCATGTTGCTGAACAAAATAAACTTTTTACTCAGATATATATAATTAATGTTGAAATGACTAAATTTCTTAATTTCAAAAATTTTAATTAATTTGTTTTATATTCAACAAATGTTGCTGCAACATGTTGCCAAACATAATAAACGGTTTACTATGAGGAATATAATTCATATTGGTATGCACAAATTTCTTTAATTTTCTGAAAATAATCCTGGCTTCTTAAATAAATTCAAGTAATGTTGCTGCAACAAGTTGTTATATATTACAATCAGTTTACTTAGATTAATCTGAAAAAATAATCATTAGTTTTAAATTTAATTTCCTACAAATTCAATTATTATTTTTTAAATCAAGAAATGTTGCTTCAACATGTCGCTAGACACAAACTATTTGTTACTCAAATAAATACAATTCGTAATAGACAGACTAAATATCCATAATTTTCTGGTTATTTTTGAAAAATTTTACAAAATGTTGCTGAACACAAAAGTTATTTTGCCGCAACATGTTGGCAAACATAATAAACTTTTTACTCAGATAAATGTAGTCTATTTTGAAATGACTAAATATCTATAATTTTCTAGTTATTTTCATTGTTCTTAAAAAATTTAATAAAATGTTGCTGCAACATGTTGCTGAACAAAATAGTCTTTTTACTCAGATATATATAATTAATGTTGAAATAACTAAATTTCTTAATTTCAAAAATGTTAATTAATTTTAGGATATTTAACAAATGTTGCTGCAACATGTTGTCAATCTTAATAAAGTTTTCCCTATGCTAAATATAATTCAAGCTGATATGGACAAATTTTTTCATTTCCCAATAATAACCTTTTTTTAAATTAACAAATGTTGCTGCACCATGTTGCTAAGTAAAATATACTTTTTAATCTGAAAAAATATAAATTAATTTAAATATTATATTATGTAAATATAAATTTTAAATGTTGCTGCAACATGTTATCAGTTTTTGTAACCGTTTCTTTAAAATTTTTTAAAAATGTTAATACTTTTAAATTTTGCTTTTATTCTTTAATTTCATCAGTTATAAAATCTAACTGTAAATTGAAATCACCAAAAATATAAAAAAAAATCAATTTCAAACTTAACGACAGCTGCATGTAGTTTGGCACAAAATTAATTTTAATATATAATGACTTGACACGCAAACAAACAATCAAAAAAAACTGTTATGAAACTAAAACTGAAAATAAATGAATATTTTTGGTGTGTTTTTTTTTTTGGGAAAAAAGAAAACTCCAGGAAAATCTCATGAAAACTGCAATAGTGATCAATGCAAAAGGTCAAACAAGAAAGGCAGACAAATAAAAACGCCCACCATAAAACAACCACAAAATTGCCCTACTTCAATTTGTTAAGACGCTACAAAGCACACAAAACTCAGCAATACAGTCATTATTAAAGGAACTTAAAAAGTTTTGCCAGTTTTTTTTTTTTTTTTTGGTGGATAGCTTGAAGTGTTAATATAACAAAAAAAATTCATTCTTTAAATAAAAATCTTTTTAATTTTTCCTTTTTTTTTTTTTTTTTTTTGCAGACAACATGTACGGTAGTTAAAGTTTACCACTCGTTAGCAAAGTTTGTCTAAACTTTGCAGAAAACGTAAAGTAATAGCAACATTGGCAACAACAACCACTACAAAATGTTGCTAAGTAACAAGATCATTAAGGTGCAGCAGCCAAAGTCCCAGCAACATTCACAGAAATAAAAATAACATACAAACAAAACACTCTATTATTTGTCAGTTGTTATGGGGGATTTGTGTTCTTCAAAATCAGAGAGTAAAAAAAAAACAACATTTGAATTTGTTTGCGGCAACTACTTGATGATGCCTTTTTATTAGCAACATGTTTTTTTATATTAACAACATAAGAGGTTGAAACAGTCCTTTATTTGTAGTTTTTCGGTTTTTCTTTTTGAGAACTTCAAACATTTGTTGTATGTAAATATGTCTGCAAGATAAATAAGTCAAGAAAAAATTATAAATAACGGAGGGAAAATCAAATGTTTAACCAAATTATGATTTTTATTAGCTGTCCAATTTTTAGTCCTGAAATGCTCTGTTTTCTGTAACCCTTTATTAGCTTTGTTTTTAAAGTCTGGTTAATGTGTAGTTTTCTATTTAAATATCTCAAGTATTACCAGTATTTTCCTTACAAAGTATATAATTTTAGTCTTCAGCAACATGTTGCTAGGTATTTAATTTCGTTTGATCAATAAATTGTGATGTTTTTTTTATAATATTTATATTTTTTTCTCAGTTGGTTGAGACTTCAAAAAAATTATTTTTTTTTTTTATATTTTTAAAATTTTCTATAAATTTTTTTATTTTAGCAACATGTTCCTATCATTTAAGAATATTTCAACATGTTGCAGAAAATTTGTTTTCTAAAATTCTCTTTCCAAACTAAGTGGCAAGGGTATTTATAACCCACAAAGTATATATATTCACGATCGTTATAGATAGGGGAGTCAATATAGCCATGTCCGTCCGTATGTTGAAATCAACTTTCCGCAGCGCCCAAATAACTTACATACATGATTCATACAACAATATATCCGCTAGAGTTCCGAGAAAATCAGCCAACATATGGCTGAGATATAAGCAAAAAACCACGACTATCACGATTTTTGATATATATCTGGATTACTAAGTCAATAATATAGACAATATGGATATCTTATGATAGATATTTCAATGGGTTAATAAACAATGATAATGTTTACGAAACGTATATAGTATATGAACTACAATTATCTTAACAAAATTTCTATTTTGTTTGGCAACATGTTGCAGCAACATTTGCTTATTAGCTTAAAAACAACAGAAATGGACAGGAAATTAAAGAAATCAAGCATTTTTATATGAATTGAGCAAAATGTTTCATAATAATTATCAAAAAAAAAAATTTTTTTTAAATTTTTTTTTAATCATAAAATTTTTCAGCAAAAAAATTTTTTTTAAAAAATTTTATTTTTAATTTTTTTTTTTGATAATTATTATGAAACATGCTGCTCAATTCATATAAAAATACTTAATTTCTTTAATTTCCTGGCCATTTCTGTTGCTTTTAAGTTAATAAACAAATGTTGCTGCAACATGATGCCAAACAAAATAGATAATTGTAGTTCATATAAAACTATATACGTTTCTTGAACATTTTCATTGTTTCTCAAATACTTTAATATTTAACTAATTGTTAAGGTTTTAGCATTATGTTGCCAAGATTATTAAACATCACAACATGTTGCAGCAACATTTTTCTTAAATTTTTTTTTTTAAATTTCATAAAATTTTGTGTAAAATTTTAATTTTCAAAAAACATGTTGCTAAATTGCATCAAAATGTTGAAGCAACATTTTTTTCCAAGTCTTCAATTATAAATATTTTTCCAAAATTATAAAATTTATAAGGTTCTAGCAACAAGTTACCAAGAAAATTGGATAAACAAACATGTTGCAACAACATTTTATTTTTTGAATTTCTTCATGTGGTTTTGCTAATTTTTAAGTTTTAAACAATGTTGCTAAAAGACTTAAGTACATTATTATGTTGCAGCAACATTTTTCTACAAAATTTTTGATTTTTTATCATTATACCAAAATAGAGGATAAAATTTTTATCGTAATTTTTTTTTAAGGTAAAAAAACATGTTGCAGCAACATTTTTTTCCAGAAACATTAAAAGTTTTAACACTTTTTTGCTAACATTTAAAATATTACTAGTTCTTTTTAGGCCATATTTTCTCAAATTATTTCTGTTTCTTTTACAAATTCTTTTCTTAAGTACTTATGCATATTTTCAAATAAAAAAACTGTAATTTTTATTATATTTTTGTTATTTAACTGCTCTATTGCATAGATAGTTTTAGGCAATATTTGTAACATTAGTTACACATTCACAAAATAGCTAGTGGGACAGACAAACATATGTAAACTACAAAGTATTTATAAATACTATATAGATATTTAAGCGGCAAACAAGGTTTGTTTTTCTATAGCTGTTGTTGCAAGCCTCATTTGCAACATGAATTTTGGTTCATAACAAACTGAAACGTGACAACAACTGACAAAAAACCAGCAAAGTTCAGCTTTGTTTCGGATGCAAATATTAAATGAAGAAAAAAATTCAAAAAAAATACAACACAGAATAAATACAATTTTTCTGTATGTTTTGCCAACACACGTTTACAATCAATCAAGTGTAAAATACTCGGTGTGGTTATTTAAGGCATAAACAATAGACACCAACAAAACAAAACAAACAAAAAATAAGAGGCAAGAAACAGCTTGAAAACAGCATTTTAGCAACTGCTTCACTGATTCAGTGTTGAATCGTGACATTAACAAGTCAAAACTATTTGTTGCAGGCAAATAAGTACAATAACACAACAGTATTAGTTGTCGTTTGAAATGAAATGTTTGGTCGTTTATGGGGTCCTTAAATGCTTGAGATAACAAATCTTAATTATCATGTATTTATTAATATTTATAACAAAAGATAAATATGTTAAAGACTTTAAAGAAACTAAGCGAACAAAAAAAAAAAAAAAAAAAAAAATGGGTGTAATAAGTAAACAAATAATTTAGGTTTAATGTTTAGCAACATGTTGCTAAAGCATAAATCACCACCAATAAGTGTTAAGGTGTTTCTTTAGGTTTTTTTGGGGGAAATGTAAAGAATTTAGTTTAATTTTGTAATTATCAATAAAAAAAAATATCTAGAAATATTTACAGATATATAATTAAGTTTTAAGCGCATGTTTGAAAGCAATAAACAAATGTTTTTAAACATTTTTTCTTTAAAATCTTTAGTGATTTAATAGATTTATATAACAAGAATTATTTATGATATAATTTCTGCTACATTTTGCTTGTTTATACACAATTGTTTACCAACATATTGCATTTAAATTGATTTAAATATATCTTTTCATAAAAATAAATGTTAAAAAACTTAACAGCTATCACTAAAGCCAATTTTCTAGGCTATGTAAGAATTTTTTATGTTACTTAACATTTTAGGCAACATGTTGCTAAACATTTCAATTTTATTTGTTTACTTCATTAAAGCAATAGATTTTATTGGTTTCATAATAAAAAAAAAAAAAAATTTAATTATGTTACAGAAACAAGTTTCCTAGCAATATTATTTTGGCAACATGTTTCAGCAAAATTTTTTTAAAAATAACTGTTTTTTGCTAAAGTAGTTTTCTATAGTAATTTAAATAGTTTCGTATAAAAAACCAAAAATTTTTAAAATATGTTGCTGAAACAAGTTTTCTATTTCAATTATTTGTTTGGCAACTTGTTTCAGCAACATTTTATAAAATTATTTGGTTTCTAAATCATACAACAGCATATAAAAAACAATTAAGAGGGCTATATTTTGCTGTGGTGAATCTTATATTCCCTTGACCAAAGTATACTTTGAAATAACTATTGAAAATATATTTTGGTAAAAAAAAAAAAATTAATAAAAAAAATATATTTTTTGAAAAATTTTTTAATAAAAAAGAAATTTTTTTCGAAAATTTTTTTTGACAAAAACTTTTCTATTGCTTAAAAAATTGTATGATACAAAATTGTTTTTTTTGTGAAAAAAATCTCGTGTTGAAAAATATTTTTCTTGATTATCAACCATTGTAATTTGGACCTAAATTACTATGACTTTATATACTTTGTTTTAAAGGTCTTTGAGACAGCTATCATTAGATATCCATATTGTCTATATAAAATAGGTAAAAATGGAGGTTGTGCTGGATTTTTCCTTATATTTCAGGCATTTGTAGGCCGATTTTCTAGATTTTAAATATCAACCGAACCGGGACTATATCGGATATATTGATGTATCAATCATGCATGTAAGTTATTTGTGGCAAACGGAAAGTTGATTTCAACATACAGACCGACAGAATGACATGGATATATCGACGCCGCTATCTATTATGATCCAGAATATGGGGTCGCAAATGAAAAATGTAGAAATTGCAAAAGGAATGACAAGGTTATGTATACACTTGCCACTCATGGTGAAGGGTATAATACAATTTTTAAACAAGTTGATGTTTCAAGTTTCTTAGCAATATTTATTAAGCAATATGTTTCAGCAACATTTTTAAAACATATTTTTTCTAAAGCATTCGAAATTTTAATGGTTTCATACAAAACTAAATTTTTATGAAAATGTTGCTGAAACGTGCACTTTTTTTGCATCATGTTTTAGCAACATTTTATAAAATACAATTTTTTTCTACAGTAATAGCAATTTAAATGGTTTTATATAAAAAAAATTATTTTTAGAATATGTTGCTGAACAAATTTGTTAGCAATATTTGTTTGGCAACTTGTTTCTGCAATATTTTATAAAAATATTAGATTTGAAATAAATCACGTTATATTTAATTTTAAAGTAAAAAAAAAATAAAAAATTATTACAACATATGCGGAAGCAAGTTACCTAGTAATATATGTTTGGCAACATGTTTCAGCAACATTTTAAAAACTATTTTTTTTTCTAAAAAAAAATGTAATTTAGCTACATCTTTAGCTACATTTGCTAAGATAACTTTAAAAAAACTATATTTTATTAGAGCAGTATCAGTATGATTTTTAAAACATACTGCCGATAAAAGTCTCAAAGCAATATTTGTTTCACAACATGTTTCAGCAACATTCTATAGAATATATATATTTTTTTTTAATAAATCATAAGACAGCAAACTTAAAATTATAAAACTGGTTAGCAATATGTTGCTAAAGGTTTCTTAACATATATTTAATTATAAGCCTGTAAGATCACCCTAAACACGTTATATTGCACATGTTTCCAAACACATATTTTCTTGTTGTCCATATTGGTATAGCAACATGTTGCTGCAATATTTTTCTAAATTCCTTGATATCATCCAATAAATCATAAAATAATAAACACTCATAGTAAATCTGCATTTTTCTCCACAACGCAATGTTGGCAACATGTTGCTAAACATTTTTAAAGTAATGTAAGTACTTTAATAAATCTTTACAGATTTCAAGCTATTAATAGAAGAGCATAAATAAATATGACTAAACTGTAGTTTTCTTAACTAGGCATGTTAGCAACATGTTGCTAAACATTTTTAAAGCTGTGTAGTGTAATAAATCAATATTAACTTTTACGATTTTAATATAAAAGCAAACAATAGTCAATAAACACTAACAAGATGTATATTTCTTCATTAGGTCTGTTAGAAACAAGTTGCTAAACATTTTCAAAGTTCTTAGAGACTTTACGATATTAATATAAAAAAACACATGACTTTATAAAAGAAAAAATAGTAAATAAACATTATCAAACTGTATTTTACTAAATTAGACATATAAGCAACATGTTGCTAAACATTTATCAATCCACAATTTGAATGCCTTAGAGACGTTTTGTTTGATACATGTTTTCTTCATATAATATTTCATAAAGCTGATTTAATGTTAAAGAAAATCATGTTGCTAAATTTGTTTAAATACTTTTTCATAAATTCCATAAAAACTTTAATCGAGTCATATAGAAAATAATTTTTCCCAATATGCAACATTATACAAATTTAGTTTAAATTCACATTAATTTGGCAACATTTTATAAAAAAAAAATTAATAATAAAAATTAACAAATTCTACAAGTTTTCAGTTTATTTTTTCTTAGCAACATGTTGCTAAGCCTCTTGATATATCAAATATAGCCAATAAATATGTAATTTATAGCATTGAGTAAGTAAGCAAAGGACAAATTAATTTGAAATATGTTGCAGCCACATGTTTTCAAATTCTTATATAACGCAACATGTTGCAGCAACATTTTCATAATTTTTTCCTGTTTTTCTCATTCTTTGAGTGTTAAACTGAGACAGTTTTCTTATTTTAGTTTTTCTACTTTCCAAATTGACCATCTTATTAGAGAGAAAAACAGCTCATAAATGTTTATAATAAACAAATTTATAAATGACCAATATATAACGATTGCCCCCAACTATTAGCCAGCCATGTAGCTCTCCAAAGACACAATTTAACACTTGAAAAGCTTAAATGCGATTTATTTAGTTTTTATGTAGAAATAAGTTTTCCAGCATTTCTAAACTCCTTATGAAAAACAAAAAAATAAAAAATTGTGTAAAAAGTGGTAAATGTTCAAGTCAAACAACATGCCCAAAGCATGACAATTATTCTTAAACGCATTTGCTCGAATAAAATGATTCTTAAAATCCCATAAATTATTAACAGAGCAAAGAAACAGCAAAGCCATTTAAATGGCTTAAAGCTTTCGAAATATTGGAAATACAACAAAACACAACAAACAAAACAAAAAAAAGAAACAGGGAGGGGAAAAAATCTCTAGCTTAGAAATAATAACAAAAAATGGAATGGAAAAGCAAAACATAGCTGAACATTGAATGAGTAAGAAAACCAACATGTTGCTTGAATCATGGTTGGTTTGGTGATGACGGCTTAAAAATCGATATTGGCACCTCTTGCAGCTTTAAAGCTACAGCAAAGCAATTACAACAGCTCTTTGGTTAAGAAAATACTATGTGAGCCAGTGTCCGTGCGTCTGTCTGTTTCTCTATCTATTTGTCTTTCCATCTGGCCAAGAATAACAAGTGCCATATTGTGATAATTACTTGATTTCTAATCGATGACACTGTCATTTACAATTTCAAATTGTTGGAAAATCATTGGCAATTTCAACCAGCCAAAGTGATAAAAAATGCTAACGATGTTTGCTTTGCTTTGGCTTGATCCCAACCAACCAACGAACCAACTAACCACCACTTTGGATGCTGCGTTCATTTGCTGAGATTTTTTCCTATATTTTGTTTTTTTTTTTTTTTTGCCATTTTTCTTGCACCATTGAGGCTGGTAATGGAAATTTATGGTCCGCCAGTGACTGGCAACTGGATAACAGAGTTTCAATAAAATCGAAATTTATTGTAACAAATTGTGCAATTGTAAAGAAATAATGAAAACCATCAAAATATGTTTTTTTTTTCTTCATTTTCATACGAATTTTCTCTCGGCCACAAAAATGTGTAACGAATCAGTGATTTTTACTTAAACTAATTGCTATGTATTGGGTATTGAGAATTGGCTGAGAAATCATGTCAAGATTATAAAGAAGAACTTTTTTTAACCAGTTGTTATCATATCACATCGTAGCCTAATCATCTAGTTTAAATCAATTTTGTGAGTTGTTTTTTTCATGGTTTTTGCTCATTTCATTTTTGAATATTATCATGACATGGCAAATAGAATGAAAATAAATGACAATCATAAAAGCTCAAATACAAGCGCACACGGAGTCATAAAAGTTTAAACGCAGTTAATATGGTATAAGGTAAAATATTAAAGAAATTAAAAGAGTTAATTCATTAAAACTAAAACAGTTTACCTAAAATATGAAATTTGCGAATGCAATAAGTCTGTATATACTATGACCATCATAGCTCATAGCTACAGTCTATGATTATAGCCCACAACTACACTCTATGACTATGGCCAATTACTATAGTCTACGAGAACCGATTATGTCTATAGTCTACGAATATATACTATAACTATATTCTACGTCTTTAGACTATGACTATAGTCTAGACTATAGTCTACGACTATGACTACAGTATAAGACTATGACTATAGACTACGGTTATGACTATAGCCTATGCTTATAACCAAAGACTATGTCAATGACTATAGTCTATGACTATAGTCTACGACTAAGACTATAGTCTACGACTATGACTACAGCCTATCATTATAACCTACGACTATGACTATAGTCAATGTCTATGACTATTGTCTATGACTATAGTCAATGTCTATGACTATTGTCTATGACTACGACTATTGTCTATGACTATGATTATTGTCTATGACTGTAGTCTACGACAATGACTATAGTCCATGACTATACAAAGTAACTGCATTACTGAACCGTCTCTATCACAGATACTAAAGAATTTGTTAAAATAAAAACCATTCCTTTAAATCCCTTACAGTTATATTTAACCAACATTTCCTACACCTTTTAACAGCTACATACTTTTACATGTAAGCACAACACACTATACTTACATAGCAAATTTATGTTTTATTTTTTTGGCTGGCAATTTCTTTAGTCACTATTTGTTTAACTTCTTTCTTTGGGATAGCAAAACAGACACAGCGACACAAACAGAAGCCGCTACAAATAATAAAAATAATAATCAACACCTACACCAAGTGTGCCCGTCTGTCCCAGTGGACGGTGGCTCTTAACACTAACAAGACTATGCTTTACAAAATTATAAAAAAGTAAAAAAAAACACCTAAAAACACTTATATGACAGTGTAAATATAGTGCTGGAGCACACACTTTTTTAGGCACATCAAAAACCAACCAAAAATGGTCACAACTAAATGTGTTCTTTTTAAACCAGTTTTCCAAGCAAATTTTACTAAAGGGAACGAATTGTTAAGATTTGTGAATGGAGTAAAAATTCCATACTCACAGAGGTTTTTACTCACCTTTTAATGAAAACGGTGAGGTGAATTATATACAAAACAGCAAAGACAGCAACCCTAAGGTTTGAGTTTTTACCACTAAGTAATTTTTAGTACAGACAACACTAACAAACAAAAGATGTTGCCAACATAAACATGAAATTACAAAGCGCCGCATATGTTATGTATGTTAAGACTAGTCATAGTCTAGTCATAGTCTAGTCATAGTCTAGTCATAGTCTAGTCATAGTCTAGTCATAGTCTAGTCATAGTCTAGTCATAGTCTAGTCATAGTCTAGTCATAGTCTAGTCATAGTCTAGTCATAGTCTAGTCATAGTCTAGTCATAGTCTAGTCATAGTCTAGTCATAGTCTAGTCATAGTCTAGTCATAGTCTAGTCATAGTCTAGTCATAGTCTAGTCATAGTCTAGTCATAGTCTAGTCATAGTCTAGTCATAGTCTAGTCATAGTCTAGTCATAGTCTAGTCATAGTCTAGTCATAGTCTAGTCATAGTCTAGTCATAGTCTAGTCATAGTCTAGTCATAGTCTAGTCATAGTCTAGTCATAGTCTAGTCATAGTCTAGTCATAGTCTAGTCATAGTCTAGTCATAGTCTAGTCATAGTCTAGTCATAGTCTAGTCATAGTCTAGTCATAGTCTAGTCATAGTCTAGTCATAGTCTAGTCATAGTCTAGTCATAGTCATAGTCTAGTCATAGTCATAGTCTAGTCATAGTCATAGTCTAGTCATAGTCTAGTCATAGTCTAGTCATAGTCTAGTCATAGTCTAGTCATAGTCTAGTCATAGTCTAGTCATAGTCTAGTCATAGTCTAGTCATAGTCTAGTCATAGTCTAGTCATAGTCTAGTCATAGTCTAGTCATAGTCTAGTCATAGTCTAGTCATAGTCTAGTCATAGTCTAGTCATAGTCTAGTCATAGTCTAGTCATAGTCTAGTCATAGTCTAGTCATAGTCTAGTCATAGTCTAGTCATAGTCTAGTCATAGTCTAGTCATAGTCTAGTCATAGTCTAGTCATAGTCTAGTCATAGTCTAGTCATAGTCTAGTCATAGTCTAGTCATAGTCTAGTCATAGTCTAGTCATAGTCTAGTCATAGTCTAGTCATAGTCTAGTCATAGTCTAGTCATAGTCTAGTCATAGTCTAGTCATAGTCTAGTCATAGTCTAGTCATAGTCTAGTCATAGTCTAGTCATAGTCTAGTCATAGTCTAGTCATAGTCTAGTCATAGTCTAGTCATAGTCTAGTCATAGTCTAGTCATAGTCTAGTCATAGTCTAGTCATAGTCTAGTCATAGTCTAGTCATAGTCTAGTCATAGTCTAGTCATAGTCTAGTCATAGTCTAGTCATAGTCTAGTCATAGTCTAGTCATAGTCTAGTCATAGTCTAGTCATAGTCTAGTCATAGTCTAGTCATAGTCTAGTCATAGTCTAGTCATAGTCTAGTCATAGTCTAGTCATAGTCTAGTCATAGTCTAGTCATAGTCTAGTCATAGTCTAGTCATAGTCTAGTCATAGTCTAGTCATAGTCTAGTCATAGTCTAGTCATAGTCTAGTCATAGTCTAGTCATAGTCTAGTCATAGTCTAGTCATAGTCTAGTCATAGTCTAGTCATAGTCTAGTCATAGTCTAGTCATAGTCTAGTCATAGTCTAGTCATAGTCTAGTCATAGTCTAGTCATAGTCTAGTCATAGTCTAGTCATAGTCTAGTCATAGTCTAGTCATAGTCTAGTCATAGTCTAGTCATAGTCTAGTCATAGTCTAGTCATAGTCTAGTCATAGTCTAGTCATAGTCTAGTCATAGTCTAGTCATAGTCTAGTCATAGTCTAGTCATAGTCTAGTCATAGTCTAGTCATAGTCTAGTCATAGTCTAGTCATAGTCTAGTCATAGTCTAGTCATAGTCTAGTCATAGTCTAGCCATAGTCTAGTCATAGTCTAGTCATAGTCTAGTCATAGTCTAGTCATAGTCTAGTCATAGTCTAGTCATAGTCTAGTCATAGTCTAGTCATAGTCTAGTCATAGTCTAGTCATAGTCTAGTCATAGTCTAGTCATAGTCTAGTCAAAGGTGAGTCCTAATAACCAATTCACAATCTAATAAGTATTTCATCTAGTTTCAATGATAGATGAAAGAGATTAGTGATTTTTCTAAAGAATTTCTCTTCATTACTAATTTGCTTGTGGTAGCTGTTGGAAGTTGCTTCATTTTTTGCTAACTCCTAAAATTAGTCAATGATTTAGTTTTAATTTTCCTGCATATTATCACTCACCACATAAGCCTTAAAGTATACTATAGAAAAGTAAACAATTGTTGAATTTTCCATAATGAATTCATTTCTATAGACATTTAGACAGTCAGCAGAAGGAAAGAAATATTTTTAGTATGCGTGTCTTAACAGCGGAAAATCAAACCTTCAAAGTTTATTTCCACTGAAATACCAAAAAAGTAATAAAAACTTTAATACACACTCGTTCTAGTAATTAGATAGATTATTTATGAATCTATATAAATATACTAGACTGACCCGGTGCGCTTCGCTACCCCTGTCGATGTAAAAATCGGTTCAGCCGTTTAGTAATTATTGTTTAAAAACTAAAGGTACCAATTTTACCCGTTTTTCCCCCTTTTTATCCCTTTCTGGTCCAAGTATTGAAAAAATTTATAGCCTATTGACGCTTCCAAGTAAGGATCTATCTACGTTCCAAATTTCAATAAAATCGGTTCAGCCGTTTAGGCGTGATGCTCAAACAAACAAACAAACAAACAAACAAACAAATAAACAAACAAACTTACAAAGACATTTATATATTTATATAGATAAATGTCTTTGTAAGTTTGTTTGTTTGTTTGTTTATTTGTTTGTTTGTTTGTTTGTTTGTTTGTTTGTTTGTTTGTTTGTTTGTTTGTTTGTTTGTTTGTTTGTTTGTTTGTTTGTTTGTTTGTTTGTTTGTTTGTTTGAGCATCACGCCTAAACGGCTGAACCGATTTTATTGAAATTTGGAACGTAGATAGATGCTTACTTGGAAGCGTCAATAGGCTATAAATTTGTTTAATACTTGGACCAGAAAGGCATAAAAAGGGGGAAAAACGGGTAAAATTGGTACCTTTAGTTTTTAAACAATAATTACTAAACGGCTGAACCGATTTTTACATCGACAGGGGTAGCGAAGCGCACCGGGTCAAGCTAGTAAATTATAAAGGAATTTAACAAAAGTTAAAATCAACAGTAAACATCATTACAAAATTATTAATAAAAGAAATACATACATAAATAAATTAAACATTTAATCCATTAATATCGTATTTAGAAAACAAAACGAAAATAAGTTTTTGTTCATTTGTTTGACTATTAATGACATGAACGTTTAGTTGAATAATTATTATTTTTTTATCATAATTGCCAAGTAATTGGTATTAATTTTAATGCTTAGATTGATTTGCTCTTCTTAAAGATTGTGTTTTCGTGCATTCTTTAGCAGACTGTAGAATTTCACACCTTCGTTTTAAGAAGAATTTAGCATTTTTTATTATTTTTTGTTAAACACGTGTTGAATTTCACTGTCAACATTTAAACATGTGTGCAAGTTAGTGTTTTCTGGTAGGAAAGGTAGAGTTGGTGAAAAGGGGTCTCAGAGGGAAAAAATAGCATGTTGATTTTTTGTTGGCTGATTATCTTAAGCGGATTTTTCTATTTGTCTTTGACTAAGTATATTTGTTTTATTCCCCTGTTTTGCTTAAGGCTTTAGCACACATTGTTATGTTATTGAACGTTTAATGCTTAACCCTTTAAGGGGGAAAATCGTAGAAGATAACAGATTCTGGAAAATGCAAGCGATATGAAATAAAAGAGTCCAATGGATTTAAAGTTGCAGCTTAGAATAGCAAAGTCTAGTATTGTTTAATTTAGACTAGTAGATTCGAAAAGAGTCGACGATGGCGTCTAGTATTGTCGACTAGAGAGTCCAGTGGAGTCGACTACAGAGTCCAGTAGAATCGACTAGAAAGTCTGGCTTAGTCGACTAGAGTGTCTAGTAGAGTCGGCTACAGATTATATTAGAGTCGTGAGGAAAGTCTAATAGCGTCGACTAGAGTGTCTAGTAGAATCGATTGGAGAGTCTGCTAGAGCCAACTAGAGAGTCGACTAGAGAGTATAGTAGAGTCGGCTACAGATTATATTAGAGTCTAGAGGAGAGTATAATAGAGTCGATTAGAGAGTCTAGTAGAGTCTATTGGAGAGTCTAGTAGAGTCGACTACAGAGTCTTGTAGAGTCGGCTACAGATTCTAGTAGAGTCGATTGGAGAATCCTGTAGAGTAAATTGGAGAGTCTAGTAGAGTTGACTATAAATTCTCATGTAGTTGACTAGAGAGTCTTGTAGAGTCAACTATATAGTCTAGTAGAGTCAACTACATAGTCTAGTAGAGTCGACTAGAGAGTCTAGTGGAGTCGACTACATAGTTGAGTAGAGTCGACTAGAGAGTATAGTAGATTCGACTAGAGACTCGTATAGTCGACTAAATAGTCTAGTAGAGCCGAGTAGTGAGTCTAGTAGAGTCGATTTGAGCCTATAGTTTGGTAGAATCCAGGTCTCCATACCCAAAGTGGTTAATAATTTTAAAAACCCATTTAAACCCATCATCACATGCTCGCCACAATAATCAATGCACTGCACACACTACAAAGTACACGATGAATGAGTATTGATTTCCTTTTAGTGTAAAATACTACACTTCCAAACATGTGTCCGCAGATACCCATAGTCGTCGTACATATTAATGTGTGTGAATGCCATCATCTCCGTCCATACGTTCCCGCTTTAGTCTATACATACTTTAGTTTTGACCATTCATTTGAACTCTAAGAACAGCATGTTGTTCTTTTTCTCTGTTTTTGGTATTTTCAAAAGGTTTTTAAGTGCAACTGCCACAGCAATAATAACAACTACAACTGCGGAAAGTTTATTGTCATCGACCACTAAAAAACCAAACCAAAGCAACCAACCAAACCCATGCCTTCCTTCATCCATTCAACGCCATGATTATGGGGCGTGAATGTCAGAGAATGTATGCAAGTGCAAGACTCTAATGCTATTTTTAGTTTTGAGTTCGCTGTGTGTCCGAGCTGTTTTAAGAATAGAACATGTGACTATTTTTAAATTATTCATTAACCGGCCAAACAGACACATGTGGACAATAGATTCATTTAATCGATGGCTGTTTGTTGAAAATTGCTGTGTATTGTTGGCTTTAGTTGTCATTTGGTTGTGTTCATAAAGTGCATGTAGAGACAAATGTATGCAGCCGTAAAAAATCATGTGACTTCATCATTTTCTTTTGATTGTTATATAAAAATTTTACATATGTATGTATGGATGTTTGTACATTTTTACATTTAATCGTGCCATTAAAATGTGTACGAGCGTCATAAAAAACAAATTATGTATTTTGAAAATGTGTGTAAAAGATTCTAATAATTGTCTTGTCATTTTCATTTATTGCTTTTATACAAACTTGTAATAATAATAATAATAATGAATAATAATTTTCTATAGTAACTGAATATTTTTGCTATGATGAAAATATTAATAATTTTTATTAACTGGAATTTTTGGAGGGTTAAAAGAATGTAAAGAAATATTTTATTTTTCGACTAGCAGAGCCAAGTGGAGAGTCTAGCAAAATCGTCTAGAGAGGCGAGTGGACTAGACTAGAGACTCTCTTGTAGAGTCGTACAGACTCTAAGGTGAATACATATTTATATTCGACTAGCAGAGCCGGCTATATACTTAGTCTAGCAAAGTCATGTCTGAAGTCTACTTGAGAGGGTAGTGGAGTCGACTAGATAGTCCAATAGATTCGACTAGAGGGTATAGTAGAATCGACGAGAGACTGGACTAGGAGTTTAGTAGATTCGATCAGATAGTCTAATTGAATCGACGAGAGAGTATAGTGTCGGTATAGAAGAGTCGACGAGAGACTCGACTAGGAGTCTTGTAGGTTCGACCAGATAGTCTAAAAGAATCGACGAGGGAGTCTAGTAGAGTCGTCTAGAGAATCTAGTGCAGTCAACGAGATGGTCTAGTTGAGTCTACGAGATAATCTAAGAAAGTCGACTAAAGTACTTATACGTCGATTAAACACTCTAATGGAGTCGTTCAAACTCTCTAGAAGAGTCATCCAGACTCTCTAGTAGAGTCGTCCAGATTTCCTAGTAGAGTCATTCAGACTCTCTAGTGGACTCTTTCAGACTCTCTAGTAGAGTCTTTAAGACTCTCTAGTGGAGTCTTCTAGAGTCTCTAGAAGAGTCATCCAGACTCTCTAGAAGAGTTGACTAGATTTTGTAGAAGAGTCGTTCAGACTCTCTAGTGGAGTCTTCCAGACTCTCTAGTGGAGTCTTCTAGAGTCTCTAGAAGAGTCATCCAGACTCTCTAGAAGAGTTGACTAGATTTTGTAGAAGAGTCGTTCAGACTCTCTAGTGGAGTTTTCCATACTCTCTAGTGGAGTCTTCAAGACTCTCTAGTGGAGTATTCCAGACTCTCTAGTAGAGTATTCCAGACTCTACAGTAGAGTCGTGCAGACTCTAGTAGCGTCAACAAGATTCTCTAGTAGAGTCTAGTAGATTCGTGTAGACTCTTTAGTGGAGCCGTCCAAACTCTCCAGTAGAGTCGTCCAGACTCTTTAGAAGAGTCGTCCAGACTCTTTAGAAGAGTCGTCCAGACTATCTAGTAGAGTCGTCCAGACTCTCTAGTAGAGTCTTCCAGAATTTATGGTGAAGTCGTCCAGACTCTCTCTAGACTCTAGTAGAGTCAACTAGACTCGTGCAGACTCACTAGTCGAGTTGTCCAGACTTTATAGTAGAGTCGTCCAGACATTATGGTGAAGTCGTGTAGACTATCTAGTAGAGTCGTTCAAACTCTCTAGAAGAGTCGTCCAGACTCTCTAGTAGAGTCGCCCAGACTCTAGTAGAGTCGTTCAGACTATATATTACAGGCTTCCGGACTTTATGGTGAATTCGTGTAGTCTCTCTAGTGGAGTCCTCCAAACATTCTAGAAGAGTCCTGCAGACTCTAGTAGAGTCGTTCAGACTATCTGTTACAGGCTTCCGGACTTTATGGTGAAGTCGTGTAGTCTCTCTAGTAGAGTTGTCCAAACATTCTAGAAGAGTCGTCCATACTCTCTAGTAGAGTCCTCCAGACTGTAGTAGAGTCGTTTAGACTATCTAGTAAAGTCTTCCGGGCTTCATGGTGAAGTCGTCCAGACTCTCTAGTGGAGTCATCCAGACTCTCTAATGGAGTCGTCCATATTCTCTAGAAGAGTTGTTTAGAGTCTCTAGTAGAGTCTCGCCAGTGGACTTGGCAAGACTCTATTAGCGATAAAAATTGTATAAGTTTGTTAATTTTATTAATATTTATTACCTCCATTCAAAATACCTTGACAATTATCTTGTGTTTATAATCTTAACATTTGGTTTATGTCTCCACTAATTGCATTTTCGTTTACTAAAATGCCTGCCATCTAATTGTTTCATTATCATGTTCAATGTCAGCTTTTACTGCGAGGACCATTAATACTTATTTACTCATTCGTGCGTTATTGCACCCACCCTCAGTCACCTTGTTATTGGTATTTATTATTGTTATTAGTTATTTATAAATGTTTCAAGTAGTTTGCTCGGCCAGTTTATCTGATTTTAAAACGTTCATAATAAAAATAAATAAAACAAATCTTTTGTTTTTGTTCAAATTGTCATTGCTTTGTTTTAATTTATGAGTACAATTGTTTACAATTTTGTACCAAAAATGGTGAAACACATAAAAATGTTATTAAATTTTTTTGCCGACTTATTTATTGCTAACCAAAACGGTAAGTGTGTGATCGTTTTTATTTTGTTGTTTGTCACCAAAAAATGGAGTATTTGTCAGTAAAGTGTGTTTGCTACATGTTAAGTCATGTTGCGCTGTACGCTGTTGTAAGTACCCTACTGCATAGCATTAATTTAAAGGCACAAATTAATGAAATTTGGGAAGATCTGTTTTACAGCAATTCAGTTTTCTATGCTGCTCATTTACTTTTATCTCTGGCCACTCTATATCACATGCAAGAAAACCAGTCTAAATTATAAAAAAAAAATTAAGAAAAATAACCGTCATTTGTCATTGAGACTTAAAAAGAATTTAAAATTGAAATCAATGCACTAATTGAGATTTTATTTTAATGCACTTGTCAAGTGTATCTTTGGTTTCAGTTTTATTTCCCTGTGGGTGTAACTATAATGAAACAAGTCTGGCAGAAGTTTTTTTATTTCTTTTCTCAGTTGTTAATCTAAATTAAAAAAAATAATTAATCAAAACTAATTGGATATAAATATTAATGTAAATAGCTATGCATATGAGTGTTAAACCAAAAACATATAAATAAATAATAAAAAAAGACTAATAATAATTATTTATGTGTCATTTCCTGATCGTAATGGACATTTGAATTGGATTAAAAAAAATAAACAAGTTTAATAAAATTTATTTTAAGAAAAGTTACACGACATATAAAATTAAACTTTGTGCATAAATGTTATACTTTGCAGATGGAAATGTACCAAATACATTTTCCATAGAAAAATTTGTCCCAAATTGATAATTTTGAAGGGTACATATCTGACATTTATTTTCACTTAGTTATTAAACATCATAGTGTAAGTATGTCGAATTTTATGCCAACAAGGCGTCATATGCGGGAAGTTTTGCTTTATTTCATTAGTTTGAAAAAAAAGTGCCGCTGAAGGCCACCGATTGCTCACCAAAGCCTATGGTGAATGTGTTCCATCGGTATCAACGTGCGAGAGATGGATTGTTCGTCCAGTAGTGGTGATTTTGACACTGAATACAAAGATCGCCCAGGCCAGCCAAAAAAGTTTGATGAGCAAGATTTGGTGGCATTACTCCATGAAGATTGTTGCCAAACTCAGCAAATGCTTGCAAAATAATTCGGAGCTACTCAATCAGCAATTTCAAAACTTTTGCGAGAACAGGATTCATTCAAAAGCAGGGAAATTGTGTACCACATACAGAGAAAACAAATTCGTAATAACAACCGAATTTGTTGACAATGTGATTTTCCATGTCCGAAATTGAACGCTACAAAAGAAAATCATTTTTGCACCAAACCATTTCTTGAGATGAAAAAAGAGTCCTTTCGAAACCAAAGCCAAATATCCATGGCGCTAAGGTAATGCCCGATATTTTGGTGGGACTCTAGTAGAGTCATCCAGAGTCTCAAGCAGAGTCGTCCAGACTCTCTAGTATAGTCATCCAGACTCTCTATAAGAGTCGACTAGACTTTCGAGTAGAGTCATCCAGACTCTCTAGACGAGTCGACTAGTGGAGTCGTCCACATTCTCTAGTAGAGTCGTCCAGACTATCTGGTAGAGTTCGTCCAAACTCTCTAGTAGAGTCGTCCAGACTATCTGGTAGAGTTCGTCCAGACTCTCTAGTAGAGTCGTTCAGACTCTCTAGTAGAGTCGTCCACATTTTCTAGTAGAGTCGTCTAGACTCTCTAGTAAAGACGTCCAAAGTCTCTAATAGAGTCGTCTAGTCTCTCTAGTGGAGTCGTCCAGACTATCTGGTAGAGTTCGTCCAGACTCTCTAGTAGAGTCGTCCAGAATCTATAGTAGAGTCGTCCTGAATTTTTAGTAGAGTTGTCAAGACTCTCTAATAGAGTCGTCCAGAGTCCCTAGTAGAGTCGCCCAAACATTATAGTACAGTCATCCAGACTCTCTAGTACAGACGTCCAAACTCTCTAGTAGAGTCGTCGAGACTCTCTAGTGGAGTTGTCCAGACTATCTGGTAGAGTTCTTCCTGACTCTCTATTAGATTCGTCCAGACTCTCTATTAGAGTCGTCGAGACTCTATAGTAGAGTCGTCCAGACTATCTGGTAAAGTTCGTCCAGATTCTTTAGTAGAGTCGTCCAGATTCTCTAGAGGAATTGTTCAGACTCTTTAATAGAGTCGTCCATACTCTTTAGTAGACTCATCAAGATAATTGTCAAGGTATTTAAAAACGTTTGTGAGCAGCAGGATTCAACCAATAGCAAGGAGATTTGGTACCATACGAATTGAAGAGAGATCGTATTTCAGCCGTTTGATCGGGCTTCAAGCCGACACCAAAGCCAAAAATCCATGGCGCTAAGGTAATTCTCTGTATTTGGGGGGAACAAAAGAGCTATTATGAGCTGCTGTAATCTGACCAGACCATCACAGGGAACCTGTAGAGAATGCAACTGATTAGTTTGAAGCGAGCATTGGCCGAAAAATGACCTGAATATGAGGCCAGACATGAAACTGTAATATTCCATCATGACAACACTCGGCCACATGTTGCGATACCTGTTAAAAAGTATTTAGAATGAAGTGGTTGGTAAGTTTTCCCTCAACCGCTTTATAGTCTTGTCCTACTACTATTTGTTTCGATCGAAGTAGAGCGCTTTATCTGGGATACGCTTCACTTTCGAACAGAGTATCCGATATTGTCTTGATTCAAAAGATGAGCAGTTCTTTTGGCTCGAAATCCATAACAATGGCCAGTACTTTGAATTGTACAAATGGTTCAAAGCAAAAGCTAAATTCCTCATTTGTAAGTCATACACCCTATATGTATGGCCCTAATGGATTTCTCTCAAGAAAAATGTATCCCAAATCAATTTTTCTATAGAAAAATTTGTCCTAAATTGAATTTTCGGGTGCAAAATTAGGACCCAAATTATTTTTCTGTAAAATAATTTGTCCAAATTGATTTTGCTATAGAAAACGTTGTCCCAAATTAATTATTCTATCGAAAATTTTGGGACAAATAGATTTTTCTATAGAAAACTTTGTCCCAAAAAGATTTTTCTATAGAAAAAATCTTCCTTAATTGATTTTCCTATAAACGAAGTGTCCCAATGTCATTTTTCTATTGACAAATTTGTACCAAATTGATTTTTCTATAGAAGAAAATTGTCTCAAATTATTTATTCTTTTGAAATATTTGACCCAAATCAAATTTTCTACAGAAAACTTGTCCCAAAATGAATTTTCTATAGAAAAAGTTTTCCAAATGAAGTTTTCTTTATAAAGTTTTTTTCAGAATGGATTTTTCCATAGAAAAATTTGCCCCAAATTATTTGTTCATTTAAAGAAATAGTCCCAAAGTTATTTTTCTATGGCTAATTGTGTCACAAATTGCACTTACTATAGAAATATATGTCCCAATTTGATTTTTCTATAAAAAAAATTTCCCAAATTGATTTTCCTATAGAAGAAGTATATAGAAAAATTTGTCCCTAATTTATTTTTCTATATAAAGTTTTTTCCAGAAGTGATTTTTCTATAGAAAAAATTGACCCAAATTGATTTTTTTATGGCAAAATTTGTTGCTTTTGCTACAGAAATATTTATCCCAAATAAATTTTTCTATAGAAAAAGTTGTCCCAATGTACCATTTCTATTGAGAATGTGTCACAAATTTATTTTTCCTTATAAAGTTTTTTTCAAAATGACTTTTTCTTTAGAAAGTTGCTCCAAATAGATTTTCTATTGGAAACTTTGTTCCAAATTGATTTTTCTATTACAAAATTTTTCATTTGCTATAGAAATATTTTACAAATTCTTTATTTTGATTATAAAATTTTCTCGCGAAACAAAATGTTTCTAAGTTTTACTGAGAAAATAGATAACCATCATACTAAGGGGAAACAAATTGGCGTCAAAATGTGTTTTTCTTTTAGTTACCAATAAAAAAATAATTATTTTTTTTTTAAGAAAATGACATACTACCTGAAAACGTGCGTATTTACGGAAGAAGATAATGTTTAGCAAAAAAAGCACGCGTCCACATTGTGTCATACGATTGATTTTCTTCTTTCTTCATTGTTTCTCTATGATATTTGTATTGTTTTGCTTTTTTTTGCAACAAAAAAAAAAAGTAATCACGATAAAAAAATTCAACAAAAAGCAAACTGTATTAAAAAATGTAAAAAAAAAAATAACAAAACATTAGTTGTTAATAAAAAAACTAAATACAAACGGAAAACATAAAGTTAAAATGCATTCACACAAAATGCACACTTTTCGTTTTACGGGTGAAAAACGTTTCAAATAAAACTAAATACACAACAACAACAAAAAAAAAAGATTATTGCTAAAAATATATTGAAAAAAAAAAACAACCAAACTTAATACAGGAAATGCAGCAAAAAAAAACACACATAAATAGACAATAAAACAAAAAGTTAATAATGAATTGGAAATGATATAAAAAACAACTATTTTTAACAATATACATAGAAAAACAAAACTACACACACTTTTCTTATTGGCATCAAATCATCAAAATTTTTTTTTTTTTAGACATTAGACAAGTTAATAGAGTAACGGAATATAGACAAAAAATCGCTTTGTTGTTTCATCTGTTTTTTATTGACGTGTTTTTTCTATTGTGTAGCAGGTGTTTAAAATGAGTTTATTTTGATTTTGTAACACAATTTTAAACAAACTAAATAAAGATTTTTTTTTTTTTTAATTTAAAAGGAAATTTTGAAATTAAGCAACAGTATTAAAGATACAAATCTGTTTCCTCTACAAAAAAAAAAAAAAAATAGAAAATAGTAAACATTATAGAATTGTTAATTAATTTGGGACACATTTTTCTATAGATTTCATTTGGGAAACACTTTTCTATAGAAAAGTAAATTTGGGACAAATATTTTAATTTTTTCTATGGAAAAGTCAATATGTCACAAACTTTTCTATAAAAAAAATTGGAGACAAATTTTACTGAAGTTGGTGTAAATTTTTCTAAAGAAAAATAAATTTTGGAAAAAAAAAATTACATTAAGACAAATTTTTTATGAAAAATTCATTTGGGACAATTCTTTTAAATAAAATTCATTTGGGAAAATTTTTTGAAAAAAAAAAAAAATTAATTTGGGACAAATTTTTTTAAAGAACAATTAATTTGCGAACATTTTATTATATTAAAAATAAATTGGGACAATTTAATTAAGAAAAATTAATCTGGCATAATTTTTTTTAAAGAAAAATTTATTTGTGACAAATTTAAGAAAACAAATTAAATTGGGACAAATTTGTTTAAAGAAAATAATTAATTTGGGACAATTTTTTTCTTTTTAAAGAAAAATTTATTTGGGTCAAATTAAAAAAAAATTAAATTGGGACGAATTTGTTTAAAGAAAAATTCATTTGGAACAAATTTGTTTAAAGAACATTTTGTTTGGGCACATTTTTCTATAGGAAACACTTTTCTATAGAAAAGAAAATTTGCGACAAATATTTTAATCTTTTCTATAGAAAAGTCAAATTGTCATAAACTTATCTATAAAAAAAAATTGGATGTAAATTTTTCTAAAGAAAAATAAATTTCGGAAAAAAATGTTTAAAGAAAAATTAATTTAAGTAAAATTTTACAATAGAAAAATTCATTTGGGACATTTCTTTTAAAGTAAAATTCATTTGGGACAATTTTTTTAAAGAAAAATTAATTTGGGACAAATTAAAAAAAAATTAAATTGGGACAAATTTGTTTAAAGGAGAATGCATTTGGGACAAATTTTTGAAGGAAAATTAAATTGGGACAATTTGTTTGTAAGAAAAATTTATTTGGGACAAATTAAAAAAAAATAAATTGGGGAAAAAAATAAAATTAGGACAAATTTGTTTAAAGAAAAATTAATTTGGGACAAATTTGTTTAAAAAAAATTAATTTGGAAATCTGGCATAATTTTTTTAATGAAAAATTAATTTGGGACAAATTTAAAAAAATTAAATTGGAAACATTTTTTTAAAGAAAATTCATTTAGGACAAATTTGCTTAAAGAAGAATTCATTTGGGGAACAATTTTTCACGAAAAATTAATTTGGGACACATTTTTTTAAAGAAAAATAAATTTGGGAAAAATTTGTTTAAAGTAAAACTAAATTTGGACTAATTTCATTGAAGAAAAATTAATTAGGGAAACATTTTTTAAAGTAAAACTCAATTGGGACTAATTACTTTAAAGAAAAATTAATTTAGGAAACATTTTTTTAAAGAAAAGCTAAATTAGGACCAATTTGTATAAAGAAAAAATTATTTGGAAGAATAATATTTAGGGACAAATTTTTTTAAAGAATAATTATTTTGTGACAAATTTGTTTTATTTGGTTTAAAGAATAATCAATTTGGGACAAATTTTTTCAAAGAAAAATTAATTTGTGACAACTTTGGTAAAGAAAAGTTAATATGGGACAAATTTTTAAAATAAAAATTAATTTGGGACAAATTTATTAAATTAAATTTATTTGGGAAAAACTTTTTAAAGAAAACTTTATTTTTGTAAAATTTTGTTATATAAAAATTCATTTGGGACAATTTATTTAGAGACAAATTTAATTGGGACACATTTTTTTTTAAAGAAAAATTAATTTGGGAAAAAATATTTTAATAAAAAAATTTATTTAGGACAAATTTAAAAAAAAAAATTAAATTTGGACAAATTTTTGTAAGGAAAAATTAAATTGGGACAATTTTTTATAAGAAAAAGTTAATTTTGGATAAATTTTTTTTAAGAAAACTTATTTTGAGAAACTTTTTTAAAGTAAAACTCAATTGGAACCAATTTCTTTAAAGAAAAATTAATTTGGGACAAATTTTTTTAAAAAAAATTAAATTTGGACAAATTTTAAAAAAAATAAAATAAAATTTGGAAAAATTTTTGTAAAGAAAAATTTATTTGGGACAAATTTCTTTAAAGACAAATTATGTTGTGCCAAAATTTGTTTAAGGAAAAATTCATCTGGAGATAATTTTCTTAAAGAATAATTCATTTGGGGCAACTTTTTTAAACAAAAATTAATTTAGGAAAACATTTTTCAAATAAAAGTTAAATTGGGACAAATTTAAAAAAAAAAATTTATTTGGGACAAATTTTAAAAAAAATAAAATAAAACTTGGACAAATTTTTTAAAGAAAAATTAATTCGGGAAAAAATTTTTTAAAGAAAAATAATTTTGTGGCAAAATTTTTTAAGGAAAAATCCATCTGGAGCTAATTTTCTTAAATAATAATTTATTTGGGACAACTCTTTTAACAAAAATTAATTTGGGACAACTTTTTTAAACAAAAGTTAAATTGGGACAAATTTTTTTAAAGAAAAATTATTTTGTGCCAAATTTGTATAAGGAATAATTCATCTGAAGCTAATTTTCTTAAATAATTATTTATTTGGGACAACTTTTTTAAACAAAAACTAATTAAAAAAAAAAATTTTAAAGAAAAGTTAAATTGGGACAAATTTTTTTAAAGAAAAATTAATTTAGAAACATTTTTTAAATAAAAATTTATTTGGGACACACTTTTTTAAAGAAAACTTCATTTCTGTCAAATTTTTCTATAAAAAAATTCATATGGGGCAAATTTTGCTATAGAAAAAGCTAATTGTGAGAAATGTTTCTTTAGAAAAATCAATTTGGAAGAAATTTTTCAATAGAAAAATCAATTTGGGAGACATTATTCTATAGCAAAATCAATTTGAAAGAAATTTTTCTATAGAAAATCAATTTGGGACAAATTTTTCTATAGATAAAACTAATTGAGAGCAATGTTTATATAAAAAATTAACTTCGGACATATTTTTCTATAAGAAAATCAATTTGTCCAAAATTTTTCTGTAGAAAACTTTACATTTTGAGTCAGCAAAAACCCCACTCAATTGTAGTATGAAAAGCAAGAGACGATAAAATCACTTTTTATTGTTGGTGTTTTGTCGAAGCTTTGGTATTTTTTCAAATAATTCATGAGTGCCTGTAGCTCTCAGTTGCTTTATAGTTTTATTTGTATAATGTCTTAAGTTTACCTAAAGTCATTGAAATAAAGTTTCCTAATAATCTAACTTAAGCAATCAGTGAAATGAGCATAGGATCTTGATTATCCTCCAACAAAAAAATTCAGTGAATTTATCAATAATTAAATTGGGAATTTAACACACACATAAAATAATATTTTCTATAGAAAAATTTATTTTGGGAAAAATTTTTATATAAAAATAATAATTTGAGAACAAATTTAGGACAATTTGTTTTATAGAAAAATCAATTTATATTGATCAAGTTTGTGTACCGATTCGAAGTATATTTGGCTACCAAAGTTTAAAGGTATATTTTAGACATCATTAAACTCAATTATTGAAATCAAAAGTTAGTATTTTTATAATTTAAATGATTTATATAATATCGGTAACGGTATTTACGATTACATTGATTACGGTAATTACATTTATATCGGTAACGGTAGTTGAGCTGAAATGGTACTCCAGGGGACCAGCCAACCTTGATATTTACATAAAAAATCGTGTATTTAGTCCAGACTCCAACCTATCTAGTTGAACAATTACAAACATTTACATTTTTCTATTTAAAACTAAAAAAACAAATTTTCTGTATTTATTTGATTTAAGGAAATTACACAAATTACAAAAGAAATTAAAAATACAATTGTTAAATAGTAAAACAATTACACTTAGTGTAGTATGTAATACATGTTTGCGTTTATTTTCAACAAAGTAGGAAATAAATACGAATAAATTGTAGTTACAATTTGTTTTTTTTTTAAATAATGCTCTATGTGCTAGTGTTTTAATTTATATCGTTCTGTTTTAAATGCATATTTTTATTGTTGCTGTCTCTATTTTTATATCAGCATTTCTTTTATTTGCTTATTTTTTCCATTACATATTTTCATCTTTTGAACTAAATTCTCCACATTCATTTATTTTAATTGATTTGACACTTTGTAATCACTCATATCATCACAAGAGTAAGTAAACAAGTGAAAGATCTCCAGAAAAGCAAACAATTTTAGAACCAAAACTTAGAGAAAGAATTTTACTAAAGTTAACTCTGCGTTATAGGGAAATTGATGACAACTTTAATTAAATTACTTTGTCTATGTTAGTTAAACCATTTCTAAGAGATTTTACTGTCTTAAAACAACTGTAGTTAAATTTTATAAAAAAATTTCATAAAATGTTTGTTTGTAAGACTAAGTGAGTGTAATATCGAACAACTAACATCTAGTTTTTGCACACTATTTTTTAATCATTTTTATTTGTGGCGAGTGCCAAGTGTCATCATCATCACCATCTTCATCATGCGAGCATTTCGTATGAAAGTCAGTGGCATAGACAATCACACTTTTTAATCGGAATGTTTATGAATGTGTCAGTTTCTTTGTTTGTTTTTTAGCTGTTGTTTTTCTTTTACATAAACTGACTGAAATATTCACTTACTTACTATAGCCAACGTATCTGTTACAAAATCATTTATTTAATAGAAATTAAACAAAGTAATAAATAAAAAAATGCGGAAAATTTTTAACTTTAGGAAATGCTACAAAATATATTGCACACTATAACAACTACCAAAATAAAAGAAAAAACTTAATTGATTAATATGGTTTCAGTTCTAGAGTTCTTGTTCAGTTCTAGTTCAGTTCTCGTTCAGTTCTAGTTCAGTTCTAGTTCAGTTCTAGTTCAGTTCTAGTTCAGTTCTAGTTCAGTTCTAGTTCAGTTCTAGTTCAGTTCTAGTTCAGTTCTAGTTCAGTTCTAGTTCTAGTTCAGTTCTAGTTCAGTTCTAGTTCAGTTCTAGTTCAGTTCTAGTTCATTTCTAGTTCAGTTCTAGTTCAGTTCTAGTTCAGTTCTAGTTCAGTTCTAGTTCAGTTCTAGTTCAGTTCTAGTTCAGTTCTAGTTCAGTTCTAGTTCAGTTCTAGTTCAGTTCTAGTTCAGTTCTAGTTCAGTTCTAGTTCAGTTCTAGTTCAGTTCTAGTTCAGTTCTAGTTCAGTTCTAGTTCAGTTCTAGTTCAGTTCTAGTTCAGTTCTAGTTCAGTTCTAGTTCAGTTCTAGTTCAGTTCTAGTTCAGTTCTAGTTCAGTTCTAGTTCAGTTCTAGTTCAGTTCTAGTTCAGTTCTAGTTCAGTTCTAGTTCAGTTCTAGTTCAGTTCTAGTTCAGTTCTAGTTCAGTTCTAGTTCAGTTCTAGTTCAGTTCTAGTTCAGTTCTAGTTCAGTTCTAGTTCAGTTCTAGTTCAGTTCTAGTTCAGTTCTAGTTCAGTTCTAGTTCAGTTCTAGTTCAGTTCTAGTTCAGTTCTAGTTCAGTTCTAGTTCAGTTCTAGTTCAGTTCTAGTTCAGTTCTAGTTCAGTTCTAGTTCAGTTCTAGTTCAGTTCTAGTTCAGTTCTAGTTCAGTTCTAGTTCAGTTCTAGTTCAGTTCTAGTTCAGTTCTAGTTCAGTTCTAGTTCAGTTCTAGTTCAGTTCTAGTTCAGTTCTAGTTCAATTCTAGTTCAATTCTAGTTCAGTTCTAGTTCAGTTCTAGTTCAGTTCTAGTTCAGTTCTAGTTCAGTTCTAGTTCAGTTCTAGTTCAGTTCTAGTTCAGTTCTAGTTCAGTTCTAGTTCAGTTCTAGTTCAGTTCTAGTTCAGTTCTAGTTCAGTTCTAGTTCAGTTCTAGTTCATTTCTAGTTCAGTTCTAGTTCAGTTCTAGTTCAGTTCTAGTTCAGTTCTAGTTCAGTTCTAGTTCAGTTCTAGTTCAGTTCTAGTTCAGTTCTAGTTCAGTTCTAGTTCAGTTCTAGTTCAGTTCTAGTTCAGTTCTAGTTCAGTTCTAGTTCAGTTCTAGTTCAGTTCTAGATCAGTTCTAGTTCAGTTCTAGTTCAGTTCTAGTTCAGTTCTAGTTCAGTTCTAGTTCAGTTCTAGTTCAGTTCTAGTTCAGTTCTAGTTCAGTTCTAGTTCAGTTCTAGTTCAGTTCTAGTTCAGTTCTAGTTCAGTTCTAGTTCAGTTCTAGTTCAGTTCTAGTTCAGTTCTAGTTCAGTTCTAGTTCAGTTCTAGTTCAGTTCTAGTTCAGTTCTAGTTCAGTTCTAGTTCAGTTCTAGTTCAGTTCTAGTTCAGTTCTAGTTCAGTTCTCGTTCAGTTCTAGTTCAGTTCTAGTTCAGTTCTAGTTCAGTTCTAGTTCAGTTCTAGTTCAGTTCTAGTTCTAGTTCAGTTCTAGTTCAGTTCTCGTTCAGTTCTAGTTCAGTTCTAGTTCAGTTCTAGTTCAGTTCTAGTTCATTTCTAGTTCAGTTCTAGTTCAGTTCTAGTTCAGTTCTAGTTCAGTTCTAGTTCAGTTCTAGTTCAGTTCTAGTTCAGTTCTAGTTCAGTTCTAGTTCAGT
The DNA here is from genome assembly GCA_942486065.2 of Calliphora vomitoria. Classification (NCBI taxonomy): domain Eukaryota; kingdom Metazoa; phylum Arthropoda; class Insecta; order Diptera; family Calliphoridae; genus Calliphora; species Calliphora vomitoria. The sequence continues at coordinate 10,071,821 of OW818030.2, read as the reverse complement.
TCTAGTTCAGTTCTAGTTCAGTTCTAGTTCAGTTCTAGTTCAGTTCTAGTTCAGTTCTAGATCAGTTCTAGTTCAGTTCTAGTTCAGTTCTAGTTCAATTCTAGTTCAGTTCTAGTTCAGTTCTAGTTCAGTTCTAGTTCAGTTCTAGTTCAGTTCTAGTTCAGCTCTAGTTCAGTTCTAGTTCAGTTCTAGTTCAGTTCTAGTTCAGTTCTAGTTCAGTTCTAGTTCAGTTCTAGTTCAGTTCTAGTTCAGTTCTAGTTCAGTTCTAGTTCAGTTCTAGTTCAGTTCTAGTTCAGTTCTAGTTCAGTTCTAGTTCAGTTCTAGTTCAGTTCTAGTTCAGTTCTCGTTCAGTTCTAGTTCAGTTCTAGTTCAGTTCTAGTTCAGTTCTAGTTCAGTTCTAGTTCAGTTCTAGTTCTAGTTCAGTTCTAGTTCAGTTCTAGTTCAGTTCTAGTTCAGTTCTAGTTCAGTTCTAGTTCAGTTCTAGTTCAGTTCTAGTTCAGTTCTAGTTCAGTTCTAGTTCAGTTCTAGTTCAGTTCTAGTTCAGTTCTAGTTCAGTTCTAGTTCAGTTCTAGTTCAGTTCTAGTTCAGTTCTAGTTCAGTTCTAGTTCAGTTCTAGTTCAGTTCTAGTTCAGTTCTAGTTCAGTTCTAGTTCAGTTCTAGTTCAGTTCTAGTTCAGTTCTAGTTCAGTTCTAGTTCAGTTCTAGTTCAGTTCTAGTTCAGTTCTAGTTCAGTTCTAGTTCAGTTCTAGTTCAGTTCTAGTTCAGTTCTAGTTCAGTTCTAGTTCAGTTCTAGTTCAGTTCTAGTTCAGTTCTAGTTCAGTTCTAGTTCAGTTCTAGTTCAGTTCTAGTTCAGTTCTAGTTCAGTTCTAGTTCAGTTCTAGTTCAGTTCTAGTTCAGTTCTAGTTCAGTTCTAGTTCAGTTCTAGTTCAGTTCTAGTTCAGTTCTAGTTCAGTTCTAGTTCAGTTCTAGTTCAGTTCTAGATCAGTTCTAGTTCAGTTCTAGTTCAGTTCTAGTTCAGTTCTAGTTCAGTTCTAGTTCAGTTCTAGTTCAGTTCTAGTTCAGTTCTAGTTCAGTTCTAGTTCAGTTCTAGTTCAGTTCTAGTTCAGTTCTAGTTCAGTTCTAGTTCAGTTCTAGTTCAGTTCTAGTTCAGTTCTAGTTCAGTTCTAGTTCAGTTCTAGTTCAGTTCTAGTTCAGTTCTAGTTCAGTTCTAGTTCAGTTCTAGTTCAGTTCTAGTTCAGTTCTAGTTCAGTTCTAGTTCAGTTCTAGTTCAGTTCTAGTTCAGTTCTAGATCAGTTCTAGTTCAGTTCTAGTTCAATTCTAGTTCAGTTCTAGTTCAGTTCTAGTTCAGTTCTAGTTCAGTTCTAGTTCAGTTCTAGTTCAGTTCTAGTTCAGTTCTAGTTCAGTTCTAGTTCAGTTCTAGTTCAGTTCTAGTTCAGTTCTAGTTCAGTTCTAGTTCAGTTCTAGTTCAGTTCTAGTTCAGTTCTAGTTCAGTTCTAGTTCAGTTCTAGTTCAGGTCTAGTTCAGTTCTAGTTCAGTTCTAGTTCAGTTCTAGTTCAGTTCTAGTTCAGTTCTAGTTCAGTTCTAGTTCAGTTCTAGTTCAGTTCTAGTTCAGTTCTAGTTCAGTTTTGGATCAGGTTCTAGCTCTTTTATTTTCTTTAAGATCACTTTTCCCATTAAGTTTAAGATTTCATCCACATGTTTCCTATTAAATTAATTTCTTAACAACCTTGTCATTAACATCCTTAAAATTAATGTTTCTTTTTTTTTCATCTTTAAAATTAAAATCATCATTTTTAATGTTCTGCTTTATATTTATTTTTCGCACTTTTATTGCCTGAGAACAGCAAACAATCAGCCAATGTCATTCAAGTTGCTTATGCAACTTGCAGCAAGCGAAAAACATCACAACACAAAATATTAATGAAACATTTGCCAATGTAATTTACATTTTAATGCAAAATAAATAAATATTGAAAAAACCTACTTTTGGTTGCTTGCGAAATTATGTTCGATAATAAAATTTATGACTTTTTTCTTAAGACATTTATTATTTGCCTTGTATTTTTTTTTTTTTGGTGTTAACGTTTAACCGTTTATTTGTTTTCACTTAAAGCAAATGTTTGTATTTGTATTTAATGCAATTTTTATTAAGTAATTTTTACATATTTTGGAGGATACTCTGCTGCTCTTATTTAAATTGCCTTAATAATATTTTTGTTTAACAAATGTTTTCAATTTTTATTATAAATATATCTTTTTTGTTGTTGGTTTTGATGATTTTATTACTTTTTATTCCTTGTTGCCTTGTTTTTGTGTTTCGGATAACAATTCAGTTCTTCAATTTGTATTTTATTCACATGCTTTTTTTGAGTTGTCTTCTTTTTTTTAGCATACAAACCATAAATATTGCTTTACAACACGTTTAAAGCGAATTATGGGATTTTTAACAGGGGCGGGGAAGTACAAATTAATATTAATAGCAACACCTAAATTACTAGTTTTACTCCACTGAAATACTATTTCCTAAAAGCCTAATTTGTGTTTTACTTTTTGTTTTTCAGAAAAGTTGAATTTCTACTTATTTTTCTATTCTTCCTCAACGTTGCTCCCATTTGGGACACACCTCTGCCATATTTATTTTTATCAGACTACAAAACCCAGAAACACTCATTCAAAATGCAACAAAAAATCTCCTTAAAAACCATAAACGCAGGCGAATGCACATCACGTATACGCCATGTTTCACTTTGTCGATGAATTTTTTTTTTACCCGCACAATACATGCGACTTGCCCTTGGTAGACAATAAATCACCATCAACCCTCTCGCAAACGTAGAAAGGAAACAATATTGTAGCAGCAGCAACAGCAAAATAAGCAAACAAAATATCATGCAACAGTCTTCCTATACTAAGATTCGTGTGTATAAAAAAAAAAACTTGCAACAAAATATTGCAATCCTCAAGGAAACATGTACCGGAGAACTTTTCTAAAATTTATTAAAAACACAAGGAAATGAATTTTAAGCTTCAATGAAGTTTTCAAAATATTTAAAAGAAAATTAATTTGAATTCTAAGAAAGAAAACATTCCATCTAAATGATTGGAAAATAAAGAAATCTGGTTAAACACAAGAACTGAAATTGAGCTAGAACTGAACTAGAACTGAACTAGAACTGAACTAGAACTGAACTAGAACTAGAACTGAACTAGAACTGAACTAGAACTGAACTAGAACTGAACTAGAACTGAACTAGAACTGAACTAGAACTGAACTAGAACTGAACTAGAACTGAACTAGAACTGAACTAGAACTGAACTAGAACTGAACTAGAACTGAACTAGAACTGAACTAGAACTGAACTAGAACTGAACTAGAACTGAACTAGAACTGAACTAGAACTGAACTAGAACTGAACTAGAACTGAACTAGAACTGAACTAGAACTGAACTAGAACTGAACTAGAACTGAACTAGAACTGAACTAGAACTGAACTAGAACTGAACTAGAACTGAACTAGAACTGAACTAGAACTGAACTAGAACTGAACTAGAACTGAACTAGAACTGAACTAGAACTGAACTAGAACTGAACTAGAACTGAACTAGAACTGAACTAGAACTGAACTAGAACTGAACTAGAACTGAACTAGAACTGAACTAGAACTGAACTAGAACTGAACTAGAACTGAACTAGAACTGAACTAGAACTGAACTAGAACTGAACTAGAACTGAACTAGAACTGAACTAGAACTGAACTAGAACTGAACTAGAACTGAACTAGAACTGAACTAGAACTGAACTAGAACTGAACTAGAACTGAACTAGAACTAGAACTGAACTAGAACTGAACTAGAACTGAACTAGAACTGAACTAGAACTGAACTAGAACTGAACTAGAACTGAACTAGAACTGAACTAGAACTGAACTAGAACTGAACTAGAACTAGAACTGAACTAGAACTGAACTAGAACTGAACTAGAACTGAACTAGAACTGAACTAGAACTGAACTAGAACTGAACTAGAACTGAACTAGAACTGAACTAGAACTAGAACTGAACTAGAACTAGAACTGAACTAGAACTGAACTAGAACTGAACTAGAACTGAACTAGAACTGAACTAGAACTGAACTAGAACTGAACTAGAACTGAACTAGAACTGAACTAGAACTGAACTAGAACTGAACTAGAACTGAACTAGAACTGAACTAGAACTGAACTAGAACTGAACTAGAACTGAACTAGAACTGAACTAGAACTGAACTAGAACTGAACTAGAACTGAACTAGAACTGAACTAGAACTGAACTAAAACTGAAAATTGGGCGAAGGAATTATTTTTGTTAGAAATAACCCTTTTGTGTTGACATCAGTTTGATATTTTTAAATAAATACAAAGCTTTTTTAGCTCACATTATTTAAAACGTTGAATAGTGAAAATGAAATCCAAAACTTTGAAAATTTTCAATTAAAATGTTTTGGAGGAAAATGCGTTTAATCTGCAAGTAAATGTACGAGTAACATTTGTTTAAATATAAATATGACATGGTTGGTAGATTACAACGCACTATTTTCATGGCTCATAATCAACAGCAACATCATATTTAACAGGCGAATAAATAAATAGCAAGTATCTTATGAATGTACTTAGTTTTGGATGTTTTAACACTTTCACTTAATCTTAAAAAAAAACACTAAAAACAAATAAAATTTATAATTGTTACATTACATTTTGCGTACGAGTTATGTAAGTAATATTTATACAACTCTTTTAATTTTATGTTTAATTTATTTTAGTTTAAAATGTTTCCTATCTGAAGAAAACCAGAGGGAAGATCGTAAAAGACGTGGATGGTTAGACTTTTTAATGTAATAAATTCATTAAACAAAAAACTTGACCATCTCTGGTATTCATAGTGTAAAGTAATATGTAATGAGGGTATTATTTTAAACAAGATGAAGCAATATTTTGTTTTAGTGCATTCATTTTATAAACAAAAATTATGAATGAATATAAATTTCTGTTTGTTAGTTTGTTAAATAAACATTATTAATGTTGTTGCAAAAATGAAAAAAACACACATACTCAGCAGAAATTTAATACAAAATTTGCCCAGTAAACAGAAATTAAATTGTTTAAACAAAAACCATACGAAAACTGGTAAAAGCTTATGAGTCAAAAGGCCAATGTCTTTAATAATAAATAATAATGGTCAGTGCAACTAAATACTCAGTCGTAAAAGGGAAATTCATTGACATTTCCATTGCAACTAATTACAGTTCAAAAAGGTTAAGAAACATTAACTCGTAATTGGCGATGAAATTTTGTTAAAACTATTTTTTTTAACAAAATTGCTTAATTTTTTGTTTTAGCTAAAATGTGATTATTCCTGAACATTTTTAGTAGAATACCCAAATCTGGGATTATTTATTTTAGATTTTTTAACTAAACTTTGAAATTATGTACTTAAATCCCACAATTTCCATAAATTTTAAAATCTGAGACATTTTTATATTAGCAAATCAATTTTAATAACTTATTTTGCAATTCCCAGAAATTTTTTGAAAATCCCCAAAATCCCAGATTTCAATGGTTTTTTAGATTTTTATTAGAAAAGTGTTAAAATTCGCTGGAAAAGTGATTTTTAATATAAATGCATTGTTTTTGCTAAAATCTTATAACTCCCAGACATTTTTTGAAAATCCCCAAAATCCAGATTTCAATGATTTTTTAGATTATTAATTAAAAAAGGTTTATTAAAAATGTGTTTTTTATTATAAATTTATTGTTTTAGTTAAAATCCCGTAATTCCCAAACATTTTTTGAAAATCCCCAAATCTGGGATTCAGAATATTTTTAGTTATTTAATAAATTGTTTTCTAAATTGATTTTCAATATAAAATCACTTCTCCAGCAATCAGTCTTTGTTAAATTTCCATGATTCCCAGACATTTTTTGAAAATCCCCAAATCCCAGATTTCAATGCTTTTGTAGATTATTAATTAAAAAATGTCTTAAGTTTATTGAAAATGTGATTTTTATTATAAATCCATTATTTTAGTTAAAATCCCGTAATTTCCAGAAATTTTTTGAAAATCCCCAAATCTGGGATTCAGTGATTTTTTTAAAATATTTAATCAATTTAATTCTGAATTCGGTTAGAAAAGTAATTCAATTGGCTGGGAAAGTGATTTTTAATATAAAATCATTGTCTTTGTTATAAATCCATGATTGCCAGACATTTTTAAAAATCCCCAAAATCCCAGATTCAAATGATTTTTTAGATTATTAATTAAAAAAAGGTCTTAAGTTTATTAAAAATGTGATTTTTATTATAAATTCATTTTAGTTAAAATCCCGTAATACCAAAACATTTTTTGAAAATCCCCAAATCTGGGATTCAGTGATATTTTTAGTTATTTAATAAAATTTTTTCTAAATTCGGTTAGAAAAGTAATTCAATTCGCTGGAAAAGTGATTTTTAATATAAATTCATTGTTTTTACTCAAATCTCACAATTCCCAGCAATTTATTGAAAATCCCAGATTTCATTGACTTTATAGATTATTAATAAAAAAAGTGTTAAATTGATTAAAGACCAGATTTTTATTATAAATTCAATTTTTTGTTCAAATTCCATAATTCCCAGAAATATTTTGAAAATCACCAAATTCCCACATTTCAATGATTTTTTAGATATTTGATCAAAAAAGTTTGAGTATTTCCAGAAAAGTGATTTTTAATATAAATTCATTGTTGTTGCTAAAATCTTATAATTCCCAGCAATTTTTTGAAAATCCCCAAAATCCCAGATTTCAAAGATTTTTTACATTATGAATAAAAAAATGTGTTAAATTGATTACAAATTTGATTTTAAATATAAATTGCTTGTTTTTGTTAAAATCCCATTATTCCCACATATTTTTTGAAAATCCCCAAAATCCCAGATTTCAATGATTTTTTAGATTATTCATCAAAAATGTTCTAAATTCGTTAGAAAAGTAATTCTAAAAAAAAAATAGTTGTTTCTGTTAAAATCTCATAATTACCATTTTTTGAAAATCCCCCAAACTCTGGGATTTTAATGATTTTTCAGATTATCAAAAAAAAGTAGTAAATTGATAAAAAAAAATGTGATTTTTAATATAAATTCATTGGTTTTTGTTAAAATCCCAGAAATTTTTTGAAAATCCCCAAATCTGGGATTTGAAGGATTTTTTTAATTATTCATCAAATATTCGTTACAAAAATTATGCAAAATAAATTTATTGTTTTTATTGAAATCCCTTAATCCCAGATATTTTTTAAAAATCACCCAAATCTGAAATTTTAAGATTTTTTCAAACTACTAACCTAAATTCATTATTTGTATTGAAATCCCATAATTCCTAATTTAAAAAAAAATAAAAATACCAGAACCCGGATTTGAGCTGTCTACAAATATTGTAAATAAAAAAATGTTAAGTAATTTTATTGGGTGGATGACTTAAATTTTTTTCATATTTTTATATCTTATTTTGAACCATTTGTACAATACAAATTTTTTCAAAGCATTGGCCATTGTTTGATATGAACTTTTCCCATCTTTCTGGAAACATATGGATTCCGAGCCAAAAGAACTGCTCAGCTTTTGAGGCCAAGAACGAATCAAGCCAATTTCGGATACTCTGTTCTAAAGTGAAGCGTATCCCAGAGAGAGAGTGTTCTGCATCGATCGAAACAAATAGTAGTCGGTCGGGGCAAGGTCTGGACTATAAGGCGGGTGAGCCAAAACTTCGCAATCACTTCATTCTAAATACAGGTATTAAGTAGAACATGTGGCCGAGCGTTGTCATGATGGAATATTACGATTTCATGTCTGGCCGCATATTCAAGGCGTTTGTCGGCCAATGCACGCTTCAAACGAATCAGTTGTGTTCGGTACAGGTTCACTGTGATGGTCTGGTCAGATTTCAACAACTCATAATAGATAGGTGTCGATTCGGCTGGTTGGCCCGGCTTCACATACGATAAATATTTAAATTATTGACTGTTGTTTTTATTATATTTTGTTTATTGTAAATAATTTACATTAAAAATTATTTACCAAAATATTATTTAGTTAATGAACATGATTCATTTCTTTAATATTTTGTTTATTTATTTAACAAATTTTCACCTTTAAAAATTCAGATCAATATTAAACCAAATAACAACAATGAAACGCCATTATTATCAACACTTCTACTTTCATTTAAACATTTTCAAGATCAATGTTTTTTTTTTTACAGTATTTGATCGCAATTAAATAATTGTATTTATTTAAAGACCGTTTATTGTAGATTTTTTAAATAAATACATACAGTGTTGGAAAAAATAATAGAAACGAAAGCATTTTTTCCAATTTTGTAAGTATATTAGTCAAGTTTAGTTTTGTTAAAAAAAAATTTATATGCAGTTTTGTTTATCAGACATACAGCATAAGAAAAAACATAATCAGTCCTCTTTTCATTAACATTTTAATACACTATATGACAAACAATGTAAAGAGTCAATATTTTTGCTGGAAAAAATAATAGAAACGCGTAAAGGGATTCAATTTTTAGAGGCATATCTTTTAATTTTTTGTTAAGAAATGGTTTTATTTCAATATTTAGAGGCTCTAGCTTTGTTTTCATAACTTCATTGCATCTGCGAATCATGGAATCAACCAATTTTTTTTGAAAAAGTCCTTGTCAATAAAAAACCACTCTTCCTGGTTTTTTTTCCACAATTCGTCCTTATTTTTCCGACTGATGCCCTCCAGCTTCCTCTTGAGCACTCCCCAAAGGTGTTCTATTGGTTTAAGGTCCGATGGCTGGGAAGGCCATTACATAAGATGTACTTTGTTGACAGCAAACAAATCCTTTGCCAATTTTGAAGAGTGGTTTGGATCACTGTCCTGCTGAAACTCCCATCTCAAGCACATTTCTTCCTCAGCAAATGGAAGGATTATGCTTTGCAATATATTTACGTAGTCCGGGGCGCATATTTTGATCATTATCCAAAATATTGAACAGACACCAGAAGAAGAGAAACACGCCCATATCATCATTGACCCACCGTCGTCTTTTACGGTCTTCTTGGTGTATTTTGGATCATATGCCTTATTGTGTGGGTGCCTAACATAATGTTTCCCATGGGATCCAAACAAATTTATCTATGTTTCGTCTGACCACAGCTCAAGAAGACCGTCAAACACAGCGGTGGATCCATCATGATATGGGGGTGTTTCTCTTCTTCTGGTGTCTGTTCAATATTTTGGATAAAGAACAAAATATGCGCCCCGGACTACGTAAATATATTGCAAAGCTTAATCCTTCCATTTGCTGAGGAAGAGATGTCCTTGAGATGGGAGTTTCAGCTGGACAGTGATCCGAACCACTCTTCAAAATTGGCCAAGGATTGGTTTGCTGTCAACAAAGTACTTCTTATGGAATGGCCTTCACAGTCAACGGACCTTAAACCAGTAGAACACCTTTGGGGAGTGCTCCAGAGGAAGCTGGAGGGCATCAGTCGGAAAAATAAGGACGAATTGTGGGAAAAAAACAGGAAGAGTGGATTTCCATTGACAAGGAATTTTTCAAAAAAATTGGTTGATTCCATGTGTCGCAGATGCAATAAAGTTGTAAAAAACAAGGCTAGTGCCTCTAAATATTAAAATAAAACAATTTTTTAACAAAAAATTAAAAGATATGCCTCTAAAAATTGAATCCGTTTACGCGTTTCTATTTTTTTTTCCAGCAAAAATATTGACTCTTTACATTGTTAGTCATATAGTGTATTAAAATATTAATTAAAAGAGGAATGATTATGTTTTTTCTTATGTTGTATGTCTGATAAACAAAACTGCATATAAATTTTTTTTAACAAAACTAAACTAGACAAATATACTTACAAAATTGGAAAAAAATGCTATCGTTTCTATTATTTTTTCCAACACTGTATGTACCATAAAACAGTAAACATTAATTTTTGATTTTCAAAACTTAAGGAAATAAATGTCTATCCCTTGAATAAAATATCAAAAAGACCGCTTGTGGTTGTGAACATCAATGAAATGTTTATTTGTTAACAAATTCATTGATCTTTTTGTTTAAATTTCAATAAGTTTTAACTGTTAATGACTGCCAAATGATTCATTTTTCTTGTTTTGTTATTTGGTTTTATTATTGAGTGATTTTTGTCAATTGTTTGACAAATAATAAATAAAAATTGTTTGACACTGTGATTTGTAGTGGAGAAGGTCTGTCTGTGTCTGTTTGTTTAATATGGGTGGCAGCTGGTAAAAGCTTTTATTTTTTTTATAGATATTTCGCTAAAAACATTGTTTATTTATAGTATTTATTTAATTATAAACAATGTTCACACTTTTTTAATTTATTTAGAGTAAAAAAAGAAAAATCTTTTTTTTTTTCTTGAAGTGCAAAAAATTTCAAAAGTAGGTTAAGGTCTTTGGATAGCAAGACAAAGTTGAAGGAAATCAGAAAGAAAATAAATGTGTATTCAAAATTATTTTAAATACCTGTATAAAAATGTATGTCAATATCAATTACTATGGCGTAAAAAATTAAAAATAGCATCATGAACAAAATCAGCCAAACGATTTTCTTTATCTTTCCAATAAAACCAAAATTTGGCAAGAGATTTTAAAGAAAAGAAAATCATTAAGCAATTGATAATTTCAATATAAAAAATTGGAGATTAAGGAATTATGAAAAACTAAAAACAATAAAATAAACTTACAACACTTTACAAGCCATATAAAATATATTAAAACCTTCAGTGTAGAAATCTGGGGAACTTGGGAAATTTGGGGATTTTGTTAAATTTTATAATACCCAATTGAAAATTCAATAAAAAAAAATAAAATAAACTTACAATTCTGTATAAAACATATAAAAGAGATTAATACATTAAATGTAAAATTCTGGGGAACTTGGGAAATTTGGGGATTTTGTTAAATTTTTTGGGAATTGTGGGATTTTTTAAAAAACAAAAAATTAAGCATAAAATCACTTTAGAAAGAAAGTAAAACATAAATTATTAAAAAAAAAATTATAAATCCCAGATTTGGAAATTTTCTAAAACTTACTGGGAATTCAACAAAATCCTCAAATTATCAAAATCCTGAAATATAACTTAAAATCATTTTATTAATTCAATAAATTATAGAGTTCCTGTTTAGAATTCCAAAAAATACAAAATTGGGAACTTTAAAAAACATCTGACAATTAAGGGATTAAAAAACTAGTAAGAGAGCTATATTCTTTTTTAAATTCAAAAAAAAAAAAAATGAAAATAATTTTGAAAAAAAAATTTTTTTTAAATTTTGAAAAACAATTTGAAAAAAAATATTTTTTTTTTCAATATTGTTTTCATTTTTTTTTTTTTTTTTTTGAAATTGTTTTTTTGTTTTAATTTTTTCCAATTTTTTTTTTTAAATTTTTTCCATTTTTTTTTAAATTTTTTTTTTAAATTTATTAGTGAAAAAAAAAAATTATAAAAAAATGTTTGTGGTAAAAAAATAATCGGGTTAAAAAAATACTTTTCCCGATTTTGACCCATTGTAAGTCCAAATAGCCTTATATAAATCGTTGCAATGGACTTTAAAATATCTATCATTAGATATCCATATTGTCTATATTAATATAGATATAGATCAAAAATAGGCCAAAAATCGAGGATGTCCCGGTTTTTTCCTTATATCTCAGCCATTCTCGATTTTAAATAGCGACCGAGCCGGAAGAATTCCCGACATATTGATGTATAAATTATGTTTGTAAGTTATTTGGGGGCTACGGAAAGTTGATTTCAACATACATACGGACAGACGGACATGGCAATATCGACTTTGCTATCTATAACGATCCAGAATATATATACTTTGTGGGGTCGCAAATGAAAAATGTAGAAATTACAAACGGAATGACAAACTTATATATACCCTTGCCACTCATGGTGAAGGGTATAATAAAACTTCCGACTACTATTTGTTTCGATTGATGCAGAATGCTCTCTCTGTGATACGCTTCACTTTGGTACAGAGTATCCAAAATTGGCTTGATTCGTTCTTGGCCTCAAAAGATGAACAGTTCTTTTGGCTCGTAATCCATATGTTTGCCAGAAAGATGGAAAAAGGTCATATCTAACAATACCTGGAATAAATAATTATTGTACAATTTTTTCAAAATAAAAGCTAAACATTTAAAAAATTCCTCAAAATTTTTTTTTTCAAATTCCAGAATTCCTTTGGAAACATACAAAATAAATTGTTTGTTTAATTCCTTAATAAAGTAATTTTCAGTTTAATCTTATATTTTTCCAATCTTTTCATATTAAATGAGTGTTGAGGGTTATAAAATTAATTCTTCATTCAACACCCTTTAAAACCCTAATTTACTTAGTCATCAACAACTTTTTAATTAAACTTGCAATTGAACTTACACAAATTTACTTCTCAGCATTATTTGCTCTATTAATACTTCTAACATCTTAACAAAATCTCTTTTCATTATTAGATAATTCTACTGCAACTTGAAAACCTCCTTAATCCAATCACGTATTGACAAGTAGAAAATTACAGAAATATCCCCCCAACCCTCACACATCACTCAAACATTTATTCTAGACAGTGATTTAATTTATTACTCACACACACACACACAAAGTGTTTCAATTTGACGTCACTGTGGTAGAAAAACTACTAGCAAAAACACAACAACATTAAAGGTGAATAAAACAGCTAGCATCACGTTTGTAAAACGTGAACACTAAATGACGTCATTATGTTTAATAATCATAAAATATATGAAAAATACTATACAACAAGCAAAAAAAAAAAAAAACAAACATTAAAGGATACACACATCCTTTCACAAAATTTAGTGGTGAGTTAAGATAAAATAAGCGCATTGGTTTGGATACAAAAGAAAATATAAGCAAAAAGTTTAAGATAAAAAATCGATTGCACAATATAGATAAAATGGAAAAGGACTCTCTCATACACAAACAAGGATGCTGTGCTAACATAAGTAGAGAGTTGTTTAAAGAATAGAGAGCTAAAAACTCTGTATTCTATAACAACAATGCGCTTTAATACAATTTACACTCTTTAAGAGTATTGGAGAGACTTTTTCATTCTCTATTAATTAAATTTCATATCCTTGTCTACTCTTTGTTTTTAAGTATATTCCAAAAAGTAGTCTCTAGCATATATGCATTTTGCATTTATATATACTTTCTATGCTGTTTTATCCTTGTAAGGATTAATATACACATATACGCTATATTTGCTTAATTTTTTAGCTCTAAATTACCTTGAACTCTAACCATGAGACGAGGCTGCTGTAGATTTTTGTTTTTGGTTTTTTCTTACAAAGTAAATGAAATAAATTAAAGTCAATTTTGAAGTTACAAATTGTATTATAGGCTGTTTAGAGAATTTTAATACTTGTCTGGTTGATAACAAATATTTAAAAAAGTAAAGATATAAAAAAATTCTTAAAATTATGGTTAGAAATACCAATTTATTCCAAAAAATTGATTTTCATTACAATAAATTTAAATATTTTTAGTAAAACCTTTAAACAAACCTTTAAAATCACCAACAAATATACTAACAAACAAAACAAAAGCAAATATTTCGAAACGTGTCTAAGAAAAATGGAAATGAAACATGTAAATTTCCAGTTTGCAAACATTAAAAGCAAAAAATATAAGAAATCAAGCAAGTAATTAAAAGAAATTGCTAAAAATATTTACATTTCAAAAACATTCCTATGGAAAATGGAAATGGAACATGCAATATTTTAAAAATTGTGTAACCAATGACTACACAAATAAACAACCAATATTAATATAGAAAAAAATTCGAATAATTCTTTACATTTTTTAATAATTCCTATGAAAAATGGAATTGAAACAAAATAAATTTCTCCAAAAATTACAAATTTGTATGAAAAATCCTATTAATAAACTAAAAGAACACAAATTTCTAACTATATTCCAAAATTCGTAAAATTTTATATACCGTTCCTATGAAAAATGGAATTGAAATATTAAGCAACTTGATTATCTATAATAAATTCCAACAGTATTATGTGAGAAATAAATAGCCTTAACAAGTTTCAAACAATTTAAAATGTTCTGTTTATGTTCCTATGAAAACTGGAAATGAAACACAAAAAATTTTTATAATATTACCAAAAAAATCAGCAGTTATGAAAAACTAGTGGAACATATAAGAAACCTATAAGTAATTAAATGAAATTGCAAGAAATATCTACTTTACTAAAACATTCCTATCGAAAATGGAAATGAAACATTCAATATTTTAAAAATTGTATAACCAATGACTGCACAAATAAACAACCAATATTAATATAGAAAAAAATTCAAATAATTGTTTACTTTTTTTAATAATTCCTATGAAAATTGGAATTGGAACATTATAAATTTCCCCAAAAGCCACAAATTTGTCTAAAAATTCCTATAAGTAATCCAAGAGAACAAAAATTTCTAAACAAATTCCAATATTATAAAAAATTATTCTATTGTTCCTATGAAAATTGGAAATGAAACACAAGAAATTTTAATAATATTGCCATAAAAATCATTAGATAGGAAAAATATAAGAAACCATACCATCAATTAAAGGAAATTGCCAAAATATCTACTTTACTAAAACATTCCTATAGGAAATGGAAATGAAACATGCAATATTTTAAAAATTGTGTAACCAATGACTGCACAAATAAAAGAAGAATATTATTATAGAAAAAAATTCATATAATGGTTTACTTTTTTTAATAATTCCTATGAAAAATGGAATTGAAACAAAATAAATTTCCCCAAAAATTACAAATTTGCTTGAAAAATGCTATAAGTAATCTAAAAGAACAAAAATTTCTAAACAAATCCCAATATTATAAAAAATTATGCTACTGTTCCTATGAAAATTGGAAATGAAACACAAGAAATTTTAATAATGTTGCCATAAAAATCATTAGATAGGAAAAATATAAGAAACCATACCATCAATTAAAGGAAATTGCCAGAAATATCTACTTTACTAAAACATTCCCATAGGAAATGGAAATGAAACATGCAATATTTTAAAAATTGTGTAACCAATGTCTGCACAAATAAAGAACCAATATTAATATAGAAAAAAATTCATATAATTATTAACTTTTTTTAATAATTCCTATGAAAAATGGAATTGAAACAAAATAAATTTTCCCCAGAATTACAAATTTGTTTGAAAAATGCTATAAGTAATCCAAAAGAACACAAATTTCTTAACAAATCCAAAAATTATAAAAATTTATGCTACTGTTCCTATGAAATTTTGGAAATGAAACACAAGCAATTTGTATAATATTGCCATAAAAATCATTAGATATGAAAAACTAGCAAAAAATATAAGAAACCATACCATCAATTAAAGGAAATTGCCAGAAATATCTACTTTACTAAAACATTCCCATAGGAAATGGAAATGAAACATGCAATATTTTAAAAATTGTGTAACCAATGTCTGCACAAATAAAGAACCAATATTAATATAGAAAAAAAATTCATATAATTATTAACTTTTTTTAATAATTCCTATGAAAAATGGAATTGAAACAAAATAAATTTCCCCCAGAATTACAAATTTGTTTGAAAAATGCTATAAGTAATCCAAAAGAACACAAATTTCTTAACAAATCCAAAAATTATAAAAATTTATGCTACTGTTCCTATGAAATTTGGAAATGAAACACAAGCAATTTGTATAATATTGCCATAAAATTCATCAGTTAGGAAAAATATAAGAAACCATACCAGTAATTAAAGCAAATTGTAAATAATATCTACTTTGCTAAAACATTCCTATAGAAAATGGAAATGAAACATTCAATATTTCAAAAATTGTGTAACCAATGATACCACAAATAAACAAGCTATATTAATACAGAAAAAATTCATATAATTATTTACTTTTTTTAATAATTCCTATGAAAATTGGAATTGAAACATTATAAAATTATCCAAAAATTACAAATTTGTATGAAAAATGCTATATGTTATCCAAAAGAACACAAATTTCAAAACGAATCCAAAAATTACAAAAATTTATGCTACTGTTCCTATTAAAAATGGAAATGAAACTTTAAGAAAATTGGTCTCCTATAATAAGTTTCAACAGAATTATGTCACAATCATATAACCTTTGAAAATTTCAACAAATTTCGAATTTTTTTGTTTATGTTCCTATGAAAATTGGAAATGAAACACAAGCAATTTTAAGAATATTCCATGAAATTAAACAGTTAGGCAAATCTAAAGAAAATTCCGACTTCTATTTCTTTCGATCGATGCAGAACGCTCTCTCTGTGATACACTTCACATTAAAACAGCGTATCCGAAATTGGATTGATTCGTTCTTGGCCTCAAGAGATGAGCAGTTCATTTGTCTCGGAATCCATTTATTGGAAGAGGTCATAGCTAAGATGATTGGAAGAAGTCATAGCTAACAATGGCCAAAACCTTGAGTAAATTTATATTGTACAAATGTTTCAAAATAAAAGCTAAAAATACCGCATTTTCAAGTCCTGCACCCGTTATTTTAACAGCCAGTATAAATTTAGGTTAACAAATAACCAGACATCGTGAATATGGGACTGAGAAAAGTAAATTAAAGTTCTTTAAGTTTTGTAAGGCCCTACATTTCTCATTCTACTTAAAGGTATGAAATGTTGTAAAACTTAACATAAATTTTAACATTTCCTTTCTTTTGTGACCAGAATTTAAATAATTAGCACAACATTTCTTGTAGTATTTTATATTCATATCATTATTAATATAGTTAGTTTTCTAAATCGATTTAAAATGATGCCAAATTATCAAAAGTTTTGAAGTTATAAGCCATATAGTAAAATTACTCCATAATTAATATTAATCATACGCCACCGGTAAAGAAAATTTAAAATTATCAGATTTTAATGAAATTAAACTCATAATAAAGGTAGTTTCACTGCGTTATGTTTTAAAAAGTTAATAATTTTTCTACATACTTTCATTTAATAGATGACACATAAATTTTAGCAATTGGCGGTTTTATGGCATCGAAAACTAGTTAGCAAATAAAAGATTTTTGTGAGAAAAAATTAAAAATAAATTTATTAAGAAATTTAATAAATTTTCACTGGTTATAGTAGCTTCTACTGTAATTTACCAAATCATACAAAATAATCTACGATTAATTAACAAAATTGTTGATAAACTACTAAAATTACAATTCTTAAATTTTATAAAAAAAAATTTTTAAATAAAATTTTAAAACTAAATTCTTTTCAAGTTTTTTGCTTTATAAAACATATTAAAAACCATTCATACTTTTATTATTCCCTAGAATTTGAATTATTTATATTAAAAAAAAACTCAGTTTTGTTAAAATTTTTCTTTTTATGGTCCTTCAGAGCGTATGATTGACATTAATTTTTCATTATTTTCAGTATTTCTTTTAAAATACTCACACACTTGTAAACTTTTATGATATCTTTCCAAAGAATTCTGTTGAATGGCGTTATATACTCAGAATTAACAAATGAAAATATATTTATTTTATATTATTCAGTGTGTGTGGCAAAAAAATTCCCCATGAACATATTTTAAATTCAGTGTTTATTACAATGAAAACACCTGAAAATGTATGATTGACAATTGGAGGGAAAAATGTTTACAAAGATTTCTTAAAAAAAAAATAAAAGCTTTTCAATTAGTTGAAATGAATATTAAATTAAAAATCAATTAACAAACTTTTGTACAAACTTTAAGTTTGTTAGAAAATATAAAATATTTTTTTTTTAATTTAAAAATTTTCCAAAAAATTCATTTTAAAACAATCTATAGAAAATATATAAAAATGTTTACATTCTTATTAAATTTCTTAATTTAAATTATTTGCTTCAATATCCTGTTGTTCTGTTACGGCCGGATTTTACGCACTCTCTCTCATAAAATAAGATTTTGATTTGCAACAAAACAATTTTTCTACTCTACAGTCTCCTTGGCAACAGGCCAAACATCAATATACAACAAAGCAAAAAGCCTAAAAAACTCAAAGGCATCAAAATAAAACTCCTAACATCCTACCTCAATGCTGGATAAAGGACCTCCCCTCACCCTGCCCCCCAACACTAAACCCATACACATGTTTCTCTAAACACTGTTTGTTGTTTAATGTTGCAACAACAATTGTCGGAGATATAGTATGTATCCAGTTCTATGTTTTGTCTACCTCAAAACAAGAATTAAAACAAATTGGAAATTTCACACAGCAACAAAAGCAACAGCAAATATACACACAAATCATTCTACAGATACAAATCGATAAAATCAGCTTTTTGCCCTCCCAAACTTCATCATTCGGTGTGAAGCTATAAAAAGTTAGAAAGAGATGATCTCCATTCCAAATTGTTATAATGGTAGAAGAATAACAAATTGAGCCTGCTGCCCCAAACCTCCTGCCTGCCTGCCTGCCAGTCCTGTATGAGTGCGCATCGTGTTTGTGGCAAACAACACAAAAAATGCGGACAGAAAACACGTAAATAATTCAAACACAATTTTAGAAGCAAACAAAAAAACCAAAAAAACTCTAAAGGAAACAGTGAAAGCTGCAGAAAAGAAACCAATAGTAGTAAATATTTAAAACAAATCACAATTCTCATTTTCTTTGAAATGAGTGATTTTTGGAAAAATTTATTGAATTTTTGCGAAATTTGTGATTTTTTTCAAATTGATGATTTCTAAAATTTTGTCAAATTAATAATGAATTTCAGTTAAATTATCTATTTGTCTCTTATTTAAGTAGTTTTATGTCAAATTAGTGTTTTTTTTTTTTTGTTTTTTTTCAAATTAGCGTTTTTTTTTAAACTGACGATTTTTTGGGATTTAGCGATTTTTGTAAAATTAGTGATTTTTGTTGAGGTCTTTGTAAAATTGAAGATTTTTTAAAATTAGCGTTTTTTGCGATTTTTTTTTTACTGAAACTAGCGATTTTTTTATTCTTACAAAACAATAACAAAACCAAATAACAAAGATTTGATTTTGTTATTATTTTGTAAAATTCACTGTTTGTCTCTTATTTTAGTAGTTTTATGTCAAATTACCGCTTATTTTGTGAACCTTTTTGTTTATTTTCAAATTAGCGTTTTTTTTTTTTTTTTGTGAAACTGACAATTTTTTTGCGATTTAGCGATTTTTTGTATAATTGGTGATTTTTGTTGAAGTCTTTGCAAAATTTAAATTTTTTTAAAATTTGTGTTTTTTTTTTTGAGATTTTTTTTTACTGAAACTAGCGATTTTTTATTTGTTATTTGATTTTGTTATTGTTTTGTAAAATTCACTGTTTGTCTCTTATTTTAGTAGTTTTATGTCAAATTAGCGCTTATTTTGTGAACCTTTTTATTTATTTTCAAATTTTTTTGTGAAATTGAAACTCTTTTTGCGATTTAGCGATTTTTGTAAAATTGGTGATTTTTGTTGAAGTCTTTGCAAAATTGAATTTTTTTAAAATTTACGTTTTTTTGAGATTTTTTTTACTGAAACTAGCGAGTTTTTTTTTTTTGATTTCTTTGTTATTGTTTTATAAAATTCACTGGTTGTCTCTTATTTTAGTAGTTCTATGTCAAATTAGCGCTTATTTTGTGAACCTTTTTTTTTTTTTTTTTTTTTTTCTGAAATTGAAAATTTTGTGCGATTTAGCGATTTTTGTAAATTTGGTGATTTTGCAAAATTGAAGATTTTTTAAAAATTTGCGTTTTTTTTTGATTTCTTTTTTAATGAAACTAGCGATTTTTTATTCATTTCTTTGTTATTGTTTTGTAAAATTCAGTATTTTGTTTGAGAAATTTTAGATTTTTTGTGTTCTGTTTATTACAAAAAGGATTTTTTATTGTAAACTTATGGATTTCAGTAAAACTAAAGATTTTTTTGTCATTTTAGTGTTTTTTTTTTTTTTTTTGCTAAATAGGCGTTTTTTGTGATACTGTGCATTATACTCTTCACCATGAGTGGCAAGGTTATATATAAGTTTGTTATTCAGTTTGTAATTTCTACATTTTTCATTTGCGACCCCACAAAGTATATATATTCTGGATCGTTATATATAGCGAAGTCGATATAGCCATGTCCGTCTGTGTGTTATAATCAACTTTCCGTAGCTCCCAAATAACTTATATACATGATTCATACATCAATATAACGGGAATTCTTCCGGCTCGGTTGCTATTTAAAATGGACACAATCGGCCCACAAATGGCTGAGATATAAGGAGATAACCAGGACAACCTCGATTTTTGACCTATTTTTGATATATATCTGGATTACTAAGTCATTAATATAGACAATATGAATATCCAATAATAGATATTTGAAAGACCTTTGCAACGATGTAAAGCTATAGTTAGTTGGACCAACAATGGGTCAAAATCGGGAAAAATATTTTTTAACATGATTTTTTTTTAACAAAAAAAATGTTTTTGTCATAATTTTTTACTAATAAATTAAAAAAAAATTTCAAAACTATTTTGAAATAGTTTTTTAATATTTTTTAATTTTATTAGCGAAAATAAATTTATGACAAAAAAATTTTTTGTTTTAAAAAATTTTTAAATTTTGTTTACCTAAAAATATTTCAAAATATAATTTGCTAAAGGGTTTATAAGATTCGGCATAGCCGAATATAGATCTCTTACTTGTTTTAATACAAAGATGATTTTTTTAATCTGAAATTATGGATTTTTAGTAAAACTATAAAGATTTAAAAAAAAAATTGGAAAACAATTTCGAAATAGTTTTTTAAATTTATTAGTGAAAATAAATTTATGACAAAACAATTTTTTTGTTTTAAAAAATTTGGGAAAAAAAAATTTTTTTAATTTTGTTTACCTAAAAATATTTAAAAATTTTATTACAAAATATAATTTGCTGAAGGGTTTATAAGATTCGGCACAGACGAATATAGCTCTCTTACTTGTTTTATTACAAAGACGATTTATTTATTAATTTATTCTGAAATTATGGATTTTTAGTAAATTAAAGATTTTTTGTCATTTTAGTGACAACCTTTTTTAACTACTTTTATTTTTGCAAAACTTGAGTTTCTTGTTAAACTGGTGATTTCCTTTCAAAATATTGATGTTTAGAGAACTTTTTTTAGCATTTTTTTTAATATTTACTGAATTTTTGTGAAATTTCAGATTTTTTTCAAATTGATGATTTCGAAATTTTTGTAAAACTTGTTACTTTTTTATGAGATTAAAAAATCAAATCGATAATATAACTTAAATTAAGGATTTTTGTAATTTTTGTTAAATAGGCGTTTTTTTATAAATTAGCGATTTTGTTCATTTTAGTGATTTTTTGATGATTGTCTTTCTTTCTATTTAATAATTTTGAGTAAATTATAAAACAAGATTTTTGTAAAACAGTTAGATTTTGTGAAATTGGCGATTTTCTGTAAAATTATTTATATTGGCCAGGGTTTGAGTTTTTTTTAGTGATTTTTTATTAAAAATGTAATTTTTTATGAAATTAAGAATTTAAAAAAAAAAGATTTTTTTCTATTTACTGTATTTTTTGTTTTCAGTGAAAATATCAAATGTTTTCATTTGAGCGATTTTTTGTAACTGCAGTGATGTTTTATTCAAATTAGTGATTATTGTTACAATTTTTTTCCTTTAAGTCCTTTAGAGTTTTTGTTTTAGAAATTTGGAATTTTGGCGATTTATTGTCAAATTAGTCAAATGTCAGCTTGAGCAATTTTAGAAAAATTAATTATTTTGTCGTGCTATTAACAATTTTTGTTGAAATTTTATTGTTTGTTTGTAAAATTTATGATTTAATTGAAATTAATTAAATGTTAGTTTTAGTGAAATTAGCGTTTTTTATATTCCTTAAATTGGCGATTTTTAATGCAATTAGAGCTTTTTACTGATATAGAGATTTGTGTTAGTTTAGTGATGTTTTGAGAAATTAGCGGATTTTTGGATGTAATTTTTTGTTAAATAGGCGATTTTTTCTGATACAGTTGATTTTGAGAATCCATAATTTAAAAACTAAGAATTTTTAAATTGTGGATTTTTAGTGATATTACCTATTTTTGTAAATTTAGTGATTTTTAATGATTTTGGCGATTTTTTTTAATAAAACTGTGATTGATTTTTTTTGTTAAATTGGCGTTTTTTTATATTAGCGATTTTTGTGTAATTTTAAATTTTTTATATTTAATGAATTTTGGAATTATGAAATTAATGATTTTTGTTGAAATAAGCAAATTTTTATGATTTTAGTGATTTTTTGCTAAACAGGCGATTTTTACTTAAATATTTTACACATTCTCTGTAAATAAAGCCCTTCCTTAAAGCTTTTACTGTTTCCTTTTTAATCTCAAAATTTTCCTTTTGGTATACATAAACAACATTATTTTACTTGTCTAATTAGACAAGCACAAAGCACAAATTGTGTGTAATAACAGAAATAAAATAAAAAGAAAAGCAAAGCAAAGTAAAGTAAAGCCAAAAAAAAAAAAAACACAAAAATGTTTTTAAACAAATATTATATTCAACAAATAACTTTGAAATTTTATCACTTGTAAGAAAGTGAAATACGCACTTACATGGATGTACACTTGCACAAAGAAAACTCGAGCACTAACAAACTCACAAACGAACTGTAACAGAAATGTTTAAATTTGCACAGTTGACCAAATGTTGGAGTTTTAAGGAACATTTTCTAAAGCAAAGAAAAATCTTCACTAGGAAAGCAATACAATGTTTAAAAACATCGTCTAAAGGAAATTTTTTAATTCTTCAGCGACTTTGGGAAACAATAAAGTTTCAGCTTAAACCACATTCAAGTCACGAAAACTTCTCAAAAGTTTAGCTAGCATTTTCATTTACACAAACCATGGTCATGTGGCTATTCATATATATATATGTATGTATTGATGCTGTTTTTGCGGAAGCGGAAGAGAACTTATACCCGAGTGTTTTGCAAAACAATTGTATGATGAACTTGTTATGCCATCTATCCATACACATGAGTACTCATACGTATCTACTTAGAAGTATGTACAAGTTTAAAGACAACTCAAATAAAATTTAAGGAGTTTATTTTGTTGCTTAGGAAAACATCTGATACATTAGATGAGAAACATAAAACATATTCAAACAGACAGTAAAATTCCTATTATATACACATTTGAGATGATTCATACATCATTATCCAATGTTAGAGACAGTGGGTACATAATGTCTCCTGCTTTACACAAAAAATCCACCTGAAGTAAGAAAGCTCGGTTCTAGTTCAGTTTTAGTTCAGTTCTAGTTCAGTTCTAGTTCAGTTCTAGTTCAGTTCTAGTTCAGTTCTAGTTCAGTTCTAGTTCAGTTCTAGTTCAGTTCTAGTTCAGTTCTAGTTCAGTTCTAGTTCAGTTCTAGTTCAGTTCTAGTTCAGTTCTAGTTCAGTTCTAGTTCAGTTCTAGTTCAGTTCTAGTTCAGTTCTAGTTCAGTTCTAGTTCAGTTCTAGTTCAGTTCTAGTTCAGTTCTAGTTCAGTTCTAGTTCAGTTCTAGTTCAGTTCTAGTTCTAGTTCAGTTCTAGTTCAGTTCTAGTTCAGTTCTAGTTCAGTTCTGGTTCAGTTCTAGTTCAGTTCTAGTTCTAGTTCAATTTTAATTCTACGCTGTTTGTTTCATTCTGTCCCACTGTAAAACCTTGAATAATGATGTAAAAGTATGTATTTATATTTCATGTCTATCAACCCGTATGGAATGGAAAGTAAAATATGCTTGGAAACATCTATGTATGTATAAGTATAGGGAATTCTCTTGAAAGTTTGGTTTATGGTATTGACATGGTGTTGGGCATGTTAGGAATTTTATAAAGGGGGTTCATTTTGTACATTACTCTCTCATACTCAAAGACATACTTATTTAGGGAATTATAGGTTTCAATCTCTACGTATATATTTCTATACTAAGCTGCACAATTTTGGAGAGTGTGTTGATTATAATCCTACGTTTGGAACACAGCAACAATTTACTGAAAAATTACATGACGTAGATTACTAAATTCGGAGATTTCAACAGTATCTGTGGCCTATTTTTTAAGCACTTTAGCGTGTTTTCCATGGGATTTATAGAAAACCCTGAGATAAAAAAAGCATGAATCAACATGTACTACGAACCATCACCGTCTTTCCGTTCGACTATAGGTTAAGGATACAAAAGAGGAATAAACTCTTCCAAAGTGGGCGTGGTCAATGCCTTAAATGCAAGTAGCCCATACAAGAAAGCAACTATTCTAATAATAATAACCTTCTATACAAAACTGGTAACAAAATTTCGAATTATGTTAAAATATAGGATCCTGCAGATTCGCCTAAAAATCTCTTTCCTTGTACTTGAATAAAGTAAATATTTACCAAGTAAACAACAGACAAGTAAATGTCAAATTTAAAGCAATAACAATAATATAGACAATAAAAGGAAATAGAACACAATTTAATGTAACTTTTCAAATTATTTGTGTATGTTTGTGCTGTTAAGGAAATTTTAGACACATTTAAATAATAGACTTTTAAACTCTTTCAATTTTAACGCCCACTTAAATAGATAAAGGCGACAGTGTCTATTACGTGTGTGTGAAGACATTAAAGATGTGACAAAATTATGTAAATCACAAATCGAGTAAGAAACTTGTTGGAAATTTTCTTAATATCTAATTTAAAGCAAACTGTGATTAAGGAAAAATCCTAACATAATTATTTTGTTATGATTTAAGGTAAATTTCCCTAGAGCAATTTGTTGTAAACAAATTTTATATTAAAAAAAAATATATAGCAAAATGTTTGCATTATTAATAATGTGTGGGAATGGAGATGAAAAATCTTATTAAGAAATAAATTAAGGACAACCAAATTTAAATTTTCAGAAATGTTACTAGTTTAAGGGAATTAAACTAGAAACTGAACTAGAACTGAACTAGAACTAGAACTGAACTAGAACTGAACTAGAACTAGAACTGAACTAGAACTGAACTAGAACTGAACTAGAACTGAACTAGAACTGAACTAGAACTGAACTAGAACTGAACTAGAACTGAACTAGAACTGAACTAGAACTGAACTAGAACTGAACTAGAACTGAACTAGAACTGAACTAGAACTGAACTAGAACTGAACTAGAACTGAACTAGAACTGAACTAGAACTGAACTAGAACTGAACTAGAACTGAACTAGAACTGAACTAGAACTGAACTAGAACTGAACTAGAACTGAACTAGAACTGAACTAGAACTGAACTAGAACTGAACTAGAACTGAACTAGAACTGAACTAGAACTGAACTAGAACTGAACTAGAACTGAACTAGAACTGAACTAGAACTGAACTAGAACTGAACTAGAACTGAACTAGAACTGAACTAGAACTGAACTAGAACTGAACTAGAACTGAACTAGAACTGAACTAGAACTGAACTAGAACTGAACTAGAACTGAACAAGAACTGAACTAGAACTAAACTCGAACTAGACGTTCGAGTTTCAATTTGTTTTGTACTACAAATAAAATATTGAAGTAAATTTTCCCAATAGAGAATTTTTATTGTTGTTCGTTTACAATAAATCTCTACCAAATACGATTTTTATTACTCATATTTTTTTATTGTCACATTGTCACAGATTTTATGGCATCCCCCTCCCAAAAAAGTGTTTTTACGAGTTGCCATACGTGAATTAATTTCATTTTAATTTACTTCCGTTTTTTTTTGTTTTTTCAAGCGAAAGTTCATTCACTCTCCAAGTGAAACAACCGTTAGTATCGGAAATGAAAATCATTCTATAAAAAAACATATACTCACAATTTATAGAACAAAATTCAAATTTAATTTTTATATTAATAAAACCAGTTTTTTTTTGTTTGCTTTTGCAAAAAACACACTTCTACTGATTTATCTTTTATTTATAAAAAAATTCGCGTGCGAATTTTTAATAATAAATTTTAAATCTCAGACACAAAACCAGCAACAATCATAATAATAAATTCCTAAAACAAAAAGAAAAAATAGCCAATTAAATATCAAACAAAGCGCAACGTATCGTTTCATTTTTTCTTTTGGAATTAGAAATAAATTTTGAAAAAAAAAAAAAAAAACATTAAACGGTAAAATTGTTCAACTCATATGAACACCGCGCTTACTATGACGAGATGGTGTTGGGGAAGACGAAGATGATGATGATGTTGTTGGTTGTGTGAATTAATGACGTTAGTGCAGAGTGGTCAGTCAGTTAGTCAGCCAACCGTGCAGGCATGTATTTAGAACTAATAAATTTATTTAGAATAAAATTGTGTTCAATTGTAAATTAAATATTTATTTTAAAATCTAGTCTATTTTACAAAAATTATTATGGCTGAAACGTGTGTAAAAAAAAATTCTTTAGAAATTGTTGGGGGGATTTCATTTAGCAAGAGTATGGATGAATCTGTTAAGCGCCACTTGTTTTATGACAAAATGTTTTCCATCTTCATAAATGTCGAGTAAAAGAATATATTTAGATTTGCAAGTATAACAAGTAAACTTAATTCTTTTTCTCAAAATTGGGTTAAAAATTTTACAGAAAAATATAAAATATTTGGAAATAAAAGTAATAGAAATAAGAATATAATCTTGTAAAATGTGCTTATTTTCATCTACAGTGTTTTTATCATCAAAAATACCATTTTACTTGAATAAACAAAAATTTCCCTTTTGGGATATTTTTGGGGAAATTTTTTATTTTTGTTACAAATCACTTTAAACTTAACTAAAGCATTTTTTATCATTGAAAATTGCATTTTAGGTGAAAAAATAAAAATTTCCCTTTTGGGATATTTTGAGGGAAATTTTTCATTTTAGTTAAAAAAACTATTTGAACTCTTTAAAATGCTTTTCTAAACAGTTATAGTGAAAAAAAAAATTTGTTAGAAAAACAAAAATTTCCCTTTTGGGAAATTTAGAGGGAAATTTTTTATTTTAGTTGAAAATCTTCAATTTTCTTTACCAAAATTGATTTCTGTTGAATAAAAAAATTTCCCATCATGAAAAATACCATTTTATGAGAAAAAACATAAATTTCCCTTTTGGGACATTTTTTATTTTAGTTATAAATCTTATTTTACTACCTTTAAATACATTTACTACCTTTAAATACATTTCCCTTTTTGGGAAATTTTTATTTTTGTTAAAAATCTTATTTCAAGACCTTTAAATACATTTCTAAGACCTAAAACTGTTTTCCTTCATTATTGTGAATTTAAAAAATTTCCCTTTTGGGAAATTTTCAGGGAACATCTTTAATTTTAATTAAAAATCTTATTTTAACATCTTTAACTATACATGTTAGACTTAAAACAATTTTCCGGCTGCTTTGGACTTCATTATAGTGAATTTATAAAATTTCCCTTTTGGGAAATTTTCAGGGAAATTTTTTATTTTAGTTAAAAATCTTGTTTTAACTTTTTTAAATATATTTCTGAGACTTAAAACTGTTTTTCGGCTGCTTTAGACTTCATTTTAGTGAATTTAATAAATTTCCCTTTTGGGAAATTTTCAGGGAAATTTTTTATTTTAGTTAAAATTCTTATTTTAACACCTATATACACATTTCTAATGCTCAAAACTGTTTTACGATTGCTTTAGACTTCATTTTAGTGAATTTAAAAAATTTCCCTTTTGGGAAATTTTCTGGGAAATTTTTTATTTTAGATAAAAATCTTATTTTAATGTCTTTAACTATATATGTAAGACTTAAAACAGGTTTTCGGCTGCTTTAGACTTCATTATAGTGAATTTAAAAAATTTCCCATTTGGGAAATTTTTTATTTTAGTTAAAAATCTTATTTTAACTTCTTTATACACATTTTTAAGACTAAAAACTGTTTTCCAGCTGCTTTCCCTCTTGGAAATTTTTTTATTTTAAATAAAAATCTTAGCTTAACTTCTTTAAACACATTTCTAAGACTTAAAACTGTTTTTCGTCTGCCTTAGAATTCCTTATAGTGAATTTAATAAATTTCGCTTTTTGGGAACTTTTCAGTAAATAAATTTCCTTTTGGAACATTTTTTTTTTTAGCTAAAAATCTTATTTTAAAACTGTTTTTCGGCCACTTTAGACTTCATAACAGTGAATTTAAAAATTTCGCTTTTAGGATATTTTCAGGGAAATTTTATATTTTAGTTAAACATTATATTTTAGCACCTTTAAATACATTTCCAAGACTTAAAACTATTTTTCGGCCGCTTTAGACTTCATTTTAGGGAATTTAAAAAATTTCCCTTTTGGGAAATTTTCAGGGAAATTTTTTATTTTAGTTAAAAATCTTATTTTCACATCTTTTAACCTATTTCTAAGACCTAAAACTATTTTTAAAATGGTTTAAACTTCATTTAAGTGAATTTTTATCAAATTTAAAATATTTTTTGCTATGAAAGGCTAAAAAACTAAAGTTCCCTTTTGAAATATTTTAAGAGAAATTCTTAGTTTAGTTTCAATGTAAATAAATGTTTAACATTTCTAAACAAATTTTTATCAAATTTTGTTTAAACAAAAACTAATTTATTTCATATTTCCCCAAAATTTAAACTGTTTTCTTCCGCTACCAGTTAGTACTTAGTTTCCATTTTCCTTAAAAATTTTATGAAAATATTAAATTAAATGTGTAATTATTCATAGTTTTCATTTGTTTAACAAAACATTTTCTTTATAATCAAATCACCCTTTTATGGTTTAAATGCATATTTAATTAAATTATCTATTTAATTGCCATACAAAAAATGAAATTAATACAAAAACTTTATAAAATTTCCTAGTTTAAATGGAAAGTTTAGTTAAACAACGATGTATGTATGTAGTTATAAAACATTAGAAATTCAAGCCAATAGAAACATAAAAATTATTACACGCATACGGGCTAGTTAATATTTCATATTTTTTTCATTTTTTTGGCGCGATATTATGATGTGAAGCGTAACGGTCATTGGCTTTTGGAAATATACTACAAAGCTAGTGTTTTTTTTTTTTGTATCGTGCAAATATATAGACTTCGACCACTTGTGGCAATAACAATAATAATAGTGATAATAATAAAAAAATGTTTAGTTTTAACACTTCAACATTTTATGTTGATGATATTTGCATGATAGTGCTGCTACAACTTAATAAAAACTGACCGTTAGTTTTTTAAATCCACTTTAATTTATATTGTACGTAGATGCCGACCGTTTACATAAAGAAACATGTAACATAACATGACAAATAATCTTTAAAATATAGTAAATCCTTGAAAAAATAAACAAACTTACATTTTTGTTATAACCAGAGATCAAAAAGTAACTCGTCACTAAATCTAAGTGTTAAAAAATGCCACTTATTTTTGAAAAATTTTCTTTAAGACATAATAAATCCTTGAAAAGATTAACAAAATTAAATTTTAGTTATAGCCAGAGACCATAAAATAATTCGTGCCTAAATAGAAGTGTTGGACGTGCCAAGATTTTTGTTTACGTGGCTTAACACGACCTTCTCGAGCTTTTATTTTTGTCTCTCACTTGTTGCTGTTGGTTATTTTATTTTACTGCTGTATGACTCTCAATGACTTCTCAACAAATTTCTTTTATGAAGCATCACTGCTAACATTTAATTCTAATAAAAATAAATTATAGTTAACAATAACCTTCTGAAAGTAAGTGGACACCTTATTTTAGATCTCTGTTTCTGTCACAAACCCTGTTTAAAAATTTTATAAGAAAAAAACAATGATAATTTTTTAGCTCAGTGTTTTTGGTAGAGTTTGATGACATTTTAAGCCCATTATTCGCTAAATATTTTTCGAATAATTTTTTTATTCGCTCATATATTAATTAGATTATTTGAATAAATTAGCTTTGGTTAAAAAAATTCTTCACAAAATGTTAACTTTAAAGATTACTACAGTTTCTAGAAAATTTTATAGAATTATTTAAACGAGTAATCACTTAAAATTAATCGAATGATATTTTAATCCTTCCAAAATTTGAAAAAAAAATTTAAGTTGTTTATCGTACTGCACTTTCGGTAGATTTTTATGACGAAAAATCGCAAAATATTATTCCAATAATTTTGTATTTTTGTTCTTAGAAGTATTTATAGATATTTTTATTCGAATAATCGCTTAACATTATTCGAATAATTTTTAATCGCTGAAAAGAATAAAATGTTTAAGCTTAGTGAGCAATACAGTAGAGTTTAATGATATTTTTTTCCGAATAATCGGTAATAATTATTCGAATAATTTATTATTCGCTCATATTTGAACTAGATTTTTCGAAAAAATTTGTTTTTATTCCTGGATTTTATATATAAATTTTAAATTAAAGAAACTTTTAAAATTAATCGAATAAATAAATACTCGAATAATCGCTACTTACGATTTTTAGAAAATTTGTAAGGTTTCGGAATTTGAAAAAAGTATAATTTGTGTGATTACTGCAAATGCAAGAATATTTTTTTGACATTTCAGATTTAACTTAGATTATTCGAATAATTTAGTTTTCTTTTTTGCAGTATTTGTTCTCAAATTTTTATTTGCATTCAAATAAATTTTTTATCATTTTTTTAATTCTTAAAAATTTAACGCCAAATCGCAGTTTCTACAAAATTTCATTGACATTTTTAATCGAGTAATCGTAAAAAATTATTCGAATAAATTTTTATTCGTTCCGGAATTTGAAAAAAAATATAATTTTTTAGCTATCTGTACCATCTTGCTGATGCGTATGTCATTATGACGCTAACAATTAATCGAATAATTTTTTATTCGCTCTTGTTTAAATTAGATTCTTGGAATATTTTTTTGTTTTTTTGCAACATTTCTTCTCAAAATGTAATACAACAGTTTCAAGAAGTTTCTATAAAAATTTTTTTATCGAATATTCGTTTAACATAAAAAATTAAAATTTCCCTCAAAGGGAAATGAAAATTTTAGGTTTTGAAAAAAAAAAAAATCCCAAAAAGGGAAATTTTTAATTATGAACAAATTTCAATAAAAACTAATTTTTTTAAAAACTGAGCTTCTACATTAAAAAATGGTATTTTGATTGCAAAATGTTAACTAACTCTTTTAAAATGATTTATGGTGTTTTTTCTTATTTTTAGTGAAAAATTAAAATTTCCCTCAATAAGAAAAAAATATTTCAAGTTTAAAAAAAAAAATTCCCAAAAAGGGAAATTTTTAATTATAAACAAATTTTAACAAAAATACACTTTTTTTAAAAAGCTTAGCTTCTACATTAAAAAATGGCACAAAAAACTGAAATTCCCTTTTTTGAAAAAAATTTCCCTTAAAATTTCCCAAAAGGGAAATTTTTTATTGTGGTTGCAAAATGTTAGCTAACTGACTTCAAAGTGATTTATGGTGTTTGTTTCTTAATTTAAGTGAAAAATTTAAATTTCCCTTAGTGGGAAGGAAATAAAAATTTCAAGTTTTGAAAAAAATGGAAATTTTCAATTATGAAAAAATTTCGACAAAAATACTCCTTTTAAATAAAAAACTAAAATTTCCCATTTTGAAAAAAATTTCCCTTGAAAATTCCCAAAAGGGAAATTTTTTATTTTGATTGCAAAATGTTAACTGTCTCATTTTAAAACTATTAAAGCAGTTTTTTCTTAATTTAAGTGAAAAATTAAAATTTCCCTGATAGTAAGAAAAATAAAAATTTCAAGTTTAAAAAAAAAAATCCCAAAAAGGGAAATTTTTAATTATGAACAAATTTCAATAAAAACACAGTTTATAAAAAACTGAGCTCTAAAATAAAAAATGGCATCAAAAAACTAAAATTTCCCAAAAGGAAAATTTTTAATTTTGATTGCAAAACATTAACAAACTCATTTTAAGATGAGTAGTTATTTTTTTTCTTAATTTAAGTTAAACAAGTAAGAAAGCTATATTCGGCTGTGCCGACTCTTATATACCCTTCACCAAATTATACTTTAAAATAAAATTCAAAAAAAAAAAAAATTTAATTTTAAAAAATTTTTTTTTTTATTTTTTTTAAATTTTTTTTTGAAAAAAAAAAATTCGGGTTAAAAAATATTTTCCCGATTTTGACCCATTGTAGGTCCAACTTACAGCCTTGTATACATCGTTGCAATGGACTTTGAAATAATTATCATTAGATATCCATATTGTCTATATTTATGAATTAGTAATCGAGATTTAGATAAAAAATATGCCAAAAATAGAGGTTGTCTCGGATTTTTGCTCATATCTCCGTTCCTCCATGGCTAAATCGACTCCGCTCTCTATAAGGATTCAGAATATATATACTTTATAGGGTCGGAAAATTATATTGTGGAAATTACAAACGGAATGACAAATTTATATATACCCTTCTCACGAAGGTGAAGGGTATAAAAAAAAACAAAAATGTCTATTGAATTTTAAAAAAATTTCTATAAATATTGAAATGTTATTAAAAAAAATTTCCTTTTGAAAACTTTAAATTTGGCAAAGTAGCGTTTTAAACATTAGTTTTGTAAAATATTTTGTTCAAATTTTGTTTAATTTAAGTTATATTTTTATTTACACTGTCAAAATAAAGAAAGAGCATGCTGTTGCGTGTCTTGGTATTTGTGTATATTATACATATTTTGTTGTATTTATATTTTCAACACGTAACGGCAGTTAAGTGTTTTCAAAACATTCATACAATAGATGCACATAAACCAGACAGACAAGATTTCTTTCTTCGTTTTTTATTTTCTTATAATTTACATGGTTTATATTGTTGGTTTTTTTTTATAACAAGCTATAATTAAAAACATCATAATTATCATGATTTTTCAAATAACAAAAAAAAAAAAATAAAATAAAACTCTTCTGGTTACGCCTCCACACTCTTTATCACAGTTGGTTACAAAAAAATTTGTCTTCCTTTAAGAAATTTCGTTTTTAATTTCGTCATTTCAATCCATTCACTCACGCATACTTTCTTTCTTTATGTTCGAAAATGTGTTTAAAAAGACACACATTTCTTTAGAATCAGTTCATTTATTTCATTCATATCTTACTTAATACGATTCTTTGTTTTAATTTTTTATTAAGACTTCTGATGTAGAACTCATCATCAACATCATCAGCCATAATTAAATTGAAAGTATGTATGAATGTATAAATTAAATTTTCTTAGAAATTCAGAAAATAAAACTTTTGTTGTCTGCTATAATCAAATGATGAAAGGAAAAGTTTTTTTTTCCCACAGTTATTAAAAGGAAAATTTTGATAAAATGATTCAGAAAACAAAATTTATTTAAAACAAGGCTGTAATTTATGTTAAATATGGGTAAGTGGGGTTTAAAAACTTTAAAGAAATGTGAATCATAATGGGATTTTGTATAGTTTCCAACACTTTTGTTAAATGAAAGGTAAAACGATAAGATTTTATTGAAATTTATAAGACACGTTTGATTTTATTTTATTTTTGTTGTAAAATAATTTTAAACTATTTTAAGACGATTGGTGAAAGTTTTTCTTAAGTTTTGAGAAAAAATAAAAATTTCCCTTTTTTAAACAAAAGATTCCCAAAAAGAAAATTTTACTTTTTCATTAAAAAATCTTATTTTTTCTCAATTTAAAATAATTGGTGATCGTTTCTCATTCACTTCAGTGAAAATTTATAAATTTCCCTTTTTGAAAAAAATTTCCCAAAAAGGGAATTTTTTTATTTCCGTTGAAAAATTTTACTTTTGTCAATTTGGAATAATTGTTGATTGTTTTTCACAATTTCAGAGAAAAAATAAAAATTTCCCTTTTGAAAAAAATTTCCCATAAAGGGAAATTTTTTATTTTCATTGAAATTTTTAATTTTAAAAAATTTGCCTTCTAGGGCATGAAAAATAAAAACTTCCCCTTTTGAAAGAAATTTCCATTAAAAATTTCTAAAAGGGAATTTTTTTAATTTTGTTGCAAAATATTATCTGACTTTTTTCTTAATTGATGACAAAAACTAAAATTTCCCTTAAAGGAAAATTTTTAATTTTAGAAATTTTTTTATAAAATTACATATTTTGTAAAGCTTAGCTGCTAAATTAAAAAATGGCATAAATAACAAAAATTTCCCTTTTTGAAAAAAATTTCCCTTAAAAATTCCCAAAAGGGAAATTTTTATTTTTCTGGAAAAATGTTATCTGAATCATTTTAAAATGATAGGTGTAATTTTTTCTTAATTTATGACAAAAACTAAAATTTCCCTTAAAGGGAAATTTTTAATTTAAAAATTTTTTTATAAAAATACATTTTTTGTAAAGCTTATTTTCTAAATTAAAAAATTACATAAATAACAAAAATTTCCCTTTTTGAAAAAATTTCCCTTAAAAATTCCCAAAAGGGAAATTTTTTATTTTTCTGTAAAAATGTTATCTGGATCATTTTAAGATGATTTGTAAAATTTTTTCCTAATTTATAACAAAAACTAAAATTTCCCTTAAAGGGAAATTTTTAATTTTAAAAGAATTTTCAATTAAGATATATTTTTTGTAAAGCTTAGCTTCTAATTAAAAAAATGGCATAAATAACAAAAATTTCCCTTTTTGAAAAAAATTTCCCTTTCAAATTCCCAAAAAGGGAAATTTTTGGTTTTTACTGCAAAATAGTAACTGACTCATTCTAAGATGATTTGTATAATTTTTTCTTAATTTATGAACAAAACAAAAATTTCCCTTAAACGGAAATTTTTAATTTTAAAAATTTTTTTATAAAAATACATTTTTTGTAAAGCTTAGCTGCTAAATTAAAAAAATGGCCTAAAAACTAAAATTTCCCTTTTTGAAAAAAATTCCCAAAAGGAAAATTTTTTATTTTTACTGCAAACTAGTAATAGACTCATTTTAAGATGATTTGCATAATTTTTTCCTAATTTATGACAAAAACTAAAATTTCCCTTAAAGGGAAATATTTAATTTTTAAAAAAATATCATTAAAAATACATTTTCTGTAAAGCTTAGCTGCTAAAGTAATAAATGGCATATAAATAGCAAAAATTTCCCTTTTTGAAAAAAATTTCCCTTAAAAATTCCCAAAAGGGAAATTTTTTATTTTTATTATAAATAGTAACTGACTCATTTTAAGAAGATCTATAGCATTATTTCCTTATTTATGACAAAAACTAAAATTTCCCTTATAGGGAAATTTTTAATTTTAAACAAAATTTCATTCAAAATACATTTTCTGTAAAGCTTAACTGCTAAATTAAAAAATGGCATAATAACAAAAATTTCCCTTTTTGAAAAAAATTTCCCTTAAAAATTGCCAAAAGGGAAATTTTTTATTTTTGTGGAAAAGTGTTATCTTGCTCATTTTAAGAAGATCTGTAGCATTATTTCCTAATTTATAATAAAAACTAAAATTTCCCATAAAGGGAAATTTTTAATTTAAAAAGAATTTTCAATTAAAATATATTTTTTGTAGAGCTTAGCTTCTAATTAAAAAATGGCATAAATAACAAAAATTTCCCTTTTTGATAAAAATTTCCCTTAAAAATTCCTAAAAGGGACATATTTTATTTTTATTCCAAAATGCTAAGTGACCCATTTGAAGATGATTGGTGGTGTTTTTTTCTTAATTTAAACATTATAGTATAAGATAACATGAGAGAGTTAGCGAAAGTTCAATATGCTCAGAGAATATTCCCGAACTAGTCCCATTATCAGTCTTGAATTTTCACCAAATTCGTCACTATTTACTATATTACATCCATTTCATGTTTAATTAATTTAAACATAATTACAAACTATATATCTTAACACTAATTTCAGTAAATACCAGGGAAGTCGTCTTACAATATTCAAATCTTACCGAAAAACTTTAATATTAACTAAATTTAATAACAACACCAAAGGGTGGTGGCCCCTTTTAATTTATAAAAAAAAGTGATGACGACAGTAACAAAACAATGAGCACAGTTTATTATAATGTTTACATGTCTAATTACAATCAAAATTTGCCAACAACAAAACAGCAACAATTTTACCAAGTTAATAAAAGTGAAATTTCCATTATAATATTTAAAATCTAAAGGTTAATTTAACTCACATACAAACATAAGAGTAAAAACCCAGCAGTTTTAGTGAAGGCAAGGTATAACTGACTTTAATTTATATATTTTTAGTTATTTATATTGCGAAACTAAGTTAATAGTTTACTTTACACATCCCCAGTAGAGTCAATTTGCCACTTTAGTGTCTCTAAGTAATCTAGAAAGTAGTCACTCTCTACAAGTAGTCAATTATAAATATAATCAAAATGGATTTTAGACTTTGAAGTCCATATAGAGTTAATTAACTTCCTAGGACATGCTCCTGTAACACTAAACAATTAGCGGCTGATTGTATTGGGTGTTGACCCTAAATCAGAATTGCTGGACCTACAGAGTCGTAGTAGACACTCACTTACATTCCTGTTGTAAGCATGATTAAAGTACTGTTGCTTGCTGCCTTTTACTCGAGTATGTTGTAATCATTTCATTTTCAGCTGTGTGTCGCTGTTTGAAAAAGAAAATAAGCAACCACAAAACCTAAAACTCATTAATGTTTTAATTATAGTCGTTTAGTTGTTGTTTGTATTATTTGTAGCAAATATAGCTGTTACTATTAAACGACCGAAAGACCGACTGACAGACATATAGAGTTTAGTCGTTGAAGTTAAAAAAAAAAAGAAGTTAAAAGATTTATGTATATCGTACCCTCGTTTGTGAGATGAATTACACATGGCTAAGAAATTAAAAGGTGAATTAAAGTTAAAAAGCAGTATGCTAAGGCTTTAGAGAATAATGAGACCAACAGACATAATTCCAAAGGTTTCAGGTATTGAAACTTACATAATTTCATCTATCGGTCGGTTTCTTTACTGTTTTATATATTGCACAAAGGATCTAATCAGTTTCTGTTTTCCATCAGTTTCAACATGTAAGAGATGGTTTGTGCGGTTTAGAAGTGGTAATTTTGACACGGAAGACAAAGATCTCGACTAGCCCAGCCAAAACCAGTTTGAAGAAATTCGTCCCAACCATATATAGCTCTCTCTCATGTTTTAGTTGGTCTCGTTTTCTAATAACTGCTTAATATTTTATGTTTTATATGTGACACTTAAGGTCTGCCTTGCTTAAAAATGTAAACTCACAGCTCAACCTCTACTCAAGGGCTTTTAATGTTAGTTTAAAATTTAGCATAACGCAGAAATTGTAACTCATCTAAAAACACTTTTTAAAGTATCTGCTTAACTTTATAAATATATACAACAGGAAATTTAAATTAAAATTTTCCAAACATTATGAAAAGTTTATTTTCATATATGAAATTTAATTACAATAAATGAATGTGTTTTGTGTGCAGTGCTGCAGGTTTTATTGAACATAAATTTATTCGAGTTTGTTTTTCCTCCCGTAATGTTTAACAGCAGATAAATTTGAAAATGTTGATGCTGTTGCTATTTGCTGGCTGGAAAATGTTGATGTGTACTTTTACACTTACAATAATTTGCTGGCGTAGAGGGAGGTAATTTAAACATCACATCAGTTTAGTTTATGGCATGCCATGCAGCAAATGTATCACACACAGTAGAAGTAGCAGTGTTTAGTATCTTACTGCTTGCCTTACAATTTTCCCTTTTGTGCCACCATTTAGTAACAGACTCCCTCGTCCCCTACTTTTGTTTACCATATAAATTTTCCAAATGCATCTGCAAAACAAACAAATGAAATTTGTAAGTTTCATCAACAATTTCCACATGCAACAAACTATTTATTGTGCTGGCTGGCTGGCTGGCTGCTGTTCCTCCCTCCTGTTCTATTTTGTGTGAGTTTTTTTTTCAACTTAATGGAAAAATTCGTACAATGATTTTTTTGTTTAGTTTTTTTATATTCTTTCTTTTTTTTCCTGAAAAAAAGCATTAAATTGCTTACAAAAATATATTGTAACAACAAGAAAAATGTACAAAATATTATTCATGATGCACAATTTAAATGAAAAGAATGAACTACTGTATTATTTAAGAGAATGCAAAATGGGCAGAATTTGAAGGTATGAAATGTTAAAGTTGACCAGGGCTTTGTTTAAAAGATATTTTTTAATAAGCAACTATATAAGGGCACTGCTACACGTTCAATATATATTTGATATATTCACAAGGTCTACTATCATGTCATAATGTTCTAATATTTCACAATGGTTCGAAAATTTTTCTATTGCCTTTCAAGCTAAAAAAGGTCATAAAAATAATACTACTCTGTATGCTATGTTTATTGTGTTATCGTAACCAACCAGCAGAGACCTGCGCCGAACGCCTAAGAGTCGGTTAAGCCGAGTTGCCGAGTCGTGCAATATTACAACATTATGACATGATAAGAGACCTTGTGAATCGACCAATTGTGATATTTGGATAGCGATCCATTTTAATGAACTTATGGATAGTGTGCGTATGCTACATGTTCAATATTTATCGCGTCAGTATTTACACTATTTTTGAGCTGTGTGGTTCGGTCGTTTATTAAAAAACCAACGTATCGCGATTTGATAGCTCGAATATGATCAATGTTCAACATTTGTCGCGTGATCTACGATCTGAATTTCCGAGTCAAAAGAACTGCTCATCTTTTGAGGCCAAGAACGAATCAAGACAATTTCGGATACTCTGTTCCAAAGAGAGAGTGTTCTGCATCGATCGAAACAAATAGTAGTCGGACGGGGCCAGGTCTATATATAGCGGGTGAGTTAAAACTTCATAACTACTTCATTCATGTGGCCTAGTGTTGTCATGATGGAATATTACAGTTTCATGTCTGGCCGCAGATTCTTGGCATTTTTCGGTCAATGCTCGCTTCAAATGAATCAGTTGCGTTCGGTACAGGTTCCCTGTGTTGGTCTGGCCTGATTTCAGTAGCTCATAATAGATAGGACTCTTTTGCTCCCACCAAATACAGAGCACTACCTTAGCGCCATGGATATTTAGCTTTGGTGTCAATTCAGCTATCTGGACGAGCTTCACATACGGTCTCTTACGCTTCCGTATATCGTAATGAATCCATTTTTAATCGCAAGTAATGATTCGTTGCAAAAATGATATTCTTTTAAAGATAGGACACTTTTGCTCCCATCAAATACAGAGCATTACCTTAGGGCCATTGATATTTAGCTTTGGTGTCGATTCGGCTAGTTGGTCAAGCTTCACATACGATCTCTTACGCTTCAGGATATCGTAATGAATCCATTTTTCATTGCAAGTAATGATTCGTTGCAAAAATGATTTTCTTTTAAAGTGTTCAAGAAGCATTTCAGACATACAAAATCATCTTACAACGTCTCTCAGCTTCAAATCGTATGGGTACCAATATCCCACCTTTTGGACGAATCCTGCTGCTTGCAATTGCAAAGAAATTGGTGATTTAGTAGCTCCCAATGATTTTGTAAGCTCTTGTTGATTTTGAAAGCAACCTTCATTTAATAATGCCTACATTTCTTGGTCTTCAAATTTCATTGGCTGGCCTGGACGATCTTGGTCTTCCGTGTCAAAATCACCACTTCTGAAGTGCACAAAACAACTCTCGCACGTTGTAAACGATGGAACACATTCACCATTAGCTTTGGTGAGCAATCGGTGTGCTTCAGCGGCACTTTTTTCCAAAGTAAAGAAATAAAGCAAAACTTCCCGCCTGTGACGCTTTGTTGGCACAATATTCATAGCAAAAAAAAACTTTGCTGTTTACACTATAATATTGAATAACTAAGTGAGAATAAATGACAGGTATATACCCTTCAAAATGACATATAAGTTATTAAAAACAAAAACCACGTTCAAAAGATAAGCCATTTGTTGTAAATCCCGCATTTTTCAGTTATACAACCAATAAAAGACAGGAAAAATACTTTAAATCAGTGATCGGCATGAGGAGCACTTGGATTATAATGAAATGTTATAGACTTCCTATCTCCGTTGCAATATGACCAGCAGTTCTTGGTGACTGTCATTAAGGAACTAGTGATTTTACCTATAATTTAAATAGCTACTTGTCCAGTTATTTCAACACATGCATGTCCCCTTATATAACTAGTTGTCACCCTAAATTATAGGTAAAATCACTAGTTCGGGAAAGTCTCCTCAAACTGCTAAGTTTAGGTTACTTTTGCTTAAGTATTCTGATATCCTATGTAACCAAGCGCGACCCCTTTGGAATACAATGAAACTGTCCGATAGCTGGTTCAAAGTAGTCAATGCATTGGATTCACATACCAGTTACATAGAGTCAGTTACCTTACTAGCTACCTAACGGGTAACTTGATCAGCTACATAACAATTGATTTTAACATGCTCGGGTCAGTTAAAAAGTCATTTTATAGAAAGTCCAATAACCAATTGCTTGTAAACAAACCTTTCTCCAACAATTCTTCAATGGATTACTTAAAGTGACTACATTCTAGATTACTTAGAGACACTTAAGTGACAATTGACTTCACGTTAGATTATCTGGGATAAATAAAGTAAACAATTGACTTCTAGCTGCAATACAACGAGCACATACGTGTCAAATGACCCAAAATATATAAATTTGAGACAGCCAAGTCACAATTACTGTCTTTAAGGGAAACATAAAGCCCAATCATGACTAAAAAATCCCATTTTTCCTATTCAAATTCAGTGTTAAAATGGGAAAAGCGAGAAATACTGCCGCGGATTTTTTATTCATGATTGGGCTTATTGTTGTTGATCATATTCTGCCCCTGTTAAATATCAGTGTCACCACCTGCTTTAATAAATTAATCTTATGTTTTAAAATTGTTAAGTTTTTAGTAAGCTTTTCATTCCTTCAAATTCTTTGATAAATCTATTCTAAACACTCCCTGAATTCGCCATATATTCAGTATGTGATGTTGAGTCTTTATTCTTTTTTTTTTTTTTTTCTCTCATAAAAGTGTGAATTTAATTGATATACAATGGAGCTGTATAAATAACAAAACAGCAACGACGACGATGACAATAACAGAAAACAAGTACCTACTCTTGTCTACAAATGTTTATTATAGATGAAGATTTAAATTTGTAGATACTGACTGTGTGCATTAACACTTACACTGCTTTATGTTTTATAAATAAATAAATAAATACAAATAAATTGCATAAATTAAATGAAATTATTGACCTATTAGATGAATTAATCAAAAAAGCAAAAGAAACAAGAACAGATTTTAACTAAATCAGACGAAAGAATTCCAGCAGTAAGTAATAACTTTTGTAGAGGCTTCTCAGTTGCATGAGAATTAGAACAGATTCAGTCAGGGTTAATTTTGAGTGCATAGAGGTTAAGTAATTTTTATATTAGGAGTAAGGAAATTGATTGACTCTATCCAAGGGTAGATCTTCGGTGGTTTGGTTAATGAGTTGTTCAAATAACATCATTTAGGCGGCGATAATCTCCGCATGGACGCCACTCTCCATTTGATTTTTGGACGGTCTGCATACTCCTTGTTTGATCATATTTTCTAATAATTTTTTAAAAAATTAAATTTCTCAGGTGATAGTCTGCGCACTTTAGCTAACACATCAAGCCCTTTTCTTTGAATATGATGTGTGATAGAATGTTTGACATCTTTTGTGAATGATGACAGTTCTTTTAAATCAGAAAATTCTCGAAGCAATACAAAAAAATATGAGTTTTCTTGAATTGATTTGATAGTCAAAGGAATAGATATTTTGCTTTGAGACTGGAACAAAGTATCAATTATGTCTACCAATCCCAAATGCTTTAAAAAAAATCCACACCAATTATTGGTTTTGCAACTTCAGCCAAAATAAAAGTCTACCGATAGTTTCTCTTTAAATCCAAATTCAAAGCAAGAGTTTTTGTTCCAAATGTTTTGATTGTGGATTTTAATTTTAATAAGACAGGACTTTGTTGGCTGATAATTAAACATTGATTGGAAACTGTGTAGCTAATATCCTTGTGAATGCCTTCATCACCCTATATTTAAATGAGTTCGGTTGAGATATTCGCATTCCTCTCACGAGAAATTTATCACAAACTATTTCTCATTGTTCAAGAAAGATCAAAGAAAGATTATACTGGCAAGGAGACCAGACAAATTTGGCCTGACACAGATATTCAGAGGACAGGAAATTCAAAATTGGTGAGTTTTTTTGGGAAATTTACGATTTTGTTACTGATTTGTCTGATTTGAAACAATCTTAACGAAAAATGCATGAGTGTATGAATATTTGACAGGTCTGAGCAATATACAAGGTGGACCAAAATTAAATGGAAGAACAATAGGTTCCAATAGCATGGTGTAACTAAACATTAGTTGAATGTTAATAGACATTTTGAGGATTCATTTCGCAGTTACCTAATGTTTGTTTTTTGCGATTTGAAAAGGCTGGGCAAGATAGTCTGATTTCACCTATCCTTTCTCAGGTATTTTTTCGAGGAAGATCTGCAAGCTCTGAAATATAATAGCCCTCAAATGTATCATCAGATCGATTAAAAATGAGGTAAACAATTGAATGATAAAAACTTCAAGAAATAATGGAAAAAACTAATATAAAAAATGAAGCAAAATAGAGGAAAACAACATCGGGATAGTATTTTTCGCCAATCATAGTTACTTAAGTTCACTAGTGACTTTGAGAACTTCAATGTTATTAAGATAACTTTAGTAAAACCAAATACAGAAGTTGTAATGGAATACCTTACAATCGGTAGAGAAATCTACCAAGTAGCTGTTCATATACACCCAACACAGTGAGACAATACTTATATAAAAGCGTTGATACCATGAAAGTGGAATACTGAATGCCTATGTCGAGACTTGTTGCTCATCATTTTGAGAACATTTGTCACACTGGTTCAAATAATGTGCCTCAAGGCAAAGCCTTTGCTAATGGATTCGATTTTGAGTGTATGACTTAAAAATGAGGGATTTACAATAGATGGCATATCTTTTGCAAGCGGTGTTTGTCTTTAATAACTTATATGTCATTTTGAAGAGTACATATCTGTCATTTGTTCTCACTTAGTTATAGAACATTATAGTGACGACAAAAAAGTTTTCTTTTGCTTCGAAAATATAAAATTTTGTAACAACAAAGCGTCATATGCGGGAGGTTTTGCTTTACTTCTTTAATTTGAAAAAAAGTACAGCTGAAGCACACCGAATTGCCCACCAAAGCTTATGGTGAATATGTTCCATCAGTTTCAACGTGCGAGAGATGGGTTGTGCGGTTCAGGCCAGACAAAAAAGTTTGAAGACCAAGAATTGGAAGCATTACTCTTTGTCCATTATTATAGAAAATACTAAAAGTACTATTAAGAAGAAGAAGGTAGCACTAAGACACATTTTGTATATTATAACTAATTTATGTGTGCTTAATTTTCATTATTTATAAAAATTATCATAAAATATTCAAAAAATGACATTACAAAAACTTAATTTTGAATTCTCATTTATTCAGAACCATTAATACTTAATTTCATGTTTTTGGATCCAATTTTTTTATAAAATAACCAAAAAGTCATTGTAGATTATCCCCTAAGGTTTCGAATTTCAAAAAAGTACCAAACAACTGTCAGCTAAGCTTTTTAAAAGTTTTTTGTATATGTATTAGTTTTACCGAATTTACCCGTTTTTACCCCCTAAACCTTCGAATTTACAAAAAATCCCTTCTTAGTGGATCTATATACATAGTGAGAGGTGAACATATAGTCCACATTAAATGGTTCTACCTT
The DNA here is from genome assembly GCA_942486065.2 of Calliphora vomitoria. NCBI lineage: Eukaryota > Metazoa > Arthropoda > Insecta > Diptera > Calliphoridae > Calliphora > Calliphora vomitoria. The sequence continues at coordinate 10,027,975 of OW818030.2, read as the reverse complement.
TAAGTGTTTGGGCTGGGCGATGTTGAGATATTAATCGAACAATTTTTCTAATAGCAAAACCTTCTTTTCGGGATAGCTTTCAAAATGGCATTTGAAACGGTGAATCATCATTCGATACATAACAATACAAATACAGTTGATAGGCCTCTTCCACCTTAAAAGCTGATGATTATTCAAGCATTTTTACCTAAGAATCTCTATAAACTTTATGAGATCTCTAGTAAATGTTAAAAAACTAAAAATTCAACTTATTTGTAGACCTAATCATTTATGATAAAGGTGACAACTAAAAAAAGGTCGTTTGCTAAGGAAATAACAAAAAAACATACATATGAGCTACAGAAACGGAAAACATAGACATTAACATCGATGACTGACTCACATTAGCTTATTCTACTCATATAATCTGTTAAATCCAATACCACACTGAAGGGGTTTAAGGTTTTGTTAAGATAAACTTTAACACACAAAAACCAAAAAAAAAAATGTCATCAGCACAAGGAGATTCATCATTATTTAGAAGACAAACTCATCATAAGTTACTGACAGAGAGACAGACAGACAGAATGGCAGGCAGGCAGCCGGATAGATAGACTAACTGACAGTTTAGTTGGTTGGTTGGTTTGTTTAGATTGGTGTCGTATATTTATGATTATAATCGTGCTCATAAGTATCTCTACGGCAACTTTGTTGGTTGGTATGTGAAGGTAAAGTTGGGTTTGTTTTTTGTAGTTTTCTGTTTTCATTACATGTTTTTTTTGTTTGTTTATTTATATTTTTTTTTTTTTTTTGTTTTTTTGAAAGTGTAAATGATGACATTTGCAATGAGCTTGAAAATGTCAATTGTTACGGTTGGTTGTTTGGTTTGAAAATGAAGGTTTATAGATAGTTTTTGTTAATGTTTATGCTTCAGAGGAATCGAACAGCAAAAAATCATAAACAATTTATGACTGTCATGATGGTTTAAGTCAACAAAAAGTTATAAAATTTATGTGATATAAGGATATGACATAAAGGAAGGAAGATTAGAGAATTAAAATGGAAAAGTTTTAAGAATACAATGTTAAATTTTTGGTAAATAAAATAAAACTGGGTAATAAAATGAGAGTAATTAGCTAATAAAGTAAAATTTGTTTACTAAAAGCTTCAGTTCAAAACAAAAATAGATTAAATTGGCGAATTAAGGCTAATTCTGGAGAATTCATTTACTTTTTTATACGGAGTTCAACAATTTGTTTTAAATTCACCTTGTTAATGATTTTGCCCTCCTGACATTTGTCTAAATGTCACATCAAGTCGAATTTATGTCAGATGGTGGCAATGAGAGACTTGTTTCGAATGTCAAACTCCATATAGGTATAAACAAGGCGAATTTATATACGAGATGGTGTCGATGGTGAATTCAGGAAAATACGAGCGAATTCATAAATTTTTTTTGTATGGAGTTTGACATTCGAAACAACTCTCTCATTGTTTCGAATGTCAAACTCCATATTTTCCTGAATTCGGCACCGACACCACTTTGTATATAAATTCGCCTTGGACACCACCTTGTACATATATAAATTCGCCTTGGGTATAAACAATTAATGAATTCGATCGTATTTGCCTGAATTCGCCACTGCCACCACCTGGTATAAATTCGCATTGTGTCACATACCTACTGCCATTTTGCTTCATTTGTTGATAAAAAGACACACATTTGGTAAAATTTTCAATTACATTTTAATTTTTTATTATCTTTTTATAACTGCTTAAACTTTGCAAATAATTGTCCCATTAAATCGAAATAAATCCATAAATTTTATTCAAACTATAAATAATTACCAATAAACTACTAAAACTCAATGCTAAATTCCCTTATTTATCAATAATTTCTACGTGAGAGAGAGTAAACAGTAAAACTTTACTCATAAATTCTTGTTATTTCTTGTAAACAATAACAACTACATATTAAACATGCAAAAACAACAAAAACCCCACTGCAATTGAGAAAACAAAACACCGTAATTAAAATAATAACAACAAACACTGTAAATATGCAAATGTAAACAAACGATGAACAGCGCTGTGGGCAGCGCTGCTTAAATGGCCACGACATTGGAAAATAAGGATTTTTATTAGAAATTTTTGCTTTATTTTAATGATTAATGATTAGTTTGAATATAAATATAATAAGTTATTGATAAAAAAACATAAATCAAAATTATATTTAATAGACATCCTTCAAATTTATTTGTAATGTTTCACAGAAATGTAAGCAAACAAAATTCCAGGAAATTTTAATTATTATTAAAAAATAAAGTTTTGTTACATGTAATGACATGTAATTTTTTTGTTATTGTAGAATTTAAACAACATACCTAAATAGTGACCAATATATGGTATTGAAAATTCTTACAAATTAAAATTTAAAACATTGTTATAAATCTCTGTTGCCTGGAGAAAACTTACAAGGTACCAACACATGTGTATTTTTTTACTAACACATCCCAGCAGTTCTAGGAGACAGTACCGAACTAGTGGTTTTACCCATCATTTAGGTTGGGAATTAGTTACTTCAATAGCTACGTGACTAGTTATTTTCACACGTGCATCTCCTAAGCAGGGGGTCAATTGACCCTTTTTGAATACAATGACACTGTCTAATGGCTGGTCCAAAGTAGTCAACGCATTGCATTCACATACTGGTTAAATAGCGTTAGTTACCTTACTAGCTACCTTAATGGTTACTTGATCAGCTACATAATTCGTGATTTTAACATGTTCGAGTGCTTATTGCCCTTAAATAGTCAGCTAGAAATACATCATAGGCAGTCAAATAAATGATTGCTTGTAAGCAAACCTTTCTTCGACAACTCTCAAATATAGTGGGTAAAGTAACTACTTTCTAAAGTGCAGTACAAAATAAATGTTTAAAGTGACTTCACTATAGGTTACTAAGAGACACTAAAGTGACTATTGACTTCATCCTATTTTACATGGGATATCAGTATACTTAAGCAAAAATAAAAATTAACTGTATGATAATTATATCAACACAATTTTTATAAAACCAGTTTGAACGAATTGCTCACAAAACGTTTAAAGTGACTACACTCCAAATGACTTAGAGACACTTAAGTGATAATTGTTTACACGCTAGATAACCTGGGATGTATAAAGTAATCAATTGTCTTCTCTCTGCACTACAAAGAGCACACACGTGTCAAATGACCCAAAATATATAAATGGGATTTAGCCAAGTGATAAAACATTTGTGACAATTACTGTCTATAAGGGATACATTGACTACTTGCTTAAATGATGGGATACATATTTAGATTTAGTTACTGTTAATAACACGTATGTATATAAAGTTAGGTGCCAGCGGCTTCCCTTTGTAGGCCTTCTGCAATACCTTTGCACACATTCTTTAAGATCCGATACTCATGCAACTCTGGCTTCTAACTGGCCTACCTAAATAAAAGCGTAAGGCGGAACGTTTCTTTACGCTTAGCTTTAACGCTGAAACGTCATACCTAAATAAAAGCGCCAACGCTACGTCAAACAATAAAAACAAGGTTATCAAAAAAATTAATATAACAACCCGGATTATTTAAACAATAAAGTACATTGCAGTATTGGTGTTTCTGATTTTTGTTTCGTGATTTGTAAACTAAAATTTTATCAAAGAAACTAAATATTAAAGTTTAAAAAATGTGTTTCTTGCATATTTGTTTCTCCTTTTGTATGTATGTCTTTACATTTGTTGTGTTTTGCAACTAACTTCACTATTAAACGCGCTGTCAAAATCGGATTTTCCAATTGCAAAGCGTTGCCGTCGCGTTATTTCGGTATGCTGCATACAAATTGTATGGGCATGAGAATTTTTGACAAGTAAAAAACGCCTTACGCTCCAATTTAGGTATGCGTGTAATGTTTATAAATTGCAATAGTATCGTCTATTATTGCAAATTTATAAAGAACTAGCTGACCCGGTGCGCTTCTCCACCCCAATTGGATGAAATAAAAAGTACTATTAAGTCTCCGTTTGTGAATTAATACTAATTCAGGATAACATGTCTCTAGTTTCATGTTTATTAATTAATTACAAAAAGTATCATTCGAATAAAGAAAAAGTACCAAAAAGTCACCCCCTAGAATTCTCACTCACTTAGGACCATATATGCTTAATTTCATGTTCCTAAGTCCATTGTTATAGAAATTTCAAAAGGTACCATTCGAATTAAGAAAAAGTACCAAAAAGTCTCCCCCTAGAATTCAAACTTACTTAGGATCATATATGCTTAATTTCTAGGTCCATTTTTATAAAACATTTGAAAAATACCTTTAGAATAAAGAAAAAGTACCATATTGTCCCCACCTTCAATTCTCTCTCACTTACGACCATATATGCTGTATTTCGTGTTTGTACGTCCATTATTATATAAAATTCAAAAAGTACCATTAGAATAATGAAAAAGTACCATAAGTCTCCCATTTGTGGATTCCCACTCACTCGGGTCCATATAACATTTATTTCATGTTTCTAGGTTCATTGGTGAAGAAATTACAAAAAGTACTAATCGAATAAGTAAAAAGTACCAAAAAGTCTCCCCCTAGAATTCTCATTCACTTAGGACCATATATGCTTAATTTCATGTTTCTAAGTAGATTGTTATAGAAAATTCAAAAAGTACCATTAGAACAATAAAAAGTACCTATAATTCAGTTCTCACATTTTGGTACCTAAATATTATCCCCTATTCCTAACACTAACTTCACTCAGATACATATCAGCTAACTTTAATATCGATAAGTGAAATAATGTAAAATATTAAAAAAGTACCATTAGGAGAAAAGTACCAATTTCCCTTTTCCTCCTTGAACACCCCTCAAGTTTGAAATTTAAAAATATTCCATTTTGCCAAAATTGTTTTGCTAAAGACATGTCTCAAACGATTAAAATATGTGTAAATGTGCCCAAGAAAAAATATGTTTTATTAAAAGTACCAAACTGTTTACCCGGATTTGGCCCAATATAAACCTTGGCACTCGAGTTCCAAATAACAACCTGTTAGTAAATTTTTGTATCAATCCAATGTTAAAAAAATTATCAAAGTTGGCTTAATAATTTCAAATAAAATGTATTTTCCCGATTTTATCCCCTTTTTGGTACCTTTTTTTATCCCCATTACGGTGGTAAAAATAAAATTCAAATAAATTTCTGTATCTTGGTGGGAGCTCATAATAAAATATTCGTATCTCTATGTCAAATTATAAAAAAAGATATTTTATGAAAAAGTACCAAAAATAAACACAATTTTTATCCCTTAAGGGTTTGAATTTCCAAAAAATACCAAACTTATATTTTTTATTTTTTGATAAGTAAAGAATACGATTTAAAATTTGTGTCTATGTTTATTAGTTTAGAAGATACATAGAGTGCCAAAAAAGTACCAAAATAGAGTTTTTACCCGTTTTCTCCCCTAAAAGGTTCGAATTTCGAAAAAGTATGAAACACCTGTCAGCTTATTTTTTAAATGGAGTAACATGCAATTTTAAGTTTTTTTGTATCTTTATTAGTTTTGAAGACCCTTTTTACCCCCTAAACGTTCGAATTTCAAAAAATCCCTTCTTATCGGATCGTTTTGGTTAGGGAGGAACCCACAGTTAAAATTTCATGATTCTAGCTTCAGTAACGTCACAGAGTATACAGAGGTGTCAAATTTGACGTTTCAAAAACTCAAAATCAGTTGATAGGGCAGTTCTCTTAAAAAAGCATAGCAAATATTTTGTGCTACAATATCAGTGATGTGTTAAAGCAAAACGCTATATACAACGCGAATATGGTAGATAAAGTAATGTAATCAAAACAAACAAATAACCAAAACAAAACAATGAAAAGGGCAGTTTATAAAGAAAGAGACGAATAGAAAACGAGATTATTTTCTGTCTCGTGACGCCTCTGTATACTCTGTGGTAACGTTACTCTTTTATATATATAGATTATCTTTAAAATTCCCTTTTTTCAACATAAAATGTAAAAAGAATTCTTTAAAGTAGGTTTACAGCATACGGCTGTAAATCTCAGCTCATTTTTTAAATATGAGACCCGAGGGGCCTCCATTACCCCTAGAAAGCTGAACAATTGTAAATCAATTCAAAAACACCTCAGCTCCAACCATGTGAAATGACGTAATAATATCTGCAATAGTTCCCGAGATACCTATTTATTTAAAAAAAAAAAAAAAACGTTTCTAAACCACTGTACGTATGTATGTTGTTTGAAATTTTTTAATTTAAATAGTTTTTCAGTTTAAAGATTTTTCTCATTCTTTTGTAAGTTTATTTATTTATTTTATTGGAAGGCAAATAAATCTATATTATGATAATAATGATTTCAATAATAATTTTTAATATCGTTTTTTGGTTTATTGGTTTGTTAAAAAATTTAATTCTTGATAAAATCAATTCAATATATAATAAATGTATACAAATTATTATTTTTAAATAATAAACTCACCTGAAATCCCAATTAAATTTCTTTACATGCGTATTTATTACATTAGTATTATTAAAATTAAATTCCCGAACCGTTTTCCGTTTAACATATTTACATTAGTTATTAGAGAATTGGCAACTCTACTATGCTTCCTTTCACTTCTTTTCTTACTCTTCTTTTACTATTAACATGTTGCTGTTATTTACTCATTCATGTTTTTGCTATATGCAAAAACATCAACAACAACAACAACACATTGGAATACACAGAATCACGCGACACACATGAAACAACAAAACACAGCTAAAACAACAACAATGCAATTATTGCATACACAATTATACTAATAATTTTGTTTTCTTTCCACTGATTTTTTTCACAAATAACTTTATTTTAACAATGATAACAATGATTTCTTATTATTTTTTATATATTTTATGTAATTACACTAATAATATTAATATTTTATTAAACACTTATACTTATATTTTATTTTTTATTAATGACCGACAACACAAAGTACAGCGACGAATTAAAAGCGAACGATTTTAGCGGAGACCGTGTAACAACTAAAATATTTTGTCAAACAGAGCAGAGTTGCCAGTTCAAATGGAATTCTATTTTATAAGAGGATTTTATTAACATGGATATTAAGTAATTTATTGGTAGAAAATGGGGGAACTGATGTAGAATTAGTCAAGTGACTAAGGTAGGGACCGATTTAAATTTCAATTTTTAACATGGGGTATCCATACGAGGATAAAGTGTATATTCCGTATTCATATTAAAATTTTATATTGATAAAAGATTTATAAAACAAAATTTGTTTATATTTTTGCAATTTTCATTTGAAGTTTTGGGACAAACTAAAAATTGAACACGAAATATGAACAAAAAAGTCTAATTAAAAATAGTTTTTGTATTTCATTTAGCCATAGAGGTTTAAATATGTATAAATATTTTCTGATAAAATTTCATGGATATTTCAAATCCCAATTTCTACTTGTAAAATATTTTTTTTAATGAAATTTCAAAAAATTTAAAAAAATATTTTCGCTTCTAATAACCACTAAATGAATATTACAAAGGGAAATTTTAACCATTGAACCTGTAATGGTTAATTGAGGTCACCGATTTGAAATTGGAGGATTTCTAGGAAGTGTAGTTTTTGGCCACAAATTTGTTATTATTATTTCTTAAAAATACATTTCATATTGTTTATTTGCGATGCTTATTTACATGTTCGTAATTTTAAATTTCTAGGACATTAACCCTTTTAAATCTATATTCAAAATTTATCATTTACCAGCTCTCCCAATATCTTCTAATGGAAGATGATTTTCGCTTAAATTTAAGTCAAAATAATTTAAGTTATATTTTATACATATATTTTTTTAATAGTCTTGGAGTTGCCTTTTAAAATAAATTAAAAATCTAATGTCGGAAGTTTTTAAATTGTACAATTAAGTCATTGGTGTACTATTGTACATTTTAGGTTCAAATTGTACCAAAATTGGCATCCCTGCTTAACACTTTATTAAAACTGCCTAAAGAGAAGAGTTTAAGAGAGATGTCACTCATATCTCTTGTTAATATATTACACTAACTCTTTCACTTATCTCTGAGCCAGGCTAGTTTCACTGAAGAGATTTGTGGAGTTTTGTAAGGCTCCATGGAAAACTTGATAATCAGGGTTATTCCTGTTCTCATTTCCACCATTCACCGTATTTTTGAAAGCATAATTACAGCATTTCTAATTATAAATATTTACCCGTGATTTTTTAACCTTAATTACAGTGACACAGATAAAAGTACGTACTCCCTCTAAAATTTCGGTTTAAGAATAACCCTGGATTTCTGATCAATATTTTTGCTTGCTTTTGAAAGGCATCGAAACACTGTCAAAAACTAACTACAAAAAGTCCGGTTAACTTTCCGCTTATTGTACTTTTACACATAAAACTTAATATGGCAGCACAGATAATTATACGTACGATGCCAAATAGAAACGGTACTTTTTAAAAATAAGTAGATTTAATAAAAAATAATAATATACGGAAAGTGTTAAAAGCTTAGTTTGTAAGCAATTCTTAAATACTGCAGTAATTTTAGAAAAAAAATTTACTTTTTTGTTAAAATGGGTAAGAAAACAAAGGACATTTGTATCGAAATGCGTGAACATATTTTAAAATTGAGGAAAGATGGGAATTCCTTAAGTTCAATTGCTCAAAATGTTGGACGTGCCAAGTCTACGGTGCAGACCGTAATAAAAAACTTTTCTGAATCTCAATCCCTAGCAAGCAAGCCAAAAACTGGACGTCCACCCAAAATTACCCCACGAGTTGAGCGATTTATAAAAAGTGCTGTTAGTAAAAATCCTAAAACAACAGCCTTGGAAATTCGAAATACTTTGGAAAATGACCACAATATTAATGTTCATTCAGAAACAGTGCGAAGTGTTTTGCGAAAAAATGGATTCCATAGCCGCGTACCAAGAAAAAAACCATTAATAAGCGAAATAAACAGAAAAAAGCGGCTCGACTTCGCACTTAAGTATGCGTACAAAACAACAGATTTCTGGGCGAATGTGATTTTTAGTGATGAAAGCAAGTACAATTTATTCGGTTGTGATGGCAAACAAAAAATTTGGCGCAAACCTAATGAAGAGCTGCAACCGAAGAACCTCATTCCAACAGTTAGGCACGGTGGTGGTTCGGTCATGGTTTGGGGCTGCATGTCGGCGAATGGTGTTGGAAAACTGCGATTTGTGGAAACAAATATGGACCGATTTCTTTATTTAGACATTTTGAAAAGCAGTTTGAAAGATTCCGCAAGTGTTTTGGGTCTTAGTGGCACCTGGTATTTCCAGCAGGACAACGACCCAAAGCACACTTCGCATGTTGTCAAAGAATGGCTTCTCTATAATGTCCCGAAGCAACTCCATACGCCTCCCCAATCACCAGACCTGAATCCCATAGAGCATTTATGGGATGAATTGGAACGACGCATTCGAAAAAAAACTTACAGAAACAAACAACAACTTAAAGATGGCTTGGAATATGAGTGGAATAAAATAACGTCTGAGACAACAAAAAAACTGGTATTTTCAATGAGTAATCGATTGAAAGCAGTAATTGAGGCAAAAGGAGGTCCAACAAAATACTAATGAAATAATATATACCTGAAATTCTTTTTGTACATTAATCTTTTTTAGAGTACGTATAATTATCTGTTATATTAAATAGGCTTTTGTGTTTTTTTTATTAAATTGAAGTTTTTAATTTTAAATTTAAATAATGAAATAAATATTTGTGTTCATTTAAAAATTATTGATTCATTTACTTTTTTTAAATATCACCAATTTTTGGAAAATTAAAGAATTTTTAAGGGGTACGTACTATTATCTGTGTGACTGTATATAATTTAAGAAACTTTATTTAATATAAATATTGTTGTAATTATGCTTCCAAAAATACGATGAATGGTGGAAATGAGAACAGGAATAACCCTGAATATTTTCAACTTTTTGCAGAATTAAAATAAATATCAGTATTTATATCAAAAATTCTAAAGAAACACCCACGATTAATGGTAAAATTGGAGAAACAAGAGCCTATGATTGAAGCTAAAATTGGACAACATAAAATCCTAAGATTGAAGCTATAATTGGACAACATAGAGACCTACGTTTCAAGCTAAAATCGGACAACATAAAGAACTGAGATTGATGATTAAATTGGACATTATAAAGATCCACGGTTGAAGCTAAATTTTAACATTATAAAGATCCACGGTTGAAGCTAAATTTTAACATTATAAAGATCAACAGCTGAAACAAAAATTGAACATTATAAAGCCCATAACTAAAGCTAAAATTGGACGCTATATAAACCAAAGATTGAATCTAAAATTGAACATTATAAACAGCCACAATTATAGCTTAAATTGGAAATAATAAAGACCCACAATTGAAACTAAAATTAGAGATACTAAAGACCCTTGAATAAAGCTGGAATTGGAGATAACAAAGACCCATGAATAAGTCTAAAATTGAAGACAATAAAGACCCACAATTGAGGCTAAAATTGGAAATAAAGAAAGACCTACGACTGACGCTGAAATTGGAGATAAAAAATACTCTTGAATAAAGCCAAAAATAAAGATAAAAAAGACCTACGACTAAACCTGGAATTGGAGATAATAAAGACCCACGATTAAAGCTAAAATTAAAGATAGTAAGAACCTAGATTGAAGCTTAAATTGGAGATAAAAAAGACCCAAGATCAAACCTAGAATAGGAGATAATAAAGACCCACGATTAAGCTAAAATTAAAGATAGTAAAGACCCACGATTGAAGCTGAAATTGAAGATAAAAAAGACCCTAGAATAAATCCAAAATTAAAGATAAAAAAGACCCACGATTAAACCTAGAATTGGAGATAAAAAGACCCAAGATTAAACCTAGAATAGGAGATAATAAAGACCCACGATTAAACCTAGAATTGGAGATAATAAAGACCCACGATTGAAGCTAAAATTGGAAATAATAAAGACCCACGATTGGAGCTAAAATGTGAGATAATAAAGACCCACGATTAAACCTAGAATAGAAACGATTAAAGCTAAAATTAAATATAGTAAAGACCCACGATTGATGCTGAAATTGGAGATAATAAAGACCCACGATTAAAGCTAAAATTAAAGATATTAAAAACCCACGATTAAAGCTGAAATTGGAGATAATAAAGACCTATGAATAAAGCTAAAATTAAAGATAAAATGGACCCACGATTAAACCTAGAATTGGAAATAATAAAGACCCTCGATTGAAGCAAAAATTTGAACTAATAAAGACCTATGAATAAAGCTAAAATTGAGGATAATAAAGACTCATGAATAAAGCGAAAAATGGAGATGATAAAGACCCAAGATTGAACTTAGAATTGTAGATAATAAACACCGACGATTAAACCTAAAGACCCTTGAATAAAGCGAACGTTGGAGATAATAAAGATCCAAGAATAAAGCGAAAATTGAGTATAATAAAGACCCACGATTAAAGCTAAAATTAGAGATAATAAGGACCCATGATCGAAGCTGAAATTGGAGATAATGAAGCTGCAATTAGAAGCAATAAAGACCCACGATTGAAGCTAAAATTGGAAATAATGAAGCTATAATTAGAGATAATAAAGACCCACGATTAAAGCTAAAATTGAACATTATAAAGCGCATAACTGAATCTTAAATTAATGTGGAAATTGGACATTGTAAAGAGCAACGATTAATCCTAAATTTGGACATATAAACAGCCACAATTAAAGCTAAAATTAGTCATTATAAGGAGCCGCAATTGAAGCTTAAATTGGACATTATAAAGGCGCACGATTAATGATAAAATTTGACATTATAAAGTCCTTCCATTGATGCTAAAATTTGAAACTATGAACACTCGCGGTTGAAGCTAAAATTGCACAATATAAAGACACACCATTAAAATTGGTAATTAAAAGGACCTGCTATTGAGGTTAAAATTGGACATTAAGAAGACCCCATATTTGACCCACGATTGAAGCTAAAATTAGACATTATAAAGACCCTAAATTTTACAAAATTTTAATCTAAACTTAATTTTTAATACATTATTTTAATCAATAGTTTATTTTTATCCTTTGTTTTTTCTTTCCTCTAAGCTCTAGGGTCCGGAAACACATTTTCTCTAAACTCACACACAGTTTTGTGTGCAAAAATATTTTAACATAAAGCATTTTGTGTTGCTTTAAGATAAAAGATACAAAAAAAAAATCTATTATTTCTATTAATCAAAAATTCTTTTTGGGGGGAAACAACAACAAATAGAAAAACACAAAAAATGAGAAGAAAAAAAATAAAAGAAATCTGTTAAATTCCTTAAGGGATTTTTTCATTCGTTCATTTATGCAACAACTGAAATGGAATGAATGTCTTAGAGACACGAACAAACTAACAAAAAAAGTTTATTTGACACTTTCTAAATGGAAAATTCTCGTAAAATAAAGTGAAATGGTCACATTTCACATCCCCCCCTCCTTCCCTTCAATGTTTAACCCTCTAACATTCTTACTTACACTTACACCAAATTCAAGGATACAATAATTTTAATGTTTTTCGCTGTTGCTTCAACCATGTTGCTAGTGTTGATTGCTGCACTCACTAGCATGTTAAGTTAACCATCACAATTTAACTACAAACACTGTCAACATGTTAACACATGTAAGATTTAAACATACATAGACACACATATATATACTTGTATTCTCTCACAGAAACATTCACATTCATTCTCATCAGCCAGTGACTTTTTAAGCCTATTCAGCCATATTTCTCTATTTATTTATTAAAACAAAAAACAACAAGAATAAAAGCCTTAAACAAAAACAAACAATCATTATAGCATACACACAAATACACACACAGAGGGGTAAGTATCCTTTTTGTATATATGCATGAGGGTGTATGTATGTGTGTGATCCTGTTATTCATAGATATGTGGTTGTATAGTTTAGTGTTGGAACCACCCACCCGACCAAACAATCGAAAAAATTAGCTTTTAATAAAAATATTCGTTAAATTGTCGAGATTTCTTGAGATTCGATTTCTAAAGATTCGTTATCGTATCGTTCTCAAACCATCGAGACTGAAGGTTTTGCTGCCATAAAGACCCAAGATTGAAGCTAAAATTGGACATTATGAAGTCCCACGATTGAAGCTAAATTTTTACGTTATAATGACCCACGATTGAAGCAGAAATTGGACATTATGAAGATCCCACGATTGAAGCTAAAATTGGAAAACATATAGACCTACGATTGAAGCTAAAATTTTAAACTAATAATGACCCATGATTTAAGCTAAAATAAGACATTTCAAAGATGCACGATTGAATCGTAAATTGGACATTATAAAGACCCACGATTGATGGTGCAATTGGACATTACGAAGACCCACAATTGAAGCTAAAATGTAATATTAGGAAGACATACGATTGAAGCTAAAATTAGACATTATAATAACCCGCAAATGAAACTGAAATTAGACACTACGAATACCCCACGATTGAAGCTAAAAGTTAAAAACAAAAATACCTACGATTGAAGCTAAAATTGGACACTATAATGACCCATGATTGAAGCTTAAATTAAACATTACAAAAAGCCACGATCAAAGCTGCAATTGGACATCATAATAACCCACGATTGTAGTTTTAATTTAACAATTTTAATGACCTTTTATATATCGAGATTGAAGTGCACATTTTTTAAATCCAAGAGAAACGTTCGAATAAAGTTCGTTAATGATAAAATTTTCTCATGCTCCGGTCAGCTGGGCAGAGAGTAATGGATAGTTATTTGCAGCAGTGTTAGTGCTGAATGTGTGTGTTACCACTGTATTAATGTTTGTTCCTTTTAGTATTTGTTTTTATTTATTTTTTTTTTTGAAATTTTTCCTACTGCCGTTGATGTTTCTGCAGCATCCCTTAGCGAGAGGCCATTTTCTTTCTTTTATTTCCAAAGTTCAAGGTTTTTTTTTTTTTTTTTTTTTTGTATCAGTTGTTTTTGCTATTTACACTTGTGTTGCTTGCTGTTGCCACTGCTGCTGTTGCTATTGTGTTGGTTGTATGAATTACCAAAGTGAGTTGTTGCTTAAATTGGCAGCCCAGCAGCTCAGTTCAGCTCCTCCGTAGTATTGGTTGGCTTGTTTTAATTCATTTTTATTTGCAACACGACATCATACAATAATCAACACAATAGAAGCGACGTGGGAACAACGAGTACGTGCAAACAAATGTGACCAACGAAGAAATGTCGAAACGTGTATCCAACATTTCTTTTAACTAGAAATCACTATTTTAAAGCTTAAATTTGGCAAAATAAAGAACTAAAGAATGACCCACGAATGAAGCTAAAATTGGAGATAATACAGACCCACGATTGAAGCTAAAATTGGAGATAATACAGACCCACGATTGAAGCTAAAATTGGAGATAATACAGACCCACGATTGACGCTAAAATTGGAGATAATACAGTCCCACGATTGAAGCTAAAATTGGAGATAATACAGACCCACGATTGAAGCTAAAATTGGATATAAAACAGTCCCACGATTGAAGCTAAAATTGGAGATAATAACGACCCACGATTCAAGAAAAAATTGGAGATAATAAAGACCCATGATTGAAGCTACAATTGGAGATAGTAAAGTTCCACGATTGAAGCTAAAATTGGAGATGATGAATACCCACCATTGAAGCTACAATTTGGGATGATAAAGACCCACGATTGAAGCTGAAATTGGAGATAATACAGACCCACGATTGAAGCTATAATTGGAGATAATAAAGACCCACCATTGAAGCTACAATTGGAGATAGTAAAGACCCACGATTGAAGCTAAAATTGGAGATAGTAAAGACCCACTATTGAAGCTATAATTGGAGATAATAAAGACCCACCATTGAAGCTTGAATTGGAGATGATAAAGACCCACGTTTGAAGCTAGAATTGGAGATAATACAGACCCACGATTGAAGCTAGAATTGGAGACAGTAAAGACCCACGATTGAAGCTAAATTTGGAGATAGTAAAAACCCACGATTGAAACTACAATTGGAGATTATAAAGACCCACAATTGAAGCTTGAATTGGAGGTGATAAAGTACCACGGTTGAAGCTAGAATTGGAGATAATAAAGACCCACGATTGAAGCTAAAATTGGAGATAAAACAGACCCACGATTGAAGCTACAATTGGAGATATTACAGATCCACAATTGAAGCTAAAATTGGAGAGAATACAGACTCATGATTGAAGCTTCAATTGGAGATAATAAAGACCCACGATTGAAGCTGAAATTGGAGATAATACAGACCCACGATTAAAGCTAAAATTGGAGATAGTAAAGACCCACCATTGAAGCTACAATTGGAGATAGTAAAGACCCACGATTGAACCTGCAATTGGAGATAATAAAGACTCACGATTGAAGCTACAATTGGAGATATTACAGATCCACGATTGAAGCTAGAATTGGAGATAATAAAGACCCACAATTGATGCTAGAATTGAATTTATTAAAGATAATGATTAATGCAAAAATGGCATAAAATGAAGACCCTCGATAGTACTTAATTTTTTTTTTAGTACTAAAAACAAACATTAAGTACCTTGGTACTGAAACAAAGATCCTTAATAAAGGCCCTTTGCAACTTAGTTGGTGGCATTAATCCTCTGCATTAAGTTAGTATTGTGCTACATGCAGCGTCCTTTTCTGCATACATTCATGTTTATTGTGTACATTAGTTTTTTACCTGCATTTTTAAAGAGTTTTTTTTTTACTGTTTTTGCTTTAGTACCATATAATGATACTACGAGGTAAGATTATAAAATGTTTGCCAACACCAGCCAAACAACCAACCAAAAACTGTACTACAGGGACGAGATGGACGGCAATACAGACAACCAAAAATTTTAATGCAACAATGTCAGTTTAAAAAAAAAAAAAAACACACTCTCACCAGGATATGCTAAAAATATTATTTAAGCTAAAACCTTTTTTTAATATACACATACAATATTACATACATATATTGCTTATTCTGACCAAATGTGTAGGAGATGTCAAA
This sequence comes from Calliphora vomitoria, assembly GCA_942486065.2. Taxonomy (NCBI): domain Eukaryota; kingdom Metazoa; phylum Arthropoda; class Insecta; order Diptera; family Calliphoridae; genus Calliphora; species Calliphora vomitoria. Next base: position 10,011,824 of record OW818030.2, on the reverse strand, counting down.
TGTTAAAATTAAACAACCAACCATCAAGGCAATGAAAAACATGAATATTATTATTTTCGGCTCTTATGCAAATTATAAGGTATATTTTAAACAAATGTGTTTTTATTCTGAAAAGAAAAGTTTTAGTCATTAAGTTGATTACAACTAATTACAAATGTTGTTTTTTAAAGCAGCTATTTAGAGTATTTTGGGACAAGGTTAGAAGCTTAAGCTTTTATATAAGGTAAAGAAAACAGGAAATGTAAATCTCATTTAAGTACTAATAAACAAATTTAACTTTTTCTTATATTTTCTCACAATATTTCAACATTCCTGTGACTTGCTTCAATTAATGACATTTTTGACAGTTCTAAAAGATAAAAAAAATTCTTTATTTTTATTATTCTCACATTTTATAACTCATAAATATTATTATTGATGTATAGCGTATGTTTATGGTTGGTTTAAATTTGTTGTGAACTTTATGAAACACAAATCGATCATATTTAAATTGTGAAGAAATCAGAAACACGCACAAACTTATGCACATCATGTAAAATGAATTGTAAAGTTCAATTGCATGACCTTTTCCTTTAAAGTCTTGATAGATGTCGATGATATACTTATTGAAGCATACAAATTGAATGATTATGAAGAAAGTGCAGAGAGGAGGGGCAGAATGTAAAGAGTTTAAAACAGGGCAGCATGAGAAAAACAAAACATACTTGAGAGCTTAAGAAGGGGTGTTCCTTATAATTTTTTTTTACTAAAAGTGAGTTTCAGAACTAAAATTTTGTGAGTACAAAAATTTGGTTTTAGAACAAAAATTGAGTTTTAGTACAAAAATTTACTTTCAGTACTAAAAGTGAATTTAGGTACTAAAATTGAGTTTTAGTACTAAAAGTGAATTTAGGTACTAAAATTTAATTTAAGTACTAAAAAAAATAAGTTTTGGTACTATAAATAGTGTTTAAGTACTAAAATAAACTTTTAGTACTAAAATAGTGTTTTAGTACTAATATAAAGTTTTAGTACTAAAATTGAGTTTTAGTGCTTAAATTGAGTTTTAGTGCTAAAATTGAGTTTAAAACTGAATTTTAGTATTAACATTGAGTTTTAGTACTAAAATCTAATTGTAGTACTAAAATCTAGTTTTAATACTTACGTTTTTTTTAGTACTAAAATTGAATTTTAGCACTAAAATCTAATTTTAGTACTAAAATCTAGTTTTAATACTAAAATTTTTTTTAGTACTAAAATTGAGTTTTAGTACTAAAATAGTGTTTTAGTACTAATATAAAGTTTTAGTACTGAAACTGAGTTTTAGTACTAAAATTGAGTTTTAGTACTAAAATTGAGTTTTAGTTTTAATACTAACATTTTTTTTTAGTACTAAAATTGAGTTTTAGTACTTACATTTATTTTAGTACTAAAATTTTTTTTAGTACAAAATTGAGTTTTAGTACTAAAATTTTTTTTAGTACTATAATTGAGATTTAGTACATACCATAATGGACTAACGTACTGAACATTATTTTCAGTACCAAGAATTTGCTTAGTGCTAAAAATTAGTTTTAGTGCTAAAAGTGAGTTTTGGTACAAAAAATTAGTTTTAGTACTAAAATTAAGTTTTAGTACTAAAATTAAGTTTTATTACTAAAATTAAGTTTTAGTACTATAATTGAGTTTTAGTACTAAAATAGAGTTTTAGTACCAAAATAGAGTTTTAGTATTAAAATAAACTTTTAGTACCAAAATAAAGTTTTAATACCAAAATTGAGTTTTAGTACCAAAATAGTTTAAGTACTTAAATAAAGTTTTAGTACTAAAATAAAGTGTTTATACCAAAATTGAGTTTTAGTACTAAAATAGAGTTTTAGTACTAAAATAGAGTTTTAGTACTAAAATTGAGTTTTAGTACTAAAATTGAGTTTTAGTACTAAAATTGAGTTTTAGTACTAAAATTGAGTTTTAGTACTAAAATTGAGTTTTAGTACTTAGTACCAAAATAGAGTTTTAGTACTGAAATAGAGTTTTAGTACTAAAATAAAGTCTTAATTCCAAAATTGAGTTTTAGTACTAAAATTGAGTTTAGTACTAAAATTTAGTTTAAGTGCTAAAATTGAGTTTTAGTACTAAAATAGAGTTTTAGTACTAAAATAGAGTTTTAGTACTAAAATTGAGTTTTAGTACTAAAATTGAGTTTTAGTACTAAAATTGAGTTTTAGTACTAAAATAGAGTTTTAGTACTAAAATAAAGTCTTAATACCAAAATTGAGTTTTAGTACTAAAATTGAGTTTAGTACTAAAATTTAGTTTAAGTGCTAAAATTGAGTTTTAGTACTAAAATTGTGTTTTAGTACTAAAATTGAGTTTTAGTACCAAAATAGAATTTTAGTTCTAAAATAAAGTTTTAATACCAAAATTGAGTTTTAGTACTAAAATTGAATTTTACTACTACATATAATAGGGTTTTAGTACTAAAATTGAGTTTTAGAACTAAATTTGAGTTTTAGTACCAAAATTGAGTTTTAGTACTAAAATAAAGTTTTAATACCAAAATTGAGTTTTAGTACTAAAATAGCTCATGGGGAATGTGTTCCATCGGTTTCAACAATTTCGAACATAAGTTCAATGAAATTATTTTTAAACCTTGAAAAATTGTAAGATATTTTTTCCCAAATTTTGAATATAATTGCAAAACACCGAAATAATTAAATTTAAAAGTTTCCTTATTATTCCAGAAGTTCGAATAATTTGAACATGATTCCGAATTTACAAAATTAAATCCAAATTGTGGGAAAATATTTTGAATGAATTTATATTAGAACATTTGGAAATTTGTAGCAAAATACTTAGTATAAGTAATACAATAAAACTACTTCTTACTTATAATCTTCAACATTTGTTGAGATTTTAGAATTTTTCCTTTAATTTCGAAGTTTTAAAAACTTAAAAAATTTTTTAAAATTAGTTAGAAATCTTTTAAAACAGTGAAAATTTTATTTTAAAAATTAAAATTTTATTGCTTTCGATTATTAGAATTATTTTTCCATATTTTGGCTAAAATTTCGAAAATTCGAAATTAATTTAAAATTTTTCGAACATCTGGAATAGTAATGAAACTTTTTATTTTGTTTAAAAATATGATAGTATAGGCAATAAAAAAAGTTTTTGTTAAAAATTTTCAACGTTCGTAAGAATTTTAGAACATTTCCTCAATTTCGAAATTAAGTTCGAATTTTTCGAACATGTCAAAAGTAATGAAACTTTTAATTTTCTTAATAAATATGATGTTAAACGCAACAAAATAAGTTTTTGTATATCAAGTTTCGAAAATAAATTCATTCAAAATGTGTTCCCATATTTTGGATTAAATTTTGAAAATTCGAAATTATGTTCAAAAATTGTATTTATGACTCTCAATTATATAAATGCTTAATATAACTGATAATAAATGAGTGTTTATGCGACTACTTCTAAGTAATGCTGGAGGTATGTAGTTGTCATTCCAAGGTATGTTATTCGGTAATTGCATCACCTAACCAAGTTTGTGCTGGGGTATTTAAGAACAAACTAAAAATCTATTTGCAATATTTTAGAATTCTTGAGCCCTCGTTATTATTACACACATGTTGCATGCTTCTCTTTCATTTATATCAGCCATCCAACAAGTCTACTGACTTTCCTTTCATAGAGTCTTAATAATTGCGTATGTGAATACAATTTGAATACTTTTTTTTTTTTATTTTACTTCTGCTAGTGTATATATGTAGCTGTCATTGTAACATTATCTCTTATTGACAATATGCCGAAGCTTCCACAAGTCAATTTTAATACAAACCTACAACTTGTAACGGAATTGTGTGTGGTATCATCATACATCGTAATCATGTTACTTATCGTCTCCCCCTATTCGGAATAAACCATAATAAGTACAAGTCATATGAATTTGAGTTGTGCTGAGTTTAGTTTAAAATGCCTTTAAGTTAGAAATTGTAATTCTTTTTTAAAACTGTCTATAGATGTCTGTTTAGTCTTACTGTCTGTCTGTTAGTTTTTCAGTCAGCCAGTCATTTAGTCTAGTACATAACTTTGCTTCCATATTAAATGGCAGTTTATTACTTACAGTCCTTAGCTCAATCAACAACATGATTATCAGCTGCAACAGCATCATTATCATCATAATAATAATTTATCAACAGTTTTGCATTTACATGCATTTAAATGGGGAAGCATAAGGCAACAGTGCTGTAAAAATGTTATGTAACACTTCACTAAATATGAAAAATATAAATATATATTTAAGTAATTTAAATTTTTTCCCTAAACTACGTAAAATTTTGGCTATTTTAGGCTATTTGGCTATTATCCTAACTGTATGTCTCTTATTGTACTTCACTGTACAATTAAACTGCAGTAGCTCTGGCATTCAATAACTTTGAGTACTTTGGTACTCATCTGTATGCCTGTATTATTATCATTTTTTACCCAACATTCAAATACACATTGCTATGTATTTTTCTTTTCATAATATTTTCTATTATTTTTTTTTATTATTTTGGTTTTTTATACCAGCCTTCAACTTACTTACTTTGTTAAGTCGTCGTTGTCTGTTTCCCTCAGTGCCTGCTCTGAAATTGAGATGTACTAAACTTAAAGTTTACATTACAGTCCGTATCTTTTCATACTAATATTTTACTTATTTTTTTCATTTCATCTTTTACTTCTTCATTTTGTTAATATGCATAAATTGTGGCAGAAAAAAAAAATATATAAAACAAATTCATATTCATATGTGCTACAATGCGTAGTAGTATATGGGCAATTCCATAGATTTTTTTTTATACAAGATTTTCTAGGGCAAATATTGTTGAAACTAAATTTTGAAAGAAAATATTGCTCTACAAGCCTGTCCATCTGTATGTTGAAATCTACTTTCCGTAGCTCCCAAATAACTTACATCCATGATTCATTCATCAATATATTCGCTATAGAGCCGGTTCGGTTGTTATTTAAAATCGAGAATAATGGCTCTCAAATGGCTGAGATATATGGAAAAAACCAGGACAACCTTTTTCATCTATTTTTTATCTATATCTGGATTACTAAGTTATTAATATAGACAATATGGATATCTAATAATAGATATTTCAAAGACCTTAGCAACGACGTATATAACGACATAGTAAGTCGGACCTACAATGGGTCAAAATCTGGAAAAATAATTATTAACCCGAATTTTTTTTATCAAAAAAATTAGTTTGTCATAAAATTTATTTCTCAATAATTTTGAAAAAAAAAAAATTAAAGAAAATTAAAAAAAAAAAATTTCGAAAAAAAATGTAAAAAAATTTTTACATTAAATATTTTTTCAATAATAATTACAAAAACAAAATTGAAATTGAAACAAATATAGCTCTCTCACTTCTTTTATAGAAAGTTATCTTTTTGCTCCAAGTATTCTATAAAATAAATGTAATACATCAACATTTCTCTAGAAAAACAGTTATACACCAATGTTTCTATAAAAAAAACTGTTATACACAAACTTTTCTATAAAATAAACTGTTATACACTAATGTTGCTATAGAAAAAACTGTTATACACGAATGTTTCCATACAAAAAACTGTAAAACAACAATGTTTCTATAAAAAAACTGTTATACAAAAACTTTTCGAAAAAAAAAACTGGTATACACTAATTTTTCTATACAAAAAACTGTTATACACCAATGTTTCTATACAAAAAACTGTTATAAACCAATCTTTCTATAAAAAAAACTGTTATACACAAACTTTACTAAAAAAAAAACTGTTATACACTAATTTTTCTGTAGAAAAAACTGTTATACACAAATGTTTCTATACAAAAAACTGTTATACACCAATGATTCTATAAAAGAAACTGTTATAAACAAATTTGTCTATAGAAAAAACTGTTATACACAAATGTTTCTATAGAAAAAACTGTTATACACACATTTTTCTATACAAAAAACTGTTATACACAAAATTTTCTAAAGAAAAATATTTTTTATACAAATTTTTCTTTAGAAAAATCTGTTATACACAAATGTTTCTATAGAAAAAAACTGTTATACACACATTTTTCTATAGAAAAAACTATTATACACAAATGTTTCTATAGAAAAAACTGTTATACACAAACTTTTCTATAGAAAAATTTGTGTAAAAAAACAAATGTTTCTATAGAAAAAAATTTGTGTAAAAAATATTTTTTACACAAATTTTTTTCTATAGAAAAATATTTTTTACACAAATTTTTTTCTATAGAAAAATATTTTTTACACAAATTTTTTTCTATAGAAAAATATTTTTTACACAAATTTTTTTCTATAGAAAAATATTTTTTACACAAATTTTTTTCTATAGAAAAATATTTTTTACACAAATTTTTTTCTATAGAAAAATCGGTTAAACAACATGTTTCCTATTGAAAACAACTGTTATACACAAATTTTTCTATAGAAAAGACTGCTATACTCAAATTTTTCTATAGAGAAAACTTTTATACACACATTTTTCTATACAAAAAACTGTTATATACAAACATTTCTATAGAAAAATATTTTTTACACAAATTTTTCTATAGAAAAATCTGTTAAACAACATGTTTCCTATTGAAAAAAAACTGTTATACACAAATTTTTCTATAGAAAAGACAGTTATACGCAAATTTTTCTATAGAAAAAACTGTTATACACAAACATTTCCATAGAAAAAACTGTTATATACATATTTTTCTATACAAAAAACTGTTATATACCTATGTTTCTATAGAAAACACTGTTATACACATATTTTTCTATAGAAAAAACTGTTACACACCAATGTTTCTATAGAAAAAACTGTTATACACACATTTTTCTATAAAAAAAACTGTTATGCACAAATGTCTCTATAGAAAAAACTGTTACACACAAACTTTTCTATAGAAAAAACTGTTATACACCAATGTTTCTATAGATAAAACTGTTATACACACATTTTTCTATACAAAAACTGTTATACACCAATTTTTCTATAGAAAAAAACTGTTATACACACATTTTTCAATACAAAAAACTGTTATACACCAATTTTTTTATAGAAAAAAAAAGTTATACACACAATTGTCTACACAAAAAACTCTTATACACCAATATTTCTATGGAAAGAACTGTTATACACAAATGTTTCTATAGAAAAAACTGTTATACACACATTTTTCTATACAACAAAACTGTTATACACCAATGTTTCGATAGAAAAAACTGTTATACACAAATTTGTCTATAGAAAAAAACTGTTATACACAAATATTTCTATAGAAAAAACTGTTATACACACATTTTTCAATAGAAAAAACATGTTTCCTCTAGAAAAAAACTGTAATACACTAATTTTTCTATAGAAAAATCTGTTATATTTCCAAGTTTTCTATAGAAAAAATTTTGTAAACAAATTTTTCTATGGTAAAACTGTTATACTGAAATTATTATATAGAAAAAAATTTAAGTTCTGGCAATGTCAGTTCAGACGATTGTAAGAAAACCTTACAATTACATTGCCAGACAAAATGATCAGTTTACACGGTTTTTAGTTTGTTGTATGGCAAAATTTACCATATCCGTTGTTAGACATTGAAACAAACAATTTGAGATTGTTCATCAAAGTGTTGGCCAGACTTTTTTCTTTTGATTTTTTTCAAATTGCAATTGAAAGAGGTACGAAGATTTACCAATTTTCCTTTGCAATCATTCAAACTTACCTGGATGGCATCTGCGACCTCTTGCTTTAAAATATCTTTGGGAAGTGTATACTTAGCTCAACCAGCATCCCATAAACTTAGCAGTGCCTCAACTTCCTCGATAAGTTTTCGTGTGGCCACATGGACTCCATCTTTTAGCTATAGGATTTTTGTTTGGCACTTCAGAGCTTGTTGGCGTCTGGATAAGAAAAGTCAAGTCAGTTGGCTCATAGCTGCAAAATATGAAGCAGTTTTCAGTAATTGAAATACCATTTTTTTACTTAATTTGTTTTCTAATTTGGTTTCAGTTTTGTTATACCCTCCACCACCACAAGTGAAAGAAGAAGTAAAGCAACTTGCTGTGGCTATAAATATTTTTGTAAATATAAATTTCTTTATGGAACGCCCCATATTTTATTGAGCTCACATGGTGTGCGGGTTTAATCAGTAACTGGTAGTTACTGCTAAACATAAAGTGTTATTTAATATTACTACATACTTACTTGTATTTATATAGTCTTTAGGTTGTGTTAGCTTTAGCTGGTCTTATAAAGATTTTATGCATTTTATTAAATCAACAAAATAATAAGTTTTGTAGGTTTTTTTTTTTTTTTTTGCTCAAAAAAAAATTTTGTTATTTTGGAGCTGTTTCAATATTTGTACACATTTTGTTTGTTGCAAGGACATTTCAGAGAAATTTGGTTCATCGTTGTTAAGTCAACACAGGGATATGACATAGTTATTAGAAATTTAGTTGGGATGTGAGGTGAAACATGTAAATAAGGAAAGGCAATTTCGAAATGTCAAACCTTCAAAGGAAAAATGAATATATTAAAGTTAAATTTGGAAGATTAAGGCTGAGTTCTTTAAAACCGTGGTGGGCTTAAAGAGAACTTGTAGCAATCGGAAATCAATAGTAATGTTGCTTAAAACGAATGTTCTGATGGAGTTTTTTAAGCACAATCTATAAGTTTAAATAGTTTCGCTCACATTCGTGTTTGGAGCATCTTATTAGGCGATAGCCTTCGTCCTCTAATGACTATGAGAAACGATCACTGATTTATAACCTTTTAACTTCCTCCACTGATACTCCAGGTTATATATATATATATATAAGAGAGTCTTTATTATAACTTGAAATTCCATTAATTAGCAAAATAGTTCTGTAAAAATTTAAAAATTTTCTTTAACTGTTGCAAGCAAAATGTTTTATACTTTTCATATTCAACCTTAATTTACCACTTTGTTCTTGTACTTGTTTAATTTTCTGTTTCTGTTCTTAAAATCTTATTTATTTAATTTAATATTTCCCCTCAACTTTTTTTCATTAATTATTTCTTTGATGTCTTCTTGTCTTTACATTTGAATGCATTTAATCATAAAACTTTGATTTATACTTGTTTTCCTTGAGTGGTTGTTCGCTTCTTTTTTTTGGTTCTTTTTTCATTTTTAATGTCTAGAGTTTTTAATGATACGAGTCAGCCAGTAGTTGTGTGGTGGAAAAAAAAGGGTTTTGATTTGTAGCTGTTGTTTTTCTGGTACTTTGTTTTTTTGCTTTATCAGCGGATCACGATTTGATCTTTTAATTGTTGTTGATGACTTCGTCATCGACCACATAAAGTAATAAAAACATTTACCATTCTGATGTTGTAGCTGCTGTTGTTGTTGGTTAATAAAGTTTAATTTAAAGATTTTTTTTTTTGATATTTATTTCTTTGTTTGAGTAATTTAATGATTTTTTTTTACTATTTACTCAACAAATATAACAGCAACTGCAACTAGCACCGAAAATGATTACAACCCTTGAGTATAAGATTTGAGGACAGTGTTGTAAAAGAGGCTATTCTATAAGACACTTTTCTATAGAAACATATTTATGTTTTTTCTTAAATACGAGTGTGTTTAAATCAAATTTTAGAAGTCTTTAAACAATTTTTATAATATATGTTTATGTTTTTAGATTTCTCATAGTCCTATATAAAATTCTATTAAACATCTGAACAATCGGTTCATGTCTAACACGTTGGACGGACTGTCAAACTTTGGACATTTCATGTAATTACATTAAGGTTTAAATGGCATAAGTAGCTTTAATTCATGAGCTCAAATCTAGCCTAAAGTAAAACTAAAGTTTCCGGCATTATGTTTTAATGAAATGTAGTTCATTTCTTATTTTATGGAATCAGAACAGTTTCACTTATAACACTTGATTAAAGGCCTTTAAGAAGTTTAAAGAAAAATATATATTTTTATCAGAAAAATGAAGGAGATAAATAAATACTACATTTCAAGATATTAAGGAAATACACCGACTCTCTATTTTCTAAAACTAGGAGTATGTTTAAATCAAGTTTCCTTGTCCATTAAACAATTTTAATAACATCTGTTTATATATATCGGTTGCTTATAGTGCTAGTTAAAACCCTTTTGAAAATCAGCAGAATCGGTTCATATTTAACACTTTTGTGTGGGAGTCAAATTTCTGAAATTTTAGATAATTGCATAAAGAGTAAAATGGCATAATCAGCTTTATATCATGAGCTTGAATACAGATTACAGTAAAACCAAGTTTCCTAGAGTACTTTACATATATTTACTTTTCTTGGACCAGCACTCAGGGGATGACCCTGTTATGGGAGGGAGGAAAGAGGGAGTAGTGTTTGTGGATATTTGATTTGAATTTTCCTATATTGAAAGTGACAGGAAATACTTCAGGAGGAAGCTTGTTCCACATACGGACAGTACGGCTAAAGAATGAATTTTCTCTGTAATGTGTTGTGCAATCTAGTGTTCAGTCGACAACGAATTGATGAGGCCTTGCCGAAGAACGTGTGTTGCGTAAAAAAAGACGGGTTTCGGGAACAAGTTCAGTAATTTCAGCAGAGCACATACCATTGTAATATCGGTAGAACAGTGAAACATAACCCACATTGCGACGATGTTCCAATGAGTCAGTAGAGCTGGATAAACTACTGTCGCGGATAAGCACCTTTGCCCTCTCCTGTACGCGGTCGAGTAACTCCAAAATAGAATTTCGATGCACCGGCCACACATGAGAATTGTATTCTATTTTAGGTCGGATATAAGTGGTGTAAATAGTAAGGAGATCAGATGGAGTGAAGTATGGGTGTGTTCGTAAATTCAGTATAATTGCATCACTGCAGCAAATTAAAAGTTCAGGGGTACCGAATTGATCTTGAACTCGTTTGATGAGATTTCATCTACTTATAACAACTCGTATCGTGCGATCCACCACTTTACTTTCGCCAAAACGGTGTATGGAACGACACCCTTTAATTTCAGCACTTGATTGACTTGTAAGACAATGAAAGAATGTAAACCAAAAATATATGTTTACTTACAAGGAGTAGATATATTTACTGCTGTCAATTATTACTTGTCAATATTAATAAAATTCCGTATAACAGTTTTTTCTATAGAAAAATTTGAATATAACTTCTTTTACAAAAATTTGTGTACAACTTTTTTTCTATAGGACAATTTGTGTATAACTGTGTATAAAAGTTATTTCTATAGGATAAACTAAAGTGTAATAGATTTTTCTATAGAAACACTTTTCTATAACTCAATTTTTTAATAAAAAGTTCGAGTAAAACTGTTTTTATACCCTTCACCTTCGTGAGAAGGGTATATATAAGTTTGTCATTCTGTTTTTAAATTCCACAATATAATTTTCCAACCCTATAAAGCATATATATATTCTGGATCCTTATAGATAGCGGAGTTAATTTAGCCAAGTCCCTCTGTCTGTCCGTCTGTCTGTTGAAATCAATTTTCTGCAGACCCCAGATATCTTCGGGATCTAAATCTTCAACAATTCTGTCAGACATGCTTTCGAGAAGTTTTCTATTTAAAATCAGCAAAATCCGTCCATAAATAACGGAGATATGAGCAAAAATCCGAGACAACCTCTATTTTTGGCCTATTTTTTATCTATATCTCTATTTCTAAGACATAAATATAGACAATATGGATATCAAATGATAGCTATTTCAAAGTCCATTGCAACGATGTATTTTAGTAAGTTGGACCTACAATGGGTCAAAGTCGGGAAAAATAGTTTTTAACCCGATTTTTTTTTTTTTTTTTCAAAGAAAAACATTTTTTTGGCACAAATTTTTTTCACTATTAAATTAAAAAAAATAAATTTTTAAATTAAAAAATTTTTTTTAAAAAAAGTTGGAAAAAACTTTTAAAAAACAATTTCGAAAAAAAAATTTGTTTTTTAAATTTTATTTTATAGTATTAATTTGGTAAAGGGTATATTCGGCACTGCCGAATATACCTCTCTGACTCAAGATGTATTAACCAGGTGGCAGCGTAACTACAACAATACAAGAACAACAGTGTGTAAAACCTTATAAACTGCCAAAAAATAAATTCACAAAAACGCACTTTTTAAAACGAAATAGTTTGTTTTAGCACTTTCAAATATTTTACGCACATAAAGCGGTAACTAAAACTCACTTTTATAAATATAAAATAATCTTTTTACTCTTATAACAAATTTAAAAATGTTTGTAAACACGTTTTTGACATTCCATAAGGCACAATATAAGTATAGCAAAAAATAGTCAGCTGGCGTTACGCTGCCACCTGGTAAAATATGCCTTGCTCTGACTTGTTTCCATACAAGACAGCTTATTCTTTAGCAAAATTGGAGTGTAACAGTTTTTCTATAAACAATTTGCGTATATCAGCATTTCTATTTGTGTGTAACAGTTTTTTATACAGAAATATGTTTGTATCACAGTTTTTTTCTATAGAAAAATTTGTGTATAACAGTTTTAGCCTTTAGCAAAATTGATATATAACACTTTTTCTTACAGAAAAATGTGTGAATAACAATTTTTTATATGGAAAAATTTGTGTATAACAGTTTTTCTATAGAAAAATTTCTGTATAACTGTTTTTTTCCTTTAGCAAACTTGTTAAATAACAGTTTTTCTATAAAAAAATGTGTGTAAAACAGTATTTCTATAGAAAAACTTGTGTATAACAGTTTTTTCTTTGGAAAAATGTGTGTATTGCCGTTTTTTCTATTGCAAAATGTGTGTATAACAGCTTTTTATATAGAAACAATTGTGTATAAGAATTTTGATGTATAACAGTTTTTCTTACAGAAAAATGTTTGTTTAACAGTTTTCACTGTAGAGCAATGTGTGTATAACAGTTTTTTCTATTGAAAAATGTGTGTACAACTGTTTTTTATATAGAAAAAATTGTGTATAACAGATTTTCTTACAGAAAAATGTGTTTGTAACAGTTTTTCTATAAAAAAATTTGTGTATAACAGTTTTTTATATATAAATTTCTGTATACCAGTTTTTTTTATAGAAAAATTGTGTATAACAGTTTTTTTCTGCAGAAGAATTGTGTCTTACAGCTTTTTCTACAGAAAAATTTTTGTATAACAGTTTTTTTCTTTAGAAAAATTGTGTATAACAGTTTTTTCTATAGAAAAATTTGTGTATAACAATTTTTTTCTGTAAAAAAATTGTGTATAACACTTTTTTCTATAGAAAAATTGTGTATAACAGTTTTTTCTATAAAAAAATTTGTGTATAACAGTTTTTTCTATAAAAAAATTTATGTAGAAGGATTAAAGATTTGGAGGTTTAAGCGTTTAGACTTATTATAATTGAAACTTTTTCGCGAGTGGGTTGAAAACTCCTGAAACCAGAGACTCAAAGTCTTATTGCTTTTCTAAAGATTTAACAAATGTTATTGTGATATGTTCTGAATAACTTAAGTTACAACATTTGGAAGTTATGCCCTTTTTTACAACTTTTAGAAATAATTGTTCATTATTTTAGCAAGATTAACTTCTTTTATTTCCCTGCTTTGAGTATTAATGTGATATATTGTCTTTGTGGTCTTAATTTACTGCTTTTAAAGTTTTTAATTCATTTTATTTCATTTTATTTTATTTTTTTTTTCATTATTATAGAATTTCTTTGTTTATGCTTCTTCAATTTATATAGAAAAAAAAAAGTAATTAAAGAACTAAAACTTGGTTTTAAAATTGTTGAAAATTGTCTGAACATAGTTGTCTTGATTTATGGAAACTTTAACCGTGAAGTAATCGAGTATAGAATTCCATATAAATGGAGTAATAAAATTTACAAAACTTCTTTCTACATTTAATGAAGTTGCTAGGCATGGTAATAGCAGTGGATGTTTAAAGTACTTATAGTGTGTGGTTTTTTAGTATGTTCAAAGTCAAGATAATTGAACATTTAATGGGTGTGTGAACTTTTTATTTTTATTTTTGGGGGGAAATTTGATTTGGAATTAAAAAAAAGTAGTAAGAAGATTTTTTTTTTAATTTTGTTTCTGCTTTATTGATTTGGGTTACAGAGATAAGACGGCAAGTTTAACTGTAAGTTTTAATTGAAGACATATTGTTCTATTTTTAAAAGATAATAAAATAATGTTGGGTTTTGTTACAAAAAAAAAAAAAGCAATGTCTGGCATTAAAGTTTTTTTTTTTTTTGTTCAACAGCTGTTTTAGAAAACAAAGTAATAATTATGCTGACTTGACAAAAGAATAGTCTTTGTTGGGATTTTAAGTTCAAGGCAGGACAAATAGTTATTGAAAGACTGGAATTAAATAATTAAACAATAATACCTAAAGAAATCTATAAATATACTTTAAATGGAGATTAAAGTAATGATAGCAAATAAAAGGAGACATTTTACCTTTTATGGTTTTTTATGAAATGTCAGAAGTTTGACTCTTCCACAAGTGCGTCATATGTAAATCGATTTTATTAATTTCCAATAGGGTTTAAACTAGAACTATTAGGAACCTATAAATATAAACAAATGTTATTATAATTGTTAAGAGAAGGGGAAAACTTGATTTCAACATACTCTTAGTTTGAACAAAATTTTGTGTAAATTTCCAGTTTATTTCCTTTCTTTAGTTATGTAAATATTTATTTTTGCCCAACTTTCTTTCATTTCATTCTCAACATTAATCAAGCGTTAAAAACGAAAGTGACCTGCTTCTTTAAAATAACAAATAAATAACCTTTCATTATCAAAAAAAGTAATCCAGTAGCTTTTGCTCTCATTTCACACAATATATCAGCAAATATAATCATTCATTTGCTTTTATTTATTTGCTAAAACTATTCACTTAATTTTTTACAAATCTGACACAATCTGCCGCTTAGTTATATAATTATTGTCTAATAAACATAAAATTCATATAAAATGTATCTATAAAATAAAAGGAAAAAAGACAAGCAGCTTGTTATACCCTTCACCATGAGTGGCAAGTTTGTTATTCCATTTGGAATTTCTATATTTTTCATTTGCAACCCCAAAAAATATATATTCTATATCGTTATACATAAAGTAGTCGATATAGCTATGTCCATGTTGTATGTTGAAATCAACATTCCGTAGCCCCCAAATAACTTACATACATGATTGATACATCAATATATCCGCTATAGTCCCGGTTTTTTTGCTATTTAAAATGGAGAAAATCGTCCCACAAATGGCTGAGATATAAGCAAAAATCCAAGTCAACCTCCATTTTTGACCTATTTATTTATCTATTGCATATCTCGATTACTAAGTCGTTAGTATAGACAATATGGATATCTAATGATAGATATTTCAAAGACCTTTTTAACGACGTACATGACTCCACAGTAGTTCAGACCTACAATGGCTCAAAATCGGGAAATATATTTTTTAACCCGAATTTTTTTTCACAAAAAATTTTTTACTCATAATTTTTTATTTCTTTCACTAAAAAATTTAAAAATAAATTTAGTTTTTAAAAAATTTGTCCAAATTATTAAAAAAAAAAAATAATAATTTTTTTAAATTTTTTTCCCAAAAAATATTTTCAATCTTTATCTTAAAGTGCACTTTTTTGAAGGGTATATAAGATTCGACACAGCCAAATATAGCTCTCTTACTAGTTTTATCGTAATATTGTTTAGGAAACTATGAAATATTTAATACAAAACCAAACGATTTTTCTTGTTGTTGTTTTAAACAAATGTTAATAGTTCTTGGGAAATTTCTTTGGAATCTTTTCTTCTTTTCTTTTAACCCAAAACTTATACACAAAATGTAGTACAAGTGTAGCCATTTACTTTATAAATAATCCAAAGAAAAAAGTCTCGAAAAAAAAAACTATAAATTTCGTCAAGTTGTCTAAAATGTCTGTCCTAAAGGCGTTAAATGAGTTGAGTTTTATGTTGAAAATGATAATACAAAACAAGAAATGTTAAGTAATGGAAAAAAATAAAAGTGTATTTTTAGCTTAAAGTTTGAAATATGAAGAGGGATGTAAAAAGACCTACAGTACAAAAAACAATAGTAATACAGTTTTAAAGTAGTGGTCGGCATAAAGAGTACACATTCTCTTGGATTAAAATAACATGACTTTAAAGCAGTGATCGGCAAAAGAGAACATGTTAAATAGAATCTGACAATTCATGGATGGATTGTCATTTCTGTTTCTTATTTAATAATATTTATTAACTTTTTTGAAGATTATGTTCGACCTTTGGTGGCTACGAGCGCCGACCACTGCTTTAGAGCAAGTTATATCCAGTTGTAAGAGCTGACTACACATTATAAATAAAGCAGCAAACAATGCTTAGACCTTCTTTGTCGCATTTGTTATTATGCGAAGTATGTAAAGAATATGAGATATATTTAGAAATATGCGTTTTGAATAAACCACATTGTAGGGTGTTCAAGATATTTATATAAATTTTATTTCCTTTTTTTCAATTTTTACAAAACTTTTAAATTGAAAAATTAGTTGTTTTAACAAAACATCAACAAACAAGTAAAAACACTACATTTCTTTTATATCAGCCATCCATTTACACATCAAATTTTTTATATATTTTTTTTTTACACTAACTTAAAAACTTGGGTCTTGATGATTTGTTTGCTTCTTCTGCTAGTACATACAAAATTTTCTTTTACACAAAAAAAACATTACATTTTTAAGCATCAAGCTGACATGCAGACGGATAGACAGACGAACGGACGGACAGATAAAACAAAACAAACAATCAACTGATGAAGAAAAATCAGCCTAAATAAAACAACGAAACAAGCAAGCAACCGTCAACTTTACAGATGATCCAGACCCTGACAGCTAAAAAAAGTTTTGTATATTTTTTCAAAATCACTTTTTTTGAGTTTTAGTTTGTTTTTTTAATTTTTTTTGTATATTGTGCATTATATTACAAAATGTGTTGCCTGTTGCATATTTTTGTTTGGTTGCTACTAAAAATGCATTTTGTAACATTTAAGTGCGAGTACAATAACAGAAGATGTTCCATCAATTTGCGCTACATAAGGCAGGAGTACTACTATGTATTTTAAAAATAGCTCAAAATTTTGTTTAAATAGTTGAGTCATAGTCTAGTCATAGTCTAGTCATAGTCTAGTCATAGTCTAGTCATAGTCTAGTCATAGTCTAGTCATAGTCTAGTCATAGTCTAGTCATAGTCTAGTCATAGTCTAGTCATAGTCTAGTCATAGTCTAGTCATAGTCTAGTCATAGTCTAGTCATAGTCTAGTCATAGTCTAGTCATAGTCTAGTCATAGTCTAGTCATAGTCTAGTCATAGTCTAGTCATAGTCTAGTCATAGTCTAGTCATAGTCTAGTCATAGTCTAGTCATAGTCTAGTCATAGTCTAGTCATAGTCTAGTCATAGTCTAGTCATAGTCTAGTCATAGTCTAGTCATAGTCTAGTCATAGTCTAGTCATAGTCTAGTCATAGTCTAGTCATAGTCTAGTCATAGTCTAGTCATAGTCTAGTCATAGTCTAGTCATAGTCATAGTCTAGTCATAGTCTAGTCATAGTCTAGTCATAGTCTAGTCATAGTCTAGTCATAGTCATAGTCTAGTCATAGTCTAGTCATAGTCTAGTCATAGTCTAGTCATAGTCTAGTCATAGTCTAGTCATAGTCTAGTCATAGTCTAGTCATAGTCTAGTCATAGTCTAGTCATAGTCTAGTCATAGTCTAGTCATAGTCTAGTCATAGTCTAGTCATAGTCTAGTCATAGTCTAGTCATAGTCTAGTCATAGTCTAGTCATAGTCTAGTCATAGTCTAGTCATAGTCTAGTCATAGTCTAGTCATAGTCTAGTCATAGTCTAGTCATAGTCTAGTCATAGTCTAGTCATAGTCTAGTCATAGTCTAGTCATAGTCTAGTCATAGTCTAGTCATAGTCTAGTCATAGTCTAGTCATAGTCTAGTCATAGTCTAGTCATAGTCTAGTCATAGTCTAGTCATAGTCTAGTCATAGTCTAGTCATAGTCTAGTCATAGTCTAGTCATAGTCTAGTCATAGTCTAGTCATAGTCTAGTCATAGTCTAGTCATAGTCTAGTCATAGTCTAGTCATAGTCTAGTCATAGTCTAGTCATAGTCTAGTCATAGTCTAGTCATAGTCTAGTCATAGTCTAGTCATAGTCTAGTCATAGTCTAGTCATAGTCTAGTCATAGTCTAGTCTAGTCATAGTCTAGTCATAGTCTAGTCATAGTCTAGTCATAGTCTAGTCATAGTCTAGTCATAGTCTAGTCATAGTCTAGTCATAGTCTAGTCATAGTCTAGTCATAGTCTAGTCATAGTCTAGTCATAGTCTAGTCATAGTCTAGTCATAGTCTAGTCATAGTCTAGTCATAGTCTAGTCATAGTCTAGTCATAGTCTAGTCATAGTCTAAATCGATTTTTTAGCTGAATCAGTTTTATTTGAATCAACTTATATGAGTTTTGGTCCACAGAAGACTTTAAACTCATTGAACATATACGATATCTCAGTTAGTGTAAAGTTAACTTAACTAAAAATATAGAATCTACTCGAAGATTCTATATTTTTTTGTCAATATTTTACTTAAAATTTTTCCAGTTTTTGTCAGAGGATTTATTTATCTCTGAACAGTATTTCCCCCTTTTTTAACACCCAAAGAATTTTCAATATTTTTTGTTTTTATATGAAAATTTCATTGGAAATTTGCAAATTGCATTTTTGTCTTGTTGCTGTGCTGCATGTGTTTGTTTATTTAAAAGTTTATTTTAGTCATGTGTTTATACATTTTCTATAGCTTGAAGGAAAAACTATTTACAAAAAAATTCAAGTTAAAATGTTAGAGTTTGAAACAGATGTGTCTGGCTATTAAGAGGGAACTGAAATTTGTATGAACTTATTATTAAAAAAGTTTAGCATTCTTTGGAAAAACAAGGAAATTTTCTTGGAAAAGTAACAGAAAATTTTAAATTTAACTCAGAAAAGCTCTTAAATAAATAGAAATCGTAACATTATTAAAGGAATGTCCAGTAAAAACCTGCTGAACTGGCTTAAATGCCTCAAAGTATTTAGAATTTCCACTGGAACTTATGAGAAACCTCACTGATATGAATAAATTTGGAGTCGGTGTGATAATTCTTTAAGAAACTTCCTGATAATTGCAAATTTTATTCTACTTCGACTTCATAATTCAAAACAATATGTCGTTTGCCTTTTTGGCATAACATCAGATGATGAATAATCATCATTAACGTTTAATCATACCACACTCAACTCTATTTTGAATACATATTTATATTTCTTTGTTTTGTTTTGATTTTTTTCATTCATTCTGCTGTCAATACACACGATTTTTAACTTAAAAACCCATACATAGTACGCAGACCACATGCTGTGGTTGTTCTTGATATTTCTCTGTTTATTGTCTTTGTTTATTTTTATTTGTGTTGTTGTTGTTGTTGTTCATGTTCTTTCCTCATAAACAAATTTCTTATCACAGTTTAACACTTACTCACACTCATTTAGTCACTCATTTGCAATGACTCTCACTTCAAGAGCAGCATAAAAAAACAAACATGTTCTCATTGCTTATCTCTGTCTATCTACTCCCCAATTGATTTTAACTGTAATATTTTGGGGTTGTTTTGTTGTTTCTTTTTTTTTTGTTTGTTATGAGAGATTTGTTGTTGTGGTTTAAACTCTATCTCTATCTTAAGTGCATCATTATCTATTATTATTTTGTCTCATAAATGTTCAATGCTCTATTAGCGATTAATAGGGGTGGCCGTATTTATGTGAAAATTGAAAATAAATTGATCGTTTTCTAATTGTTTGAGTTAGCTGTGAATTTGTTTTTAAACATTATCTTATAGTGTTTTTGTTGTGTCACCCTCATTGTGGTGGCTTTATTTATTTTTATATTAATTTTTATGTGGTATTAATTGGTCTTATGAAAATTGTGTTTTATTTGTAAATCACCCGTATTTTATGGCAGTAATATTACATTAGTAAAATACATACATAATTTATGTTTTAATAAAAGTTTTTAAAAGTGTTAGCAGTTATTTATAGAGGCCTATCGAATTACTAAAGAAATACATACGTTTTTAATGGAATTTAAATGTTAGTTAAGAATTTTTGGAGAAAATAGAAAACAATTTTTGTGTGAAACAAATTTTAGTCATCAGTTTTGGATGAAGACAATTTTCAGTGAATTTTAAACTAATATTTAGTGAATAACTTTCTGATGAAATAATTTTTTAGTGAACATCAATTAACTTTAAGTGAAAATATTTTTTGTGAAATAAATTTTGGGAGAAAATTTTTTAAATTTTTAGTGAAATTTTGTTAATGAAAAGATTTTCAAATAGGTATACATTTTTTAATGAAATCATTTTTATGGTCAAAACTAAATTTCAAGTGAATATTTACGTGAATAAAATTTGGTTTTTAAGTACATCCAACAAGTAAAAAGATTTATAGTAAACGATTTTTGGTGAATCCAATTTTTAATAACACAAAATAGTTAAAAACTATTTTTTTCAAAAAAAAAAAAGTTTTTTTTAATTTTTTTTTTTTTTTTAATTATTTTTTCTTTAAATTTTTCTTTAATTTTAATTTTACTTATTTAAGCCCACTTGTAAAAGTTCCCAATAATTTCCTATTTATTTTTTTAAATCTCTAAATGTATCATTTAAATAATTTTCTTTATAGCACCGCCCCTGCTTTTTAAATGCATTTACGTTAAAATACTCTTTCTATTTACTAAATTAAAACATCACTCTTCATTTTAATTTAACTCTCTTACCAAATTAATGTATGAAAAATGTGAAATATGAAATATTCGTTTACATATAATCAGCGTTGCCAAAGGAATTAAAATAAACTTTTATAAACAGCATAGTGAACAAGTAAGCCTCTGTCGAATGTTCAAGTTGTTTTCTGAGGGGAACTTGTATTGGTACTAGGAACAAATGTTGCCGCATATTCAACGTAATAAGACTGCTCAAAAAGAATTCCGGGGGAACATTTGTATGGGACTCAGTGAACTCATAGACCGATATTGCAAATTTTCCCTATGAATTGCCAGCTAGATCCTTTCGTTTGCATCCTATTGTGTTATCAACAGACAGACAGACGGACGGCCAGAGCTAGATCGTCTTTGAATTTTATGAATACCCAGAATATACTCGAATATACGAATGTGGGTCTGCGATGAATATTTCAATGTGTTACAAACGGCATGACAAAATCAATATACCACCCATTATTATTTGATGGTGGTTATAAAAAGATAATTTATATTAAAACCGAGCTTTTACGAAAAAACAAATATTTCACCACCCGTTTTTTTCAAAAAAAAAAAAAAAATCCCGGAAAAAACTTAATTTATGACAAAAAGAAAATCAGTATAAATGACGGTAATTGAGTCGTTTATTTCAAAAACCAGTCAAGCAACAAATTATTTTATTAGGACCTTCAAAAGTAAAATGACAAATGAACTTTTGAATGAAGAGTTTAACATCTTATTCATTTAAACATATTTGTTCTGAAATAACTATCTGCTACCGTTGTAAAAAATGGCCCATAAAACTCTTCATATCCATATATATAGGTTTTAGAGCTTGTAATTTTTTCACATTTATGAAAAAATTAGATAAGGGCCTACATGACATAGTATAACATAGTGTGTTCTTCCTGCACTAAACACGAATTTCTCCGCTTTGCTTCACCATAATAGAGGGTAGTATTGTTTTTTTGCTTTACAAAATAGTAATCGCCCAATAACTTCATTTTAGATATTTTGTTACTTAACTGATTTTAGAAATAAACGATTCCCATAAAACCCCTATATCAGAAAAGTATTTTATTAGCATGGGTATTGATGGTGGGTATATAAGATTCGGCACAGCCGAATATACCACTCTTTAATGTTTTAATAAAATTCGAAATTATTTTTTTTTTTTAAATTTTGAAATACTTGATTTTGAATTTGCTATTTTTTTTTTTTTTAAATTTCCCTAATTAAAAAATTTCTTTAATTTTTCAAATATTTGATTTGCAGTTTGCAGATTATTTTAGACATTTTCTAAAAATTTTATATATTTCTTAGATTTTGAAATATTTTTTTATTTTTAAAATAAAAAAAAAATCTGATTTTATTCCGGGTTTAGTTCTTAACAATTTTAAACATTTTTGTTTTTTTTTTTTTTTTATTTTTATAAAAATTTATTTCAAAAACTTAAAAGTTTTTTAAATTTAAAAAAGTTTTCTTAATTAAACAATTTCTTTAAGTTTTTAAATATTTGATTTTCAATTTGCGTTTCTTTTAGACATTTTCTAAAAAATTTAAATATTTCTTAGATTTTGACAGTTTTTTTTAATTTTTCGAAAAATAAATTTTTTTTTCTAGATTTGGTTGTTAACAATTTAAAAATTTTTTTTTTTTTTTTATTTTTATAAAAATTTATTTAAAAAATTTTAAATTTTTTTTTTAAATTTTTAAAAATAAAAAAATTTTTTTTAGACATTTTTTAAAAATTTTAATTATTTAATCTTTGACATAGTTTTTTAATTTTTCGAATAAATTTTTTTTTTAATTTAATCCGGATTTGGTTGTTAACAATTTTAAAAATTTTTGGGTTTTTTTTATAAAAATGTATTTCAAAAATTTTTTCAAATTTTCTTAATTTAAAAATTTTTTTAAATTTTCAAATTGCAGATTCTTTAGGAATTTTCAAAAATTTTTAGATATTTCTTATGTTTTTCATCATATTTTTTTTAAATTTTTCCAAAAAACAAGAATTCTAATATTTTCCGAATTTGTTTCTTAATAATTTAAAAATTTTTTGTTTCTTTTTTATTTTTATAAAAATTTATTTCAAAAATTTTTAATTTTTTTAATAATTTTGAATTTTTTAAAATAATTTTTCGAAAAAAAAAATGTTTTTACTAATTTTTTTCCGGATTTGGTGATTGTTAACAATTTTAAACATTTTTAGGTTTTTTTTTTAATTTTTATAAAAACTTATTTCAAAAATTTATAATTTTTTAAAATTTCATAAAAAATAGTTTTTTCCGTTAAAAAAAAAAAAAATTTAAATAAAAACCCTTTTTTGGTATTTGTTGAATTAAAAAATCGGCACATCTGGCAGCATTATCATGCGCTCAAATGCGTTGAAATAAGAGCAAATAATGTGTATTCCAAAGAGAGCTTTACAGAGAGTAAACTAAGAGTATAGGAAATGTTAAGTGCACACTAAATTTAACAGCATTTTTTTGTTATTTCTTTGTTTAGTGAGTTTGCCCTGTTAAACTAAGTGTGTGGGGTTTTTTCGTGTTGGTGTTGGTAGTAGACTGTTAATACTGGTTTAGTAAGAGTTTAGTGTGGTGCATTTTATTTTTTCTTTCTTTCTGTCTGTCTTTTGTTAGGATTGCGTGTGTTTTTGTTTTTTTGGTTTTTATGCAGTGATGTTAATTTAACAGTGATGTTATAAAGAGTTTTCAGTTATTTTGTTTTGTTTACACTTTGAATAACAGTTGTGTTGGTGCTTGTCTGTGCCTGCTTGGGTATGCTGTCGTTGGCGTAAATTTCTTGTCTTCAGTTCCGGACGTTTAACGCGACTGTGCGGTTGTTTTTAATTTAAAAACTTTCTGAATGCGCTTGAGATTTTTTATTCCCCCAATTAGTAATATTGTTTGTTTCAAAAAAAAAAAATAAAAAACAACAAAATAAAATAATAAACAACAAGAAATAAAAAAAATATATTGTATTCAACATAATTCTGGAAATCTTGTATGTAAGAAAGAGTGTGTTTTTTTTAAAATATTTTTTTGTTATAAAAATATAAAGAAGAAGTACAAAAAAAGAAGTTTGAAAAAATTAAAAGAATATACATAGAAAGAAACAACAACAAAAACCAGCAACAAAAGTTATAAAAAGCTGTTTATAACTTGTTTTTTTTTTTTGTCAAATACTTAAAAATATAAAGAAAATAAAAAATGAAATTAAATATTTCTTAAACAAAACAAAAAAAAGAAAAGTTTGTATAGATAAATTTAAAACAAATTTTAACAAAAAATAAAAAAAAAGTGAAAATAAAATATTTATAAAAGAATTTATTAGAAAAAAAAACCTATAGAATTTTTTTAAACAAAAAGAATTTACATAAAAAAGAAGTTGTTTCTTATAAAAAGAATTTTGTTAAGAAAGAAAAATAGATAATTTATCTGTCTTGTCTTGTTGGTATAATAATTAAAACAACAACAACAATATAAATAAAATTACACCTTCAAGGTACATACACTTCAAACAAATACACAACAATTATTTATGTATGATTCCTGCTCTACAGAATACACACAGACTCTGTAGTTGAAATCTAACAATAATAACAACAAAAGAAAAAAAAAACAGTTCCAGAGAGCCATTATTAAAAGGAGCATAAACAAAGCAAAGAGCATAGAAAAATATATTAAGCAAAAGCAAACAAACAAATTTACAAAAAAACAACAACAACAACTTCAATTTCAAACAGCATCCTTTAGATTAAAAACGAAGGCAAACGAACGAAAGCAAAAAAAAACAAAAACAACAACAACAAAAACAAACGTCAGTGAAGAAAACAAAACAAAGTGAAGTTAGCTGGAGTTTGAATGTGTTTAGTGTTGGCAAACGTTAATATTTTGTTTAGAAATTAAAGATTTCTGGATGTTTTATTAAAGATTTAAATAAAAAGGAGTATTTTAAACGATTTTATGGATTAATTATAATACAATTAAAAGATAATTGAAAGTCTTAGCAAGGATTTGTTTAAAACCTAAAAAGAAATTTGTTAAAAGGTAAGAAAATTAGATTTATTTTTATTTTTAAAATGTAAAAATTAAGAAACTTTAGTCTTCAAATAAAATGCTTTTAAGGAAATTTTAAAAGCAATAGTTGAAATGATTTTATTTTTATTTGTTTTATTTGCAATACTGAAACAAATTGACCGTAGTAAGCCTTTATTATTAAATTATTTAGTAATAATTTCTAGATTAAAGAAAATATGTTTAATTTTGATTACTAAAAGGACTATTTGGACTGATTTTTATAGAAACATAAAACCGTATGAAAAAAAGAAAAACTAATGAAAAATTTACAAAAATTAAGAAAATATATTTTACTTTCTACGATGATACTCATAAAAACAATTTTTGACATTTGAAAGCATAAATGAAGATCAAATTTTGAGCAAAAACACTGTGTTTCCGACTTTTTTGCATAGTTTGTACCATCTTTTTTGCCTAACCAGATTGGAAGGTGGTCAATGCTTAAGCATGCCTCAAGGCACTCATCGAAAAAATGCCAATAAATTCAAAAATAACTGATTTTTCGTATCAAAAACTTTTTAAAATATTTAAATACGTTTTTTAGCAACTGTTACAAAACTTTTTGAAATGAAAAATCAGTTATATTTGCATTTATTGGCATTTTTGCGATGAGTGCCTTAAGGCAAAAAAATAAGCCCATATTAAGATATCACTTCATGACCATCTTCAATTTCAAGAACAATTTTAACATTATTTTACCAAATAAATTTTGAGACAAATTTTTGTAAAAAAAAATCTAGTAATTAATTGAACATATTAAATTTAAACTATTTTTTTGTAAAATACTTAATATTTTTTTAACCAAGAGGAAGTTTTAGCGAATATATCAAACTTAAAGTAGAGTTTTGTTGAAATATTGAAATTTTGTTTAAATTTTAAGAACTTTAGAAACTGATTTCTTTAAAAAATATTGCCCAAATCATAGTAAATCTTAAGAATTATCTTCAAAACTCTAGTAACTAAGAAAGTTTTCAGTATTTTTCTTGAATTTTGAAAATTACTCGAAAAAATTAAAAAAATTGTATATCAAAATTGTTGTAAAAAAAGATATATTCTGTGTAATTTTACATTTTTTCCATAACAAATTTGAACTTTTTTTGGATGTGAAAAAAATTTTTTTTTTTAAGAATTTTAAAAATTTTATATCAAATTATTAAAAATTTTCTTAAACAAATTTTGAGAATTTAAAGATTTTTCTTAACTGTTTTAAAGCAAATAGCTAGCAGAATGACAAATTAAAAGAATTTTAACTACAGCTTTTTGTATTTAGCAATGAGGGTTTTTAATAAAATTTAAATTTTTGAACATTAATGTTTAACAGCTCACAATTCTTTATTTATAACTACATTGAACAAAATAATTACAAAATATTATGAATTGGTTTATAAAAAATTTATTCTGCCAATTTCATTTAAATCCATTTATGCTAAGTCTTACTTTCTGAGCCTAGGTCAAAGTTCAAATTTTTGGAAAATCAAAATTTTTGGTAATACAAATTTAAAAAGCCAGATTTTTGTAACAATTTGTACAGCATATTATAACATAGGTTATTATAAATATATATTCCGTGAAATTTGATATTTTTTTGCATAAGAAATTTGATATTTTTTGATTGTGAAAAAAATTTTTTTTTAAAGAATTTTTAAAATTTTTAACTTGAAATTATTGAACATTTTCTTAAACAGTTTTTGAAAATTTAAATATATTTCTTAGCTAATTATAGCATTTAGCACAGAGAATGAAAATAATAAAGAATTGGATTAATATCTGTCTTAATTAGGCTATAAAGATTATTTGAATTTAAGGAATTTGGAGAATATCGAAATTTTTGCCCTACAATATTTAGCAGCTACCCTTTCATTAATATAGCTAAATTATAATTAAATTATTTTAGATTATTAAATCTTAGTTTGTAACAAATATATTCTACAAATTTCGTTGAAATCGTGTAATGTTTAACCATCTTTTCAAAGCCTAGGTCAAAGTTCAAATTTTTGTTAAACCAAATTTTTACTAATTAAAATTTAAACGGCTGTATTTTTTAAATAATGTTGGTTTTCAATAAAATTATTGCAGAATATTAAAAATCAGATTATTTTAATTAAGTATTGAGCAAATTTCAACACAATGGTTATCCGTTTTGAGCTCTTTTTGAATTTTAGGTCAAAGGTCAAATGGTAGTATATTGTGCAAAAATCTCTTTTTCTTCATGAATTTTACTACAACTTAAGACAAATATTCCCTAAAGGCTGATGAATATATTCGTATTTAAATTAAAACTTTAAGAGACTGATTTAACAACAATGTGAGAGTTTCATTATTTATCTTGTATTTCCTTTAGTTTTAATAATTCTTTAATAATTATTTTTGTATTTTATAAACAAAAATCTTAACTTTATTATGTCTTGTTTTGAAAAGCTTTTCTTTTTCGAAATTTTTGTTCCCTAAGGCTTTATGTTTGTTTATATTTATGCAAATACTAAACAAAACTAAGTTTTAGTTTTTCCTTTCAATGTTATTGTTTTTACTAACTCTTAAGTTATTTGAATGAATGTTGAATTTATTGTATAGAAAACTGTTTAGTTTAGTCTTATAAGAATTTTCCTGTGTTATTTTGCTCCATAAAGCTCTAAGGCTTTGTGTTTATAAGTTTAGTTGTTGCTATTAACATAAACTAATATTTGCCAGGAAACCTTTTAGTTTTCTTCTTTTTTTTTGGGAATAAATTGCTGTTGATTTTATGTTATGTGGGGGAAAAGGAAGAATATAAAGAAATTTTGAAGAATTTTTTACCAAAAATTTCTTAGTTTCTGACTTGAAAATGTATAGAAGGACCATAAATGGATTAGTGTTGTATTTTTATCAAACTTTTGAACAAAATTGGGTTCATCGAAACATAAAAAGGTTCGAAGATTAAGTTTATGGAAGTTTGAAGACTTTTGCTGGATTTAGTATGATTCGAAGGACCATAATTAAAAGAATCTGCTGGCAGTTTATCTAACACAGTTTGAAATAAAAGGAGAACATATGCATATTATAAAGCTTTCCATGCTTTGAAGAGAGAGCTTCAAAGCTTTAGTTTCTGGGTTTAGTATGATGCGAAGGACCACAATTAAATTTAGTTAGTGTGGACATTAAAAGGTGAAAGAAAACATTGAAACTAAAGGAGATTCCATAAACCATTTCAGGATTTGCAGAAAAATAATTTAAGAAATGTGAAGACAGTTAAATTATCAACTCTCAAAATTTGTAAGATTCGAAGGACCATGCATAAATTGTGCCAGTGTTGACTTTGTAATCACATACAATACTAGAAAATAAGCGAAGGAAATGTTGAAGGGATTGCATATGAGAGCTTGATAACTGTGCACAAAATTTCATGATTTTTGGATTTAGTATGATTCGAAGGACCACATATAATGGTATATGGGACATGAGAGTATGTTTTTTTTTCCATAATTTAATCATCTCTCTTGCCTAAAATTTTAGCTATTTACCTACGACTTATCTCGTGTTCTATAGCTTCCGAAGGACCATAAACATATTTAATATGAAGGCGTTTCTGATTCAAAGGACCATAAAGTATTTCTCTTGGCTAACCTTCCCCTGCTCATATAACATATACCGTGTGGCGTTATATTATTCTGCATTTTTTATACATAAATATTATACATTATACCCTGTTTTCTGATGCCTCCAGCTAAATTAATTATTATTGTTTTGATTTCAGTTTTTTTTTTGCGTTGCTTTGCAATTTAATATTTTTTGTTAAACGAAAAAAAAAAAAATGAGGGCGTTTTAGATAGTTTTTTTTTGTATTGGTTTTTAGCAAAAGAAGATATAGCAATTAACTGAAATTTTGATAAATTTTGTTATAAAGAAATTAAAATAAACATGTGAATTTGATTAAATAAAAAAAATTAGGTTAAAAAACAAGTTCATCACACTTAATAAATTATTAACAAAATCATAAATGGAAATCTTTATAAACATAATTAATAAAGCAAAATTCATCTTAATATTATTATAAATATTATATAAATATACTACTTAGTATGTACGAGTAATTATTTAAAGGAAAAAAAATAAATAAATTAATAATAATAAAAAAGTAATTATTCATGTGTATGATTATTTTGAAATAAGTATTTAAAATAAAATATCAGCAGATGTGTCATGTGTCAGCTAATGAAAGGTATGAATTGTTTAAGCAATTTCAGAATTTCTGTTTTATAAAACTATTTTTAGTTTCATAATTGTACATTTCTACTTAGTGTTTAATGAATTTATGGTTTTAGATAAAGTTAAAAATTTTTAATTTTTCATGAAAATTTTAAAAATTTTAATTTCAAATTCTTAAAAATTTTCTTAAACAAATTTTGATAATTTAAAGAGTTTTCTTAGCTGTTTTATAGCAAATAGCAGACAGTATGAAAAATTAAAAGAATTTTAGCAACAGCTTTTTGTATTTAGCAATGAAGACTATTTGATTGCAAGGGTTTTTGGCAAAATTAAAATTTAGTGACAACAATGTTTAACAGCTTATAATTATTTACTAGTAATAACATGGAACAAAATAATTGCAGAATATTATGAACTGGTTCATAACATATATATTCTACAAATTTCATTTAAATCCTTTAATGCTAAGTCATACTTTCTGGGCCTAGGTCAAAGTTCAAATTATTGAAAATCAAAATTTTTGGTAACAGACCATATTTTTATAACAAATAATAATATATAATAAAATTTGTATAGAATATTATAACATAGTTAATTAGAAATATATATTCTGTGAAATTTTATATTTTTTGTATAAGAAATTGGAACTTTTTTGGAGGTGAAAAAATAAATGTTTTAAAATAATTTTTTAAAATTTTTATTTCAAATTATTGAAAATTTTCTTAAATAAATTTTGAAAATGTTTTATAGCAAATAGCAGACAGAATAAAATTACAAAGAATTACATTAATTACGTTTTTTATTCAGCAGTGAGTGCTTTATAGTTGCAAATGTTTTCGCCAACAATTTTTAAAGTTTTAATTTCAAATTTTATTAAACAGATTTTGAAAATTTAAAGATTATTCTGTATTGTTTTATAGCAAATTGCTAACAGAATGAAAAATTAAAAGAATTTTATCAAGTTCTTTTTGTATTCATTAATGAGGGCTATTTGATTGCAAGGGTTTTTAGAAAAATTTAAATTTAGAGATAACAATGTATAACAGCTCACAATTCTTTACTAATAACCACATTGAACAAAATAATTCCAAAATATTATAAATTAGTTCATTAAATATATATTCTGCAAATTTCATTCAAATCCCTTAATGCTAAGTCATACTTTCTGGGCCTAGGTCAAAGTTCAAATATTTGAAAATCAAAATTTTTGGCAATAAAAATTTAACAGGCCAAATTTTTAAAACAAATAATAATTTATAACAAAAATGGTACAGAATATTATAATATAGTTAATTAGAAATATAGATTCAAGGAAATTTTATCTTTTTTGGATGTGAAAAAAAAAAATTTTTTTTAAGAATTTTTAAAAGTTTTAACTTGAAATTATTGAAAATTTTCTTAAACAGTTTTTGAAAATTGAAAAGGTTTCTTAGCTTATTTATAGCAATTAACCCAAAGAATGAAATGGATAAAAAATTAGATTCATATCTGTCTTAATTAAGCAATAAAGATTATTTGGATTTAAAGAATTTAGAGAATATCGGAATTTTTGTCCAACACTATTTAACAGCTACCCTTTCATTAATTTAGCTAAATTATAATACAATTATTTTAGATTATATAAGCTTATATTAAGACAAATATATTGTGCAAATTTCAATAAAATCGCTTAATGTTAAATGATGTTTTTTCTTGCTTAGGTCAAAGTTGAAATTTTTTCGAAAATCTAAATTTTTGTTAAGCTAAATTTAACAGGCCTTTTGAATTAATGATAATTTATAATAAAATTGTTACTTAATATTATTTTTATAAATATCTATAGCAAATTTCAACACAATGCGATAGCGTTTAGGGTATATTTTGGCGCTTAGGTCA
The DNA here is from genome assembly GCA_942486065.2 of Calliphora vomitoria. Taxonomy (NCBI): domain Eukaryota; kingdom Metazoa; phylum Arthropoda; class Insecta; order Diptera; family Calliphoridae; genus Calliphora; species Calliphora vomitoria. The sequence continues at coordinate 9,980,840 of OW818030.2, read as the reverse complement.
AAGGTCAAATTTTTTATTAATGTTAAAATATTACAAAGAAGAATTTCTTTAGGGATTTTAATGAAATTTAAGATAGTTATTGCCTAAAGTTTAAAGATAACATTTGTGGGAAAAATATTTGCATTTATTGGCATTTTTGCGATGAGTGCCTTAAGGCAAAAAAATAAGCCCATATTAAGATATCACTTCATGACCATCTTCAATTTCAAGAACAATTTTAACATTATTTTACCAAATAAATTTTGAGACAAATTTTTGTAAAAAAAAATCTAGTAATTAATTGAACATATTAAATTTAAACTATTTTTTTGTAAAATACTTAATATTTTTTTAACCAAGAGGAAGTTTTAGCGAATATATCAAACTTAAAGTAGAGTTTTGTTGAAATATTGAAATTTTGTTTAAATTTTAAGAACTTTAGAAACTGATTTCTTTAAAAAATATTGCCCAAATCATAGTAAATCTTAAGAATTATCTTCAAAACTCTAGTAACTAAGAAAGTTTTCAGTATTTTTCTTGAATTTTGAAAATTACTCGAAAAAATTAAAAAAATTGTATATCAAAATTGTTGTAAAAAAAGATATATTCTGTGTAATTTTACATTTTTTCCATAACAAATTTGAACTTTTTTTGGATGTGAAAAAAATTTTTTTTTTTAAGAATTTTAAAAATTTTATATCAAATTATTAAAAATTTTCTTAAACAAATTTTGAGAATTTAAAGATTTTTCTTAACTGTTTTAAAGCAAATAGCTAGCAGAATGACAAATTAAAAGAATTTTAACTACAGCTTTTTGTATTTAGCAATGAGGGTTTTTAATAAAATTTAAATTTTTGAACATTAATGTTTAACAGCTCACAATTCTTTATTTATAACTACATTGAACAAAATAATTACAAAATATTATGAATTGGTTTATAAAAAATTTATTCTGCCAATTTCATTTAAATCCATTTATGCTAAGTCTTACTTTCTGAGCCTAGGTCAAAGTTCAAATTTTTGGAAAATCAAAATTTTTGGTAATACAAATTTAAAAAGCCAGATTTTTGTAACAATTTGTACAGCATATTATAACATAGGTTATTATAAATATATATTCCGTGAAATTTGATATTTTTTTGCATAAGAAATTTGATATTTTTTGATTGTGAAAAAAATTTTTTTTTAAAGAATTTTTAAAATTTTTAACTTGAAATTATTGAACATTTTCTTAAACAGTTTTTGAAAATTTAAATATATTTCTTAGCTAATTATAGCATTTAGCACAGAGAATGAAAATAATAAAGAATTGGATTAATATCTGTCTTAATTAGGCTATAAAGATTATTTGAATTTAAGGAATTTGGAGAATATCGAAATTTTTGCCCTACAATATTTAGCAGCTACCCTTTCATTAATATAGCTAAATTATAATTAAATTATTTTAGATTATTAAATCTTAGTTTGTAACAAATATATTCTACAAATTTCGTTGAAATCGTGTAATGTTTAACCATCTTTTCAAAGCCTAGGTCAAAGTTCAAATTTTTGTTAAACCAAATTTTTACTAATTAAAATTTAAACGGCTGTATTTTTTAAATAATGTTGGTTTTCAATAAAATTATTGCAGAATATTAAAAATCAGATTATTTTAATTAAGTATTGAGCAAATTTCAACACAATGGTTATCCGTTTTGAGCTCTTTTTGAATTTTAGGTCAAAGGTCAAATGGTAGTATATTGTGCAAAAATCTCTTTTTCTTCATGAATTTTACTACAACTTAAGACAAATATTCCCTAAAGGCTGATGAATATATTCGTATTTAAATTAAAACTTTAAGAGACTGATTTAACAACAATGTGAGAGTTTCATTATTTATCTTGTATTTCCTTTAGTTTTAATAATTCTTTAATAATTATTTTTGTATTTTATAAACAAAAATCTTAACTTTATTATGTCTTGTTTTGAAAAGCTTTTCTTTTTCGAAATTTTTGTTCCCTAAGGCTTTATGTTTGTTTATATTTATGCAAATACTAAACAAAACTAAGTTTTAGTTTTTCCTTTCAATGTTATTGTTTTTACTAACTCTTAAGTTATTTGAATGAATGTTGAATTTATTGTATAGAAAACTGTTTAGTTTAGTCTTATAAGAATTTTCCTGTGTTATTTTGCTCCATAAAGCTCTAAGGCTTTGTGTTTATAAGTTTAGTTGTTGCTATTAACATAAACTAATATTTGCCAGGAAACCTTTTAGTTTTCTTCTTTTTTTTTGGGAATAAATTGCTGTTGATTTTATGTTATGTGGGGGAAAAGGAAGAATATAAAGAAATTTTGAAGAATTTTTTACCAAAAATTTCTTAGTTTCTGACTTGAAAATGTATAGAAGGACCATAAATGGATTAGTGTTGTATTTTTATCAAACTTTTGAACAAAATTGGGTTCATCGAAACATAAAAAGGTTCGAAGATTAAGTTTATGGAAGTTTGAAGACTTTTGCTGGATTTAGTATGATTCGAAGGACCATAATTAAAAGAATCTGCTGGCAGTTTATCTAACACAGTTTGAAATAAAAGGAGAACATATGCATATTATAAAGCTTTCCATGCTTTGAAGAGAGAGCTTCAAAGCTTTAGTTTCTGGGTTTAGTATGATGCGAAGGACCACAATTAAATTTAGTTAGTGTGGACATTAAAAGGTGAAAGAAAACATTGAAACTAAAGGAGATTCCATAAACCATTTCAGGATTTGCAGAAAAATAATTTAAGAAATGTGAAGACAGTTAAATTATCAACTCTCAAAATTTGTAAGATTCGAAGGACCATGCATAAATTGTGCCAGTGTTGACTTTGTAATCACATACAATACTAGAAAATAAGCGAAGGAAATGTTGAAGGGATTGCATATGAGAGCTTGATAACTGTGCACAAAATTTCATGATTTTTGGATTTAGTATGATTCGAAGGACCACATATAATGGTATATGGGACATGAGAGTATGTTTTTTTTTCCATAATTTAATCATCTCTCTTGCCTAAAATTTTAGCTATTTACCTACGACTTATCTCGTGTTCTATAGCTTCCGAAGGACCATAAACATATTTAATATGAAGGCGTTTCTGATTCAAAGGACCATAAAGTATTTCTCTTGGCTAACCTTCCCCTGCTCATATAACATATACCGTGTGGCGTTATATTATTCTGCATTTTTTATACATAAATATTATACATTATACCCTGTTTTCTGATGCCTCCAGCTAAATTAATTATTATTGTTTTGATTTCAGTTTTTTTTTTGCGTTGCTTTGCAATTTAATATTTTTTGTTAAACGAAAAAAAAAAAAATGAGGGCGTTTTAGATAGTTTTTTTTTGTATTGGTTTTTAGCAAAAGAAGATATAGCAATTAACTGAAATTTTGATAAATTTTGTTATAAAGAAATTAAAATAAACATGTGAATTTGATTAAATAAAAAAAATTAGGTTAAAAAACAAGTTCATCACACTTAATAAATTATTAACAAAATCATAAATGGAAATCTTTATAAACATAATTAATAAAGCAAAATTCATCTTAATATTATTATAAATATTATATAAATATACTACTTAGTATGTACGAGTAATTATTTAAAGGAAAAAAAATAAATAAATTAATAATAATAAAAAAGTAATTATTCATGTGTATGATTATTTTGAAATAAGTATTTAAAATAAAATATCAGCAGATGTGTCATGTGTCAGCTAATGAAAGGTATGAATTGTTTAAGCAATTTCAGAATTTCTGTTTTATAAAACTATTTTTAGTTTCATAATTGTACATTTCTACTTAGTGTTTAATGAATTTATGGTTTTAGATAAAGTTAAAAATTTTTAATTTTTCATGAAAATTTTAAAAATTTTAATTTCAAATTCTTAAAAATTTTCTTAAACAAATTTTGATAATTTAAAGAGTTTTCTTAGCTGTTTTATAGCAAATAGCAGACAGTATGAAAAATTAAAAGAATTTTAGCAACAGCTTTTTGTATTTAGCAATGAAGACTATTTGATTGCAAGGGTTTTTGGCAAAATTAAAATTTAGTGACAACAATGTTTAACAGCTTATAATTATTTACTAGTAATAACATGGAACAAAATAATTGCAGAATATTATGAACTGGTTCATAACATATATATTCTACAAATTTCATTTAAATCCTTTAATGCTAAGTCATACTTTCTGGGCCTAGGTCAAAGTTCAAATTATTGAAAATCAAAATTTTTGGTAACAGACCATATTTTTATAACAAATAATAATATATAATAAAATTTGTATAGAATATTATAACATAGTTAATTAGAAATATATATTCTGTGAAATTTTATATTTTTTGTATAAGAAATTGGAACTTTTTTGGAGGTGAAAAAATAAATGTTTTAAAATAATTTTTTAAAATTTTTATTTCAAATTATTGAAAATTTTCTTAAATAAATTTTGAAAATGTTTTATAGCAAATAGCAGACAGAATAAAATTACAAAGAATTACATTAATTACGTTTTTTATTCAGCAGTGAGTGCTTTATAGTTGCAAATGTTTTCGCCAACAATTTTTAAAGTTTTAATTTCAAATTTTATTAAACAGATTTTGAAAATTTAAAGATTATTCTGTATTGTTTTATAGCAAATTGCTAACAGAATGAAAAATTAAAAGAATTTTATCAAGTTCTTTTTGTATTCATTAATGAGGGCTATTTGATTGCAAGGGTTTTTAGAAAAATTTAAATTTAGAGATAACAATGTATAACAGCTCACAATTCTTTACTAATAACCACATTGAACAAAATAATTCCAAAATATTATAAATTAGTTCATTAAATATATATTCTGCAAATTTCATTCAAATCCCTTAATGCTAAGTCATACTTTCTGGGCCTAGGTCAAAGTTCAAATATTTGAAAATCAAAATTTTTGGCAATAAAAATTTAACAGGCCAAATTTTTAAAACAAATAATAATTTATAACAAAAATGGTACAGAATATTATAATATAGTTAATTAGAAATATAGATTCAAGGAAATTTTATCTTTTTTGGATGTGAAAAAAAAAAATTTTTTTTAAGAATTTTTAAAAGTTTTAACTTGAAATTATTGAAAATTTTCTTAAACAGTTTTTGAAAATTGAAAAGGTTTCTTAGCTTATTTATAGCAATTAACCCAAAGAATGAAATGGATAAAAAATTAGATTCATATCTGTCTTAATTAAGCAATAAAGATTATTTGGATTTAAAGAATTTAGAGAATATCGGAATTTTTGTCCAACACTATTTAACAGCTACCCTTTCATTAATTTAGCTAAATTATAATACAATTATTTTAGATTATATAAGCTTATATTAAGACAAATATATTGTGCAAATTTCAATAAAATCGCTTAATGTTAAATGATGTTTTTTCTTGCTTAGGTCAAAGTTGAAATTTTTTCGAAAATCTAAATTTTTGTTAAGCTAAATTTAACAGGCCTTTTGAATTAATGATAATTTATAATAAAATTGTTACTTAATATTATTTTTATAAATATCTATAGCAAATTTCAACACAATGCGATAGCGTTTAGGGTATATTTTGGCGCTTAGGTCAAAGGTCAAATTTTTTATTAATGTTAAAATATTACAAAGAAGAATTTCTTTAGGGATTTTAATGAAATTTAAGATAGTTATTGCCTAAAGTTTAAAGATAACATTTGTGGGAAAATTAATCCTTTAAGACATAGGGGGACCGAAATGACCCCAACTTTTTGAAAAGCTTAAAAAATAAAAATTGTTTCAAATAGTGAAATACTTAAAAAAATGTATTTAATAACGTTATATGTTAACATAATTTTGCCAAAACTATTTTAGTCATTTATTTCTTTTTGCTAAAAAAAAGATTGAAATCTTTTAAATTGCTGTTTAAATTTCATAAATTTTTCCTACATTTTTAATAGATTTTTTTTTAAGTACAATTTTGTATTTATAATTGTTTTGCAAAGATAAGAGACTTTTTGTTTTCATGTTGGGGGTAGGCATGGCACATGCCACCAAAACAATAAAAATAATAACAAAAAATCAATCCAAATGAATTATTTAATACTTACAGGTAAGATTGTTTTTAGTTTTTTTTTAATTTTTGCAAAAACTGCATTTTATTCAAGTTTTAGTATTTTTGTTTAATCTGTAGTTTTTCAAAAGACAAGGTCAAGTTGTTGGCTTTTTTTTTATAATTAAATCAATGACAATGTCATAATATTATGTTAGTTTTTGTTTGTCTGTTAAAATTAGTTTTCTGCTGAAGTTTGTGAAATTTTTAATTTTTTTTTTTTTTGTTTGCCAACAATATTTAAAAGTTATAACATGCTTATTAAGTTGTTTATAATGTTTAATAAATATTTAATTAATAATTTTCTTAAGTAAATATAGAGAAAATATATATATATATAAAAAAAAAAAACAAATAAATGCTAATAGCAAATGCAAATAAATAAATATTGTATGTGAAAGGGAAAGAGATGCCAGCTTTAGATTAATGATATTTTCAAATGTATTTAATATTTTGGCAATATTACTTAATATTTCGTTATTAGCTATTGAAATATGAATTTTGTTTAAACTAAAATAACTCCTGATTTTTTAAAAGGTGAAAAAAAAAATATTTTTTTTTTTTTATAATTTTCAAAATTGTATCAGCAAATTATAAAAATTTTGTTAAACTTATGTTCAAAATTTAAAAATATTTTGAAGCTGTTTTATTGAAAATAGCCAAGAGAATGCAAAGCTAAAAGTATTATCTGAATTTCTTTACTTATGCAGCAGAGACGGTTATTTGAGTGCAAAGGTTTTTGGCAATATCAAAATTTTTGGGTATCAATGTTTGGCATGTCACAGTTCTTAACTAGATCTTACTTTTAACAATATTACTGCAGAATATTATGAAGTAGTTTATAATAATATATCCTGCAAATTTCAGCAAAATCGCTTTATTTTAAATAATCATTTCAGCGTTTAGGTCAAAGTTCAAATTTTTTATCTTGAACATTTTATTTTTAAAATTGTATCATCAAAATATGAATAATTTTGTTAAACTAAGTTTCAAAATTTTAAATTGTTTCTAAGCTGCTTTATACAAGACAATTGAGAGAATGCAAAGCTAAAAGAATTACCTGAATTTCTTTACCCATTCAGCTAAGACGCCTATTTGATTGCAAAGGTTTTAGGCCACATCGAAATGTTTGGTCATCCATGTTTGGCATGTCACAGTTTCTAACTAGGTATTACTTTCAACCACTTTATTGCAGAATATTATGAATTTGTTTATACTAAATATATTCTTAAAATTTCAGCAAAATCGCTTTGTTTTAAATACTCATTTCAGCGCCTAGGTCAAAGTTGAAATTTCTGAAAATCCAAGTTAAAATTGTTGAAAATCTATGGAACATTTTATTGTATAGCAAATAGCTGGGAAAATGTAATGCAACATTTTTGTTTCACTAAAATAACGCTTGATCTTTTTAAAATGTAAAAAAAAATAAAATTATTTTTTTAAAATTTTATCATCAATTTATTAAATTTTTTTTTAGAAAAAAAAATTTTGAAAATTTTTCTTAACTTTTTTATAGCAACTAGCTAAGAGAATTGTAATAGTAAAATTATTAAATTAATTGCTTTCTTTAATCAGTAATGATGGCTATTTGATAGGAAAAGTTTTTGGTAAATTTTAAATTTTTGACGCCCAACGTTCAACAGCTCACAATTCTTTAACAGAGCTAAATTATAATACAATTATTTCTCAATATTATTAATTAGTTAATAACAAATATATCCTGCAAATTTCCTTACAATTGTTTAATGTTAAACCATCCTTTCAAAGCCTAGGTCAAAGTTCAAATTTTTGAAAATCTATGGAACATTTTTTTTTTTTAATTTTTAATAATAGTTTAGCTACATCCCTAGGTTTTGTAACATGATTTTTGGTTTAATTAAAATTACACCGAACTTTTTTAAAATGTAACAAATTAAAAAAAAAAAAATGTTTAAGAATTTTCAAAATTTTAACTTCAAATTGTGGAAAATTTTGTTAAACCGATTTTCAAAATTTAAAGATTTTTCTCCAATATTTTATAGCAAATATACAAGAGAATGAAATGTTATAAGAATTATTTTAATTTAATTCCTTTTTAAGCAATGGCGGCTATTTGATTGCAAAAGTTTTCGTAAAAATTTAAATTTCTGACCCCCAATGTTTAATTGTTCACATTTCTTTAATACAGCTAAATTATAATAAAGTTATTTTAGAATATTGTATGTTAGTTTATAACAATTAGATTCTACAAATTTCATTAAGATCGCTTAATGCTAAATCATATTTTTAGCGTCTAGGTCAAAGTTCAAATTTTTGAAAATTTATTAAAAATTAAGTTTGATAGATTTTCAAAATTTAAAGATTTTTTTTAACTGTTTAATAGCAAATTATTGAGAGAATGAAATATAAAAATAATTACAATAATTTCTTTCTTTATTAAGCAATGGAGGCTATTTAATTTGAAAGGTTTTTGGTAAAACTAAATTTTTTGGGTCACCAACGTTTAACAGCTCATATTTCTTTAACAGAGCTTAATTATAATACAATTATTTTAGCATATTATAAATTAGTTTATAACAATTAGATTCTAAAAATTTCATTAAAATCGTTTAATATTAAGCCTTCCTTACAAGCCTAGGTCAAGGTTCAAATATTGGAAAATATAAATTTTTATTACGACAAATTAAACGGGCTTTATTTAAATTATTTAATGGGCTGTACACCATGTAACACCTTTTTATACAATCTGGCAACATATGTTCCGCTTTTTCCCGCTAAATAAATATTTATTTAAATTGTTAATTTAAATTTACACACAAATCTCTCTCTCCCTCCGTCTCTCCAAATTGGCACAGTTTATTATAAAATAAATAACTACAATAACAAATGGTGTTAAAAAAATTACTTATTAATGAACAGGGAATGCCCGGCCTAACATATTCACAATATTTTCCGACAGACACTAACAACCTCAAACTGATCAATTAAATTGCAATATTTCTTTAATATTTAAATTAAAAAAAACAAATCATCTTTCAATTCTCAAGAAATTCAACTGAAAACCATATTTGTCATATAGTTTGAGACAAAGCGTCATACATAAAAGACGTCATTAAATCAATGAGGTCTCTTGACTGGCTGGCTGTTGATAAGAGAGAGAGAGGGTTAAGTATTAGAGAAACAGGTGTTTATTTTTAACAGGGGAACTTTTTGTTGATAATTTACTAAAGTTTATTTTGAAAATGATAATGAATTTTAATTTCTAATGAAAATAAAAAAAATAGTTATGACGCCTAAAATATTTGGTTTTTATATGATTTCTTGTTAAACAATGGAACAACAACTAGGCTGGCAACAAAGATAACTAACGTTTAATAGAAATTTTGATGACAATGATTTCGTTTTTGTTGGATTTTTTTTTTTAATTATGAGAAAGAAAGTTGTAATAATGAAAAGAAATTTTTGTGATTAATTTAACAAGAATTTTGAGGAAAAAAAGGAAGTAAATATAAAAATTCGTTAGTAATTGAATTGAAAATAAACAGAAATGTTTCGAAACAGTCATAAAAGGGAAAAACCAAAAACAAAATTTCAATAAAATTGATTATTTTAGAACATTTTTTCGGTTAAATCTCGCTTTTGAGACTATCAAGTCTAACAGCTCACAGAGTTTAACTAGAGTTTAACTTTTAACAAAATTATTGCCTTATTTTCTAAATTAGTTTATAACAATTACATACTGCAAATTTTAGCCAAATTGGTTGAAGTTAAACCATTTTTTCAAAGCCTAGGTCAAAGTTCAAATATTTGAAAATCAAAATTTTTATTCATCTGTGTTTATCAGGCTATATTGTTGTAACAAACATTAATTTATAATATAATTAATACAAGATATTGTAGCCCAGATTATTATAAATATATTGAGTAAATTTAATTACAATAAACCAGTGTTAAGGCATAATTTTAGCTTTTAGGTCAAAGGTCAAATTGTTCAATATTGTTATATTGTACAAAATCTTTGGTATTTCTGCACGGATTTTAAAGAAACTTTAGATAAATATTTCCTAAAAGCAAAAAATTAGATTTGTGTGAAAATTAACCCTTTAAGGCAGGTGGGACCAAAATGACTCCAAATTCTTAAAACGGTTTTAAAGCTAAGTTTGTTTCAAATATTTAAATAATGCACTTAGGAAATTATTGTTATAAGTTAATTTTATATATAAAGTAGGCTTATATTCAAAAAGGTCTATCTGCAGATTTATCCTTGTTGAATATAAGACCTCGATATTTATATTTTTCTAAGAAAAAGTCAATAAATTATTAAAATTCTGTTGTTATACTACAAAATATTTAAGTAAAGTTGAGATTTGTTTAAAAACAGTGGCAGCCTAGAGACACTCCTAGTTTTTAAACCAGAGTTCTATACAATTGTTGTAATAACTATGATTTCATAATGATTTTTGTTATTTTATTCAAGTTTAAGAAAAAAACTAAATTTCCATAAAATATATGTTTGTAGGGCAGTTAATTATTTTATTTTTCTAAATAAGTGAAATTTTTATTTAGAAACCTTCAACAAACTAGTTGTTTTAACAATTTTTTTCCAAAAAATCTCAAATTTAATTTTTTAAAGTGGGTGGTTACCTCTCTGAAATACTTACGTTATACAAAATTAAATTAAAATAAAACTGAAACTGTGTAATTATATTTCAAAACAAAAAAAAAAAATAATCCGCCTCTAACCATGGCAACCCCCACATGCGAGTGAATTCAACAAGAAACTAACAAAAAAAAAAAAAAAAAAACTACAAGACTTCTTAAGAATGAAACTACAAACAAACATGATTGAATTGAAGGTTAAAACTATTTTAAAACAATAAATGGAAAACAAGCACAATAACAATTACTAAAGCAAAAAAAAATCCAAGAAATAGTTTGCCAAATTTTTGCGCTCTCTTTAATTTCTAATTTAAATTATAAATGTTGGCGGCAAAACACACAAACACACTCATCATCACACTCAGACACAAAGTAGGTTGGCAACACGCACACGTGTTCTTAAAATTCCAAGACAAGACAAAACAAGACCTTCTCAATTTTATGTTTTTTCCAATATGTTTCTTTATTTTATCGGGGAGGGGGGGCTTTAATTTTCTACAGTCTGTTTCTTTTGAGATCAACCCATACAAGTGTCATATTTTGTGTTGTATTTTCAACGTTAAGTTTAAAATTTCAAGTTCATAATTTGAAATCTACTTAAATATTTGTAGTTTTCAATTGTTTAAAATTTAAACTAAATGGGTCTGGGTCATTGGAAATTTTCAAGTGTTTTTTTTTCTATTTATTTTAGTTAGCAAAAAAAAAAAACAAAGTGAATCATTTAGTTGAAATAATTAGAAATTAAATTAAAGTAGATAGATTTCTGTAAAAGTTTGGAAAAAAAATATAACAAAAAAGGAAAAAATTTAAATTTCAAAAATTTGAACTTTGACCTAGGCTTTGTAAGGAAGGTTTAATATTAAACGATTTTAATGAAATTTGCATAATATAATTGCTATAAACTAATTTATAATATTATAAATCAATTGCATTATAATTTTGCTTTATTAAAGAAATGTGAGCTGTTAAACATTGAAGGCCAAAAATTTAAATGTTGACAAAATTATTTGCAATCACATAGCTGCTTTTGCTAAATAAGAAATGATATAAATATAATTCTTTTAACATTTCATTCTCTCAGCTATTTGCTATAAAATGTTGGAGAAAAATCTTTAAATTTTGAAAATTGGTTTAAAAATTTTTTTCATAATTTGAAAATAAAATTTTGTAAATTTAAAAAAAAAATTTTTGAACTTTTTACATTTTAAAAAGTTCAAGTGTAATTAAGAGATTGTTTCTTAAATGTTTATACCAAATATTTAAGAAAAATCTTTAAACTTTAAAAATCTGTTAAACTTTATTTTTATAAATTTAAAAAAATTTTAACTTTGACCTAGGCTTTGAAAGGAAGGTTTAATATTAAACGATTTTAATGAAATTTGCAGAATTTAATTGTTATAAACTAATCTATAATATTCTAAATTAATTATATTATAAATTAGCTTAACTAAAGAAATGTGAGCTGCTAAACATTGGTAAACAAAATTTAAAGTTCTGATAAAAACGTTTGCAGGCAAATATCCTTCATTTTTTGAAAAGGATTTAAATTAATAAAATTCGTTTAAAATTTCATTCTCTCAGCTGTTTGCTATAAAAAAGCAGAGAAAAATCTTTAAGTTTTGAAAATCGGTTTAACAAAATTTGCCATAATTTGTAGATAAAATTTTAAAAATTCTTAATTTTTTTTTTGAATTTTTTTGCATTTTAAAAAATTCAAGTGTAATTTTAATTAAACAAAAAGTCATGTTACAATAACTAGGGATGTAGCTAAACTAATATTAAAAAAAATTCTAAAATACAAAAAAAAAAAGTTTTCACTTTCGAGGTGTTTAAATTTGGCCCACTGTAGCTTACTATATGTCCAAATTTTGTAGCTCCAACAGCTATATTCTGGAATCTTAACTTCTTTTGTATTTCTATACCAGATTTCAAGCTAGTAGGTTGCTTAGTTTACAATTTATGTTATTATTGATATGGGATCTTTTTTTATATAGCGAATGCTTATATTCAAAAAGTTTTATCTGCCGATTTATCTTTTTGGCATATAAGACCTGGATATCTATATTTTTCTAAGAAATTAAGAAAAGTCAATAAATTAATAAAATTCTGTTGTAATATTACAAAATATTTAAGTAAAGCAACATTTCATAAAGATAAAAATTACATTTTAAAGTAAAGACAAGAAAAACATTTCCTTATTGCAATCATACTTTCAATTGACCAATTTTTTCGATAACTCCCCTGTGGGTTATAAACTTTCTTAAGTAATATTTGTTTAATTTTTATTTTGTTTTCAAATAAACAAATATTGTCATTAAACAACTGCTTATCAAAAATGATAAATGTACAAAAAAAAAAAAAAAAATTCGTAATATCTCTTGTGGGTTTCTAAAAAAAAATATAAACCCAACATGACAAGGTATTACATGTGGCAACCGAGAGAAAAAATTAAAGAAATTATTACAACATTTTGTTAACTTTTCATTATTGATTAATTTGTAGAAACCAAAATAAACATACATTACCAGAATTATGAAATGGTCATTAAACATATTTGAAATGAAAACAAAAAAAACCTTAAATAAATTTGAAAAAAAATTTGAGTTAATGACAGAAGAAACCTAAAGTAAAGAAAAAATAATGCCGGCTGACAGCCACATACAATGATTGATGATTAAAAAGTTTACAAAAATATAAAGAAAAACTATGTAAAATGTTTACATAGCAGAATCAAACAATGTTTGCTGGTTTGGAATTATGTTGAATTTTAAAATTTTTTGAAGGATATTTACAAAACTTTTCTTAACTATACAGTAAGTGTTAAGCTTTCAGAATTACATTTCAAAGATTTAGTACCTTAAAGATGACATGTTTTTTTTTTTTATTTGGTACTTTTTTAAAAAGTACTTTCTTGTCTTCAACACAATTGTATAGGATTTTATATGTTTTTAGAGCAAATTTTTTAATATTATGTCAATTTTGCTAAAAGTACCAAATTGGTACTTTTGTTTGGTACTTTTTTAAAAAGTACTTTCTTGTCTTTAACACAATTGTATAGGATTTTATATGTTTGTAGAGAAAATTTTGTAATATTATGCAAATTTTGCTAAAAGTACCAAATTGGTACTTTTATTTGGTACTTTTTTAAAAAGTACTTTTATGTCTTTAACACAATTTTATGGGATTGTATATGTGTTTAGAGCAAATTTTCTAATATTACGTCAATTTTGCTAAAAGTACTTTTTTATTTGGTACTTTTTTAAAAAAGTACTTTCTTGTCTTCAACCCAATTGTATGGGATTTGCTATGTTTTTAGAGCAAATTTTGTAATATTATGTCAATTTAGCTAAAAGTACCAAATTGGTACTTTTATTTGGTACTTTTTTAAAAAGTACTTTCTTGTCTTTAACACAACTATATGGGATTTTATATGTTTGTAGACCAAATTTTGTAATATTATGCCAATTTTGTTAAAAGTACCAAATTGGTACTTCTTTAAAAAGTACTTTCTTGCCTTTGACACAATTTTATGGGATTTTATATGTTTTAATAGGAAATTTTATAATATTATGCCAATTTTGTTAAAAGTACCAAATTGGTACTTTTATTTGGTACTTTTTTAAAAAGTACTTTCTTGTCTTTAACACAATTGTATGGGATTTTTAATGTTTTTAGAGCAAATTTTTGTAAAATTATGCCAATTTTGTTAAAAGTACCAAATTGGTACTTTTATTTGGTACTTTTTTAAAAAGTACTTTTAAGTTTTTTTAAGTATTTATAGCAAATTTAGTAATTTTCAGAAATTTTTTGTTAAAGTTGGGAATCGAACCCGCAACCCTTAGATTGATAGTCCAGCATACTATCGTCTAAAGTTTTTTCTATCGTCCTGTATTTATAAACCAAAATGTGTATGATACTGTAGTTCTAAAATTGTACATTTTTTTAGCATTTACTTGCTCTTCTACCCACTGTACTGTTGTACAGATTTATTAAAGTAAATATTCGTTATTTTTTTTTATAGTTTTCAAGCAGATAACTTTGATTTTCTTCAAACAAAACAGAAAAAAAACTATATATATTACAAGGTTTTCATTGTTGTTTTGTTTAAGTAATTCACGTAAACGATGATTTCGATATTAGAATCAAAATTATAATTGTTAATTTTTATTTTATTTAACTTCTGAGATGAAGCATAACAATTGTCATTAGATTTGCTTGAAGTATCTAATAAACAAACAAACAAAAAAATCATGTCAAGAAATTGTAATAAATTCAAACCAGCCATTCTCATACGTGAGCTTTTTTTTCAAAACCTACTGAAACTGAAATGGAAAATCTCATCAAGCACTTGATGAAAATGTCATTTAATGTATTTTTTTGGGTGAAAAGGGAAATCATGTGGAAATAATTACATAGATGCAAAACATTATTAAACATTAGAGTATAAACTTAACATTGACAAAAAAACAAAATATATACTTGACATACTAAAAAAAAAAAAACTAAATGATTTTTATACTTAAATAGAGACAGGAAATGGTAGATAATAATCTTTACTAATTAAATAGGAGGGAAATAACTAGCATAACTTCTTAAGAAATATGTACTATGCATTTAAAAAAAAGTATAAACTAGAAATTGAAAAAGAATTTGTGACAAAACTTCATAAGAACAATTTGAAGAATCAATTAAAGAAAATATTTTTAAATTTTTTGATGAGAAATGTGTTTTAAGGGGAAATAAAAATTTTGTATAAAAAACTAATCAAATTCCATGAGAATTAAGTTGGAATAAGGCATTAAAATTAGTTTTTTTTTAATGAAAAATGAGTTTTATTACGAAAATGCGAAATTTTTTTAAATAAAAATACTTTTTGGAATTCTTAAAATTCGTAAATTTTCTAAAAATAGTACATTTTTATGTTTTATTGGGAAAATACAAAATCTGTTTTATATAAAAGTACTTTTTTGAGAAAAAAAGTACTTTTTTCAAAAATAGTACTTTTTACGGTATACAATAAATTTAAGAGGCAATATGAGCTTTTTTATGCACAGTGTGTTATTTTTTATCCAATTTTGATTAAATTTCTAATTTTTAAAAAAGTACTCTGTTGCGATTGATACAATTTTAGGGGATTTAATAAGATCAGAACAATTTCAACCAATAACATAAATTTTTATGCACAATAATTTTCTTGCGTTTATTAAAATTTTAATGGTCAAATTTAGTAAGGAATATGTAAATTTTGAAAAACGTACTCAATTCGCACTTTTATTTGGTACTTTTTCAAAAAGTACTTTTTTGGTTTTAAAATAATTTTTTGTGATTTTAGTGAAATATAATAAAAAATGTAGTGTTTTCAGACATTTTTATTGATTGAAGTAAATTGGTACTTTTTTGAAAACTACTTTCTTCTGTTTAATTTTTAGGCTTATTTGGTTAATGTACTAAATTGATACTTTTTCAGTAAGTACATTTTGTATTTTCAGAAATTTTTTGCTAAAAATACTAAATTGGTACTTTTATTTGGTACCATTTTTAAAAAGTACTTTCCTGCGTTTAACTTAATTTTATGAGATTTAAGTTTTTAAAGCAAATTTTGTTTATATCCGACATTTTTATTTAAAGCTCTAAATTGGTAGATTTGTATGGTACTTTTTTAAAAGTATTTTCTTGTGATTAATATAATTTTATGGAATTTTATATGTTTTTAGAGCAAATTTTTTTATCAGACATTTTTAGTGAAAGTACTAAATTGTTACTTTTATTTGCTACTTTTTAAAAAGTACTTTCTTGTCTTTAACACAATTTTATGGGATTTTATATGTTTTAATAGGAAAATTTGTAATATTATGCCAATTTTGCTAAAAGTACTAAATTCGTACTTTTATTTGGTCCTTTTTTAAAAAGTACTTTCTTAAATTTAATATAATTTTATGGGATTTTGTAAGTTTTTATGGAAAATTTAGTAATTTTCCGACATTTTTTTGTTAAAGTACTAAATTGGTACTTTTATTTGGTAATTTTTTAAAAAGTACTTTCCTGCGTTTAACATAGTTTTATGAGATTTTATAATTATTTATGAAAAATTTTATGTTTTCCAGTCATGTTTTGTTAAGGTACTAAATTGGGACTTAAAGTTGGTACTTTTTCGAAAAGTACTTTCTTCTGTTTAATTTAATTTAAGCGAATTTCAGGAGTTTTAATGGAAAATTTTGAATTTTTCAGATATATTTGTTTAAAGTACTTAAAACGATTTATTTCCAATTGTCATTTTGCAAAGATTTTATCATTTACATTTTTTATTTAGCCTAAAATATTAAACATTCTACCTTAAAAATCTTCTCAAAGCTACATATTTTTAACACCCCATGGCGTTTGTCCAAGATAGTGGGACTATATTAATGGCATTGTAAAATTTTATTACTGCGGGGATTTAAGACACTACCTAACTACACAAAAATCGAAGTCAAACAACACCTAAACATAAACAATGTAAATAAATTTGATGAAAAATAAAAAGAGGCCTAAAAGTGCGTGAGTTAAAGAAACAAAACTATTAATGACTTTATACTTTTAACAAACAATTGAGTCCTAAAATAATGATGGTAAAAACTTGACAAACTTTGTGTAGGTGTTTTTTCGTTAACAATACCATACAGCCATTAAATGCACAATTCTTTTTTTTTTTTTTTTATACATTAAAGATGTTAAATCTTTAAAGTAGTAACAATAAATTCAAGGAAAAGTTTGCTTAAAAATATAAAAACCAGTTGTTGGGTACGAGAAATGTAACTTTTTTTAACTTAATTTCACAGAGGCTGGATAAAACTAAAGGAATCATCATCGTCGTCATCATCTCCATCTTCATCATCAATGATCATTATTTTCATGTTTTTTTTAACTTATTAATAATAAAAACCTACGTTGCATAGGAGTGGGTTGGGTTTATGGTACCAAAATTGTGCATATTCATAGTTTTTTTTTAAATTTTTTCTGGAAAAAGGCATCACCATAAATGTAGGGAGAGGTAGGTTTCGTTTGTGTTGGTTTTATTTAGAGTTTCAAGTTTATTTGCTATTTTAGTTAAACCAGAAAAAAGTATGCAAAAAAATAGTAGTTAAATTTACTCAAGCATTACGAGTAGCGAAAAAATGGGGAAAAAGGAGAAGGAAAAATAAATATGTATGTTTTTTTTAGGGTCAGCCAGAAGTTGAAAATTGTGGGTAAGGCACTTAAATAGCCTCTATATTTGGCATGAACAACTTTTGAAATATGGAAAAAATTTTATTTTATGGCAATTTTTATGAAAGTATTAAAATAGTACTTTTAAGTGGTACTAAAATGTACATTTTACTGTTTCACTAGATTACTTGAAGTTTTATTAAAATTTTGTAATTTTTAGAAATTTTTCGTGAAAGTACCAAATTGGTACTTTTTTAAAAAAGTACTTTTTTGCATTTAATATAATTTTTTGAAAAAAGTTTTATTTGTATTAAAATTTTTTAATTTTTTGAACTTTTTTGTGAAAGTACAAAATTGGTACTTTTTACATAAAAGTACTATCATGCATTTAATACAATTGCTTTTTAATGTTTTAAATAATTTTACGACTTTATATGATATGTTATTGCAATTTTTTTGGTAGAAAGTACTAAATTGGTACTTTTTTAAAAAAGTACTTTTTTGCATTTAATATAATTTTTTGAAAAAAGTTCTTTTTAGTGTTTAAAATAATTTCACTTTTGTTGAAATTTTTTTAATTTTTAGACATTTTTGTGAAAGTTCCAAATTGTTACTTTTTTAAAAAGGTACTTTCTTGCATTTAATATAATTGCTTTTTAGTGTTTTAAATAATTTTTTTTCTATTTTATATGATATTTTATTACTATTTTATAATTTTTAGAATTTTTGTTAAAGTACTAAATTGGTACTTTTTTAAAAAAGTACTTTCTTGATTTAATATAATTTATTTTTACAGTTTAAAATAATTTCACTACATTATGTGATATTTTATTACAATTTAATAATATTTTTGGAAAAAAGTACTAAATTGGTACTTATTTCAAAAATACTACTATTTAAATAATTCACATTTCAATAATTCACTTTTTTAAAAAATTTTTTTTTTCAAAAATACTACTTTTTTCAAAAATACTACTTTTTTCAAAAATACTACTATTTCAAAAATATAAATATTTCTAAATACGGCTTTTGATAATAATACTACTTTTTTAAAAAAAGTTCCTTTTTTCAACAATATATATTTTTTTTTTTTAAAAATACAAATTTTTTCAAAAGCACAAATTTTGCCAAAAATGTTACTTTTTTCAAAAATACGACTCTTTTAAAAAATACTGCTTTCGTCAGAAATGCAATTTTTTTTAATATATAATGTTTCTCAAAAAAATACTACTTTTATCAAAAATACTAAAAGTATTCCTTTTTTTTCAATAATACAACTATTCCCAAAAAGCTACTTTTTTAAATATTCTACAAAAACTTTTCCAAATATGTACTACTTTTTCCAAAAATTGTGAGTGTTCATTTTAAAAATGTTAATATTTCAAAACTACTCCTTTTTTCAAAAATATGAATTACTTTTTTCAAAATACTACTTTCTCCGAAATACCACTTTATTCAAAAATAGTACTTTTTTCCGAAATACTATGCTAATATTTCAAAACTACTACTTTTTTCAAAAATACTACATTTTTTCAAAATACTAATTTTTTCCCAAAATACAACTTTATTCCAAAATATGTACTACTTTTTTCCAAAATTAAATTTTTTAGATATACATATGAACAACTTTTTCAAAAATACTATTCTTAAAATTCTCCATTTTTGAAATTAAAAAAAAAAATACTTTTTCCAAAATGTACTACTCTTTTCCAAAATACTACTTTATTCAAAATACTACTTTTTTTTCGAAAAACTTTGCTAATATTTCGAAACTACTACTTTTCAAAATACTACTTTATTAAAAAATACTACTTTTTTCCATAATAGTTTTTTACAAAATTGAATCTTTTAGATATATGTACTTCTTTTTGAAAAATACTATTCTTAAAATACTCCATTTTGGAAATTTAAAAAGTACTAATTTTTTCAAAAATACAAATTTTTTCAAAAATATTACTTTTTTCAAATTTTTAAAAAGTACTAATTTTTTCAAAAATACAAATTTTTTCAAAAATATTACTTTTTTCAAAAATTTTATTTTTTTTCAAAATACAACTTTTTTCAAAAATACTACTCTTTTCAAAAAATAGTACTTTTTTCAAAAATACTACTTTTTTCAAAAATACTACTTTTTTCAAAAATATTACGTTTTCAAAAATACTACTTTTTTCAAAAATACTACTTTTTTCAAAAATACTACTTTTTTCAAAAATACTACTTTTTTCAAAAATACTACTTTTTCAAAAATACTACTTTTTTCCAAAATACTATAATACTTTTTTCAAAACTTTATTTCTTTAGAAATAATATTTTTTCTAAAATACCCCAATTTTTAAATTAATACTTAAAACACGAATTAATTTTAAATGATAAAATTTCTTAACAATGTTATACCCTATTTAATTCCATACCTACCTTTTTTCTATAAAATACTGCTACGCCACAAAAAGAATTAGAAAATATAGCATTAAGCCAGCAAAAGAAACCAGACAAATAAATAAGCTCTGGAAAAAGTGGACTTTAAAGTACAATAAATAAAATAAAAACTGGTTGGTTTTAAAGCTAAAGAAATTGCAACTAAAAAAACAAAACTCGAAATGACTTATAGGTAGAGATAGCCAAGATCTTTTAAACTGCTTTTTTCTCAGGTCTTTACTCCTCTACTTTTCCCTTAAACTCCCATAAAAAACACCAGGCAGGAAGTTGGTGTTTAAGAGGAGCCAAACTACTACAACTTTACTACTAGTTTTTATTTTTTTTTATTTTGTTGAGTAAACCCTAGAGGTTTGGTGGCAAAATCAAATAGCAACCAGAACAGAATCGAAACACCTTTTAAACTCTTGCTTAACTGGCCACAAACCTGATTTTTAAGATCTTGTTTTTTTTTTTTTGTATTTATTTATTGTTGTTGGTGGTGATGGTGTTAAACTCCTCACATTCAGCAGCCATTATTTATCCCAGCAGCAGCAGCTGTTCATTTTGTAATTCAAGTTCCTAAAAGTTTTTAAGCAGTGCTTTAAGTCTTTATTTATGTTGGGTATATTTTTTTTTTTAATAAGCGATTAATCCTTCTTTCTTTTTTTTTCATAATTTCTTTTAAGGGAAACCTAAAAATTGACCTAAAAAACTTTAATCTTTTTTTAGTATGATGAAATTTATAAATCATCACTAACGCTTTTTTAAGCCATCACTTTTTTTATTTTTATTGTCTCTGTACCAGCTCTCTTTTGTTTTACAGCATTTTTGTTGTAGCTACTTTTTGCATTTTGCCATAAAAAATAAAATAACGTCTAACCGCAAGTTCGAGGTTTAAGTTTTATTTTTTTGTGGGTTTTTATTACGTATCATTGGGTTTATGTCCCAAAAAAAAAAAAGTACTTTTTTGCTAAAAAACAAAATCTGGCTTTAAATTTAAAACGGTAAATTTATATTTTAGCAGTATAAGCTAAAGTGTTGACTTTTATGAACTTAAATTACAAGAAAATTATAGATTTTTCTGATTTTACTCTGAGTTGTAGCCATTTAGGTTTAATGAAAGTTTGTTTTTTTTTCTTTTTGCAGTCTGTTTTAATATGCACATGGTAATGTGAGCATTATTATTATTATGAGTTGTTAAAAAAGGTTGTTAAAAATAATGTTTTTGTATTAATTAAGAGATGTTTAAAGAAAAAGTCAAAAAGTCATTATTTTGTGTTAAAAAGAAAATACTAAAATGGTTAGGAGTTCATAGGTTTTATACAAAGAAAATGTTTTAATTAGTTTTAAATTCTTATTGGTTAGCATTTTTACAGTAGTGTTTCATAATTCTTGTATATTTACTAAAAATACTACTTTTTTAAAAAAAGTACTTTTTTCAAAATTTTACTACTTTTTCGAAAATGCAATTTTTTTCAAAAACAACAATAAGTACAACTTTATCAAAATCAGTACTGTTTTCAACAATAGTAGCTTTATCAAAAAACAATACCAATACACAATTTTTTCCAAAAACACTTGAATGAATAAAACTTTTTCAAAACAGTACTGTTTTCAAAAATAGTAGCTTTACCGAAAATAATACTTTTCGAAATGTTTACTTTTCAAATAAGCTACTTTATCAAAAAACAATACATTTATCGAAAATGTATTGTTCAATAATAAAATATAAAATTACCTTTTTAAAACTACTATGTAGTCTAGCAAAAAATTTTTTTTTTAAAATACTACTTTTTTCAAAATATTATTTCTACAAAAACTCAACAACTATTTTATTTATCAAAAACAAAATTTAAAAAAAAATTAAACTTTTTCAAAAATGCTTTTTGTAAAAATACTACTTTTTTCTAAAATACTACTTTTCCAGAAAAAGTGTTTTTTTACAAACGTTTTACAAAAATACTACTTATCAACAATGTTAAAAATACTAATTTATCAAAAATTAAATTTTTTTTTAATTATTTTTATTTTAAATACATACTACTTTTTCTCAAAAATACTACATTTTAAAAAATGCTACTTTATTCAAAATACTACTTTTAAGAAATTCTACTATTTACGAAAATACTACTTTTATCTAAAATACTACCTTTTTTATAAAAATACTACTTTTTAAAAAATACTAGATTTTTCAAAAATAGTACTTTTCCGTAAATAGTAGATTTTTTACAAATAATTTTTTTTTACAAAAATTATACTTTATCCAAAATACTACTTGAAACAAAAATCGCCTTTTAATGAAAATACAAATTTTTCAAAAATATTAGATTTTTCAAAAATACTACTTTTTTGGAAAATACTACCTTTTCTAAAAATAATAGAAGTATCTACTACTTTAACAAAAATATTAATCTTTCCAAAAATACTACTTTTTTAAAAATACTACTTTATCAAAAATATTAATCTTTCCAAAAATAACACTTTTTAAAATAATCCTACTTTTCCAGAAATACATACTTGATCAATTCACAAGGTCTCTTATCAGTGTTATTGTCATAATGTCCTAATATATCACGACTCGGCTGTTCGGCTTAACCGACTCTTAGGCATTCGGCGTTTGTCTCTGCTGGTTCGCTACGATAACACAATAAACATAGCATAGAAAGCAGTATTATTTTAGGACATTTTTTGCTTGAAAAGCAATAAAGACCATTGTGAAATATTAGGACATTATGACAATATAACAAGATAAAAGACCTTATGAATTGACCAATTAATTTATCAAAAATACAATTTTTTTTAATTCCAATACTACTTTTTCTCAAAAATACTACTTTTAAAAAATTTAGCTATTTACGAAAATGCTACTTTTTTTCTAAAATACTACCTTTTTTATAAAAATACTACTTTTTAAAAATATTAGATTTTGCAAAAATATGTACTACTTTTCCAAAAATAGTAGATTTTTCACAACTAAACATTTTGAAAAAAAAATACTACTTTTTCAAAAATACTACATATTCAAAAATGATACTTTATCCAAAATACTACTTTAAATTAATATCGTATTTTTAGAAAAAATAGTTTCTTTACGAAAATACTACTTTTTCTAAAATACTAAATTTTTTATAAAAATACTACTTTTTAAAAATACTAGATTTTTTACAAATATAATTTGTTTACAAAAATACTACTTTTCAACAATGTTAAAAATACTACATATTCAAAACTGATACTTTATCCAAAATACTACTTTAAACAAAAATCGTCTCTTTTCGAAAATAATAGTTTTTAAAAATACTACTTTTCCGAACAATTTATTTTAAATACTTATTTTCTCAATAATACTACATTTCCAAAAAATGCTACTTTATCCAAAATATTATTCTATACTCATTACAAAAATACTACATTTTCAGAAATACAACTTAATTTATAAAAATAACATATTTTTCTAAAAATATTACATTTTATAAAAATACTACTCTTTCGAAAATACTACTTTTGCCAAAAAAGTAGATTTTTACAACAATATTACTTTTCACAATATTAAAAATAAAAATATTACTTTTCTGAAAAAATACTACTTTTTTCAAAAATACTACTTTTTCAAAAATACTACTTTTTTCAAAAATACTCCATTTTCTAACATGTATTTTATAAAATGATAATTTATTCAAAATACCCTTAATAATATTAATATTAAACAAAAATACTACTTTTTCAAAAATACTAGATTTTTTAAAAATACTACTTTTTTTAGAAAAATTCTATTTTTTAAACTATTTTTTTTTAAATACTTATTTACTTTTTTATACTCTTTACGAAAATACTACTTTCTCAAAAATATTATTTTATACTCTTTACGAAAATACTACTTTTTCAGAAATACTATTTTTTTAAAAATTCAACACATTTTAAAAATAATTCTTTCCTAAAATATGCAAGCAGGAGTCATCCAAAAGCTGGAAAATTGGGTACCATACGAATGGAGAAATAAAATAAAGAAATGCTACTTTTTCAAAAATAATAATTTGTTAAAAAAAATTTCTATCATTTTGGATCAAGCTTTTTAAGTATTTAAACAAGACGTTTCTTTTTCTCCCCATATTCCGTTTTTACTCCCCAGTTTATTGAACTTTTCTTCCACTTGTGACAGAGTCTTACAATTTTATCAAAAAGCTGTATAATTGTTTACAAATTACATTTTCTCTTTGTTTTATTAATTTGTAAAGAATTGGTTCTCTATATTTGTCATTATTTGAATATTTTCTTAATTGGATATTTTTTTTTTCTTTCATACATTTTATTGTTTATGGTCGTTTATAAATGGTGTTTACAAATTTTTCTGTTTTCATGTAAAAAATAAAAAAAAAGATTCTTTTAATATTTTTTTATAACCATAAAATAAGAGTAGTAGAAAATACAGAGTGAAAAATATAAAGAAAGAAAACGATGTAATAAAACGTTAAGAATGTTGTATTTGAACATACGAATGAATGAATATGGCATTTTGACATAGATTTTTTTTCTGTAATACTTTTTTTTTTATTCATTAAGTATCATCAAGTTTGTTTGTTTTATTTTTGCATTTGTTACTAAAGCTGCTATTTGTGTATTATATTTTTTTGCTTTTTCCATATGAAAATCATAAAAGAAGCAAACACTGAAATGTTTGAATTCAGGGGAAAATTTAGGTGAGTTGTTATTTCTTTGCAGTACTCGTTGCATTGCATTTCAGTGTAAAAAAAGGGTGGCTTTTGTTATGTTAAAAAAGGGGTTTTTAATGGTAAATATTATAGCAACCGTTCTATGGAAAGAGTTTTTTTTTTATATATTTTCATAACTTTTTTTAAAGTTGTTTTTAAAACATGGAATATCCCTTTAGTTTTACTCTGGTTTTTGAAAATAAACCTGCATTTTTGCAGTAATATGTTTTAACCCAGTTTTGTTGCCTGTATGCTGCCTGCCTGGATTCTCAACTCAACTGAAGTGTCTAGACTTAATTAAACAAAGAGCTGGAACGAACGAACAAAGAACTCTGAAAGAAGTACAAAGCGTATAGTTTGTTTACAATTGTATTGAGAACAAGTTTAATGAGGGTTATGTAGGACAACATTAAGAGTACCTATATGTAAATATAAAATTTATACTTAAAAAAAAAACTTAAAATAAAAATCAAGATACATTTTTTTTTAAATATAGTGACTTTAAAAGATTAATATTTGTTAATTGTGGTATACAGTGCACTCGCGGTAACGTGAACACCGTCTAATGTGAACTCCGCCTAACGTGAACAAGCTTTTGTTTACATTGACTACTCTGTAACGTGAACAAACTCAGAAAGCTCTATAACGTGAACAATTTATTTCACTGCATTTGTTTTCTAAGCATGTAGACAACACTGAAATACATATATTAAATTCGATTTTTAAAGTTTAGGGAATCTCCTTATATTAAAAATGTGTTTGTATCCTCTAAATTAATAGTTTTTGTTTGGCAACGAATGAGTAATTTTATTAGCTATGTAATTTTATTTCAATGTATATTTTCTCGTGATCTCGTTTTTTTTGTAATGAATTTTAATCAATAATTTTTGTTTTATATTTTAATAATGAAAATAATAATAAAAGAATTTCACATTTAAGCGTGTAAAACACAGGTTTATATTATAAAATTTTATATTTTTTCCATGAAATTTGACAATCGCTAACGTGAACAAATTCACTAACATGAACTCCCTTGGTTTTAATTAGTTCACGTTACCGCGAGTGCACTGTATTTAGAAAAGGTAGTATTTCGAAAAAGTATTATTTTTGAAAAAAGTAGTATTTTTAAAAAAGCAGTATTTTTAAAAAAGTAGTATTTTAAAAAAGTAGGATTTTGTTAAAAAGTAGTCTTTTTGAAAAAAGTAGTATTTCTGAAATTTTTGATAAAAGTTGTAATTGAATAATTTTTTTTTTCTGAAAAATCAGTAGCATTTTTGGAAAAAGAAAAATTGTATATAATGTATTATTTTTTAAAAAAGTAGTATTTTTGATAAAAGTATTATTTATGGTGTAAAAGTGTTATTTTTTAAAAAGTAGTATTTTTGAAAAAGTATTGTTGATAAAGCATCTTTAAAAAAAGAAAATGGTAAAAACAAGTACTTTTGAAAAAGTTGTATTTTTGTTAAAAAAAATATTTTAGAAAAAAGTTGTATTTGTGAAAAAAGCTGTACTTTTGAAACGTACGTTGTTTGAAAAAATTAGTATTTTTGAAAACAGTAGTATTTTAAAAAAGTAGTATTTTAAAAAGTATTATTTAAAAAAAAGTAGTATTTTTGAAAAATATTTATGAAAAAGTATTATTTTTCGAAAAAATAGTATTTTTGAAAATAGTATTTTTAAATATTTTGAATATAAAATATGTTTTAGATAAAGGTTGTATTTTTGAAAAAAATTTACTTTTGAAAACGTACGCTGTTTGAAAAAAACAGTATTTTTGAAAAAAAAAATTACTTTTGAAAACGTACGTTGTTTGAAAAAAGTAGTATTTTCAAAAACGTTTTGTTTTGAAAAAATTAGTAATTTTGAAAATAGTAGTATATTTGAAAAATGTAGTATTTTTGAAAATGGTAGTATATTTGAAAAAAGTAGTATTTTTGAAAATAGTAGTATATTTGAAAAATGTAGTATTTTTGAAAATAGTAAGTAGTATATTTGAAAAAAGTAGTATTTTTGAAAATAGTAGTATTTTTATAAACGTATTATTTTTTGTGTAAAAGTGTTATTTTCAAAAAGTAGTCTTTTTGAAAAAAAAAATATTTTTGATAAATTAGCATTTAAAAAAAAATAATTGGTTAAACAAGTTTTTGAAAAAGAAGTCTTTTTGAAGAAAGTAGTATTTTTGATAAAACTAGTATTTTTTAACAAAGTAATATTTTTGACAAAGCAGTATTTTTGTTAAAAAAAAATATTTTAGAAAAAGGTAGTATTTTTGAAAAAGTACTTTGTTAAAAAAGGTAGTATTTTTATCAAAAGTAGCACTTAAAAAATACTTTTTTGAAAAAGTAGTATTTTTTAAAAAAATAGTACTATTGAACAATTTTCGACAAAGTAGTATTTTTGACAAAAGCAGTATTTTGGGTAAAAGACAAATTTTTGAACACTTATAATTTGTTTAAAAAAGTAGTATTTTTGTTAAAACAGGTATTTTTGAAAAAATAGTATTTTTATTTAAATACATATTTTAGAAAAAGGTAGTATTTTTAAAAAAGTAGTATTTTTGAATAAGTAGTATTTTCAACAAAGTAGTATTTTTGACAAAGCAGTATTTTTGTTAAAAAAAATATTTTAGAAAAAGGTAGTATTTTTGAAAAAGTAGTATTTTTGAAAAAGTAGTATTTTTTCAAAAACGTAGTCTTTTTGAAAAAGCGTAATTTTTCAAAAACGTAGTATTTTTGAAAAAGTGTAATTTTTCAATTGTAAATAGTACAAACCAGAGCACGTACTATTTGCAGTAATTGTCTTATTACACATCTTTCTCAACTCCAAATCTCTGTCACATTTGAATACCAAAGATCAATTACACAACCAACCTCAATTGAAAGCTGAAACATGACTCAAACAAATGCAATTGAAAATTGTGATTTTTTTATTTAAACTTTTAAACAAACATAATTTCTTTAAAACAAATAAACAATTTCCAAGATTAATTCACGTGTGTCTTTTGCATGTTTTTTTTTAATATAATTTTATTTAACTTTTTTTCTTTGTTTATTTATTTGTTTATGATTCATTAAACGTTTTTTGTATGACTTTAACCATACGATTTAGTTTATTATTGTTGCTTTATTAACGTTTTCGCATTTTTAACTACTTTGTTTTTTTTTTTTTTGGTTGAAATACTTATTCAGTTTGAAGCACGTTAACGAATGAACACAACCAAATACAGCAAGAAAGATATAAAAATCGGTCAGCTGGTATTTAATTTATTACGTTTTTTTTTTGTTGTTGTTTAAATTGTTGTGCTTCTTTGTTTATGTTTTTTATTTTCATATTTCGTTTCAGTTTATTTGGTTTTTTAAACATAAAAAACAACTCGAATTAAAAACTCAATATAAACTTAAGAAATTACTCGCTTTCACCTCATGTATTTTGGTTAATTTTTTAGTTATTATATGTGTATTTTAGTTGAGATGATTTTTTTTTTGAGTGTAATGGATGCTTTAAAATTTATTGATTGGTTTTCAAGAGTTTTTATAATTAGTCACGAGATAATATTGCAATATAAGATACATATTGTTAAATTTTTAAAACTGGTAAAAAAAATTTGATTTTAAAAAGTAGTATTACTTTGAAAGGGTGTTATTTTTTAAAAATTAATATCTGCTCAAATTTGAACTTTTTGAAAAAGTAGTATTTTTGAAAAGAGGTAGTATTTCTGAGAATGTAAAAATGCATTATTTTTGAAATTAATAGTATTTTTTGAAAATAGTAGTATTTTTTGAAAATAGTAGTATTTTTTGAAAATAGTAGTATATTTTGAAAATAGTAGTGTTTTGTGAAAATAGTAGTATTTTGTGAAAATAGTAGCATTTTGTGAAAATAGTAGTATTTTTTGAAAATAGTAGTATTTTTTGAAAATTGTAGTATTTTTTTAAAATAGTAGTATTTTTTTTAAATAGTAGTATTTTTTTAAAATAGTAGTATTTTTTGAAAATAGTAGTATTTTTTGAAAATAGTAGTATTTTTTGAAAATAGTAGTATTTTTTGAAAATGGTAGAATTTTTGAAAATTTGTATGTAGTAGTATTTTTTGAAAATAGTAGTATTTTGTAAAATATTTTTATTAAAAGGCATTATTTTTGGAGAGGCATTATTTTTGGAAAACTTTTACTAAAAGTACTACTTTTTTCAAATTTACTACATTTTTAAAAAATAAAGGTTTTTATAGAAACTCAATAAATAATTTCATTAATTTAAGGAAATATATATTTTGCTTTTCAGAAACTAAAAACGAGTACTTTATACATATTTCCTTAAATTAATAAAAACATTTATTGAATTCCTTTTTAAAATCTTTATTTTTCAAAAGTTTGAAAAAAATAGTACTTTTGGTAAAAGGTTTCATACAGTTTTAACTAAAAGTACTACTATTTTCAAATATAATGCATTTAAAAGAAAGGTATGATATACATATTTCCTTAAATTAAGAAAATCATTTATTGAATTCCTAATAAAATCATAATTTTTGAAAAGAGTTGATAGAATGGAAAAAAGTAGTAGGTTTGATAAAGCAGTAGAGAGAAAGAAGAGAAATAGTTCTTTTGTTATAAGCGGTATTTTGAAAGACAAACATTTTGGAAAAAATACAATCTTTGTATATTTGCATTTGAAAAGAAAAATATATTTCCTTAAATTGAGAAAATCATTTTTTGAAATTCTTATAAAATCCTAACTTTCAAGGCTTTTTGAGGAGAAAAAAACACGTTATGACAATGACAATAGTTAAAATTAAACATTCTAAGCCAGTTAGTTAACCGTAATTAAACAATAGTGAATGGCCCGTTTAAATAAAATTGTAGATAATTTAAATGCATTTGAATGCACATTTGTCTTAAAAAAAACGTGTGCAAAAAAACTTTGAAAAAAAAAGAAATACAGTAAGTGGTGACGCTGACTGAGTGACTTGTAGTTTGGTGGTGTGGTTGGTTTGTTTTTTAGCTTTTGCTACAGTGCATTATCACCACTCATTTACCTCAAAGCGTAAATTAAACAATTGCAACAGTAGGTTTTTTTTTGTAGTGTTTCGTTGTCTTTTTTTTTTCTATAAAACTAAATAAATGCGGATTATTACCACACCCATGTAAAACTTTTATATTTTTTCTAGAGTTTTTTTTTTATTTGTATGCAGGTAAAGAGTTTTTTTTTTATTAATTTTTGTTTCAAGCATGACTTTTGGTTAAAAAAAAAGTAAAACTTAAGGAGAAAAAATAGATAAGAAACAATTCATTTAAATTAATGAAGACAAGACACAAAAAAAAAATAACAAAAATGGTAGACAATATTTTCCATATGAAACTATTAGTAGGGGGATTAATGGGTTTGTTTGTTGGTCCCCCCTTTAAACAAACGTGCTTTTGGGTAAGAAATGTACGAGTATTAATATTTTTTATCTCTTTGGTAGTCAATCTAGTTCTTGTTTCTCTAATGTTTCATTTTCTTTGTTTTGTTGTATTTTTTAGAGCTTAATTTATAGATGTTTAAAATTGATAAATTTTTGTTAAAAATGTTTAAATAAATAAATGGATTTAGAAACAAATGTTTGCTATGTATTTTAAAAGCTTTTTACCAAAAATTTACAAAGTTTGGGGGTTTTTAAGAGTTGCAACTGAGAAGAAAAAAAAAAAAAACGGTTAATGGAAAAAAGGTGTTTTTCGTTAGAGTTTTGAAATGAAAGTGAAAGTTTAAATGGAAATTATGAAATTTTTAGAAAAAACATAAATTTCGTTTTCTATGTTGGTTAATTAGGAAACGTAATAGTAGTCACAGACTTAAGCAAAGAAAGATTTTTATTAATTGATTTTAACTTAAAACAAAAAACCACCTACTATTTGAAAATGCTACAAAAAATAAAACCGGCGTAAGTAAAATTTTGCGATCAGTAATTTTTTTATAAAAATTTTTTGGAATTTTATGCTAATTCTTCGCTTTTTAACTGCAACAAAAATCAAACCATAGATAAATTTTTTCTATATTTTCACTAAAAAAATTTTTTGAATTTCAAAAATTTGAACTTTGACCTAGGCACTGAAAGTATAGCTTAACATGAAGCGATTTAAATAAAATTTGGAGAATATATTTTTAACACCCCAGGCTTTAATATTCTAAAATAATTTTATTATGATTTAACTAATTTACAGAAATATGAGCTGTCAAATGTAGGTGTCTGAAAAATTAAAATTTTCCTAAAACCTTTGCAGTCAAATAGCTGTCATTGTTAAATAAGACAACAAAAATAATATAAATATTTTGCCATTTTTATATTTAGCAGTTTGCTATAAATTAGCTAAGAAAAATGTTTTAAAATTGAAAATCGGTTAAACAAAATTTTCAATAATTTGAAGTGAAATTTTTTAAAAAATCATAAGAAAAAAAATTATCCAAAGTTATAAAGCATTAGCATACATAAATATGTTTTAAACTAGGCCATAATAATCTGTACAAATTGTATTTTAAATTAATTAAAAAAAAAATTTCTTAAATTTGAACTTTGACCTAGCCACTAAAAGTATAGCTTAACATAAAGCGATTTAGATGAAAGTTGCAGGATATGTTTCTAACACTTTAGGCTTTAATATTCTAAAATAATTTTATAATAATTTAACTAGTTTAAAGAAATATGAACTGTTAAATGTGGGTGTCTAAAAAATTTAAATTTTCCTAAAACCTTTGCAGACAAATAGCTGTCATTGTTGAATAAGAAAATAAAATTAAATAATTATTTTGCCATTTTTATATCTTAGCTGTTAGCTATAAATTAGCTAAGAAAAATGTTGTAAATTTGAAAATCGGTTAAACAAAATTTTTAATAATTTGAAGTTAAAATTTTTAAAAAAATCTTAAGAAAAATAATTATCCAAAGCGATGAAGCACCAGCATACATAAATATGTTTTTAACTAATATGTACAAATTGTATTTAAAATTCAGATTAATTAAAAAAAAAAATTTCTTAAATTTTGACTAAATAATATTTTGGAATTTCTAAAATTTGAACTTTGACCTAGCCACTAAAAGTATAGCTAAACATTAAGCGATTTAGATGAAATTTGCAGAATATATTTTCAACACTTCAGGCTTTAATATTCTAAAATAATTTTAGTATAATTTAACTAGTTTACAGACATATGAGCTGTTAAATGTAGGTGGCCAAAAGTTTTAAATTTTCCTAAAACCTTTACAGTCAAATAGCTGTCATTAATGAATAAAAAAATAAAATTATATAATTATTTTGCCATTTTTATATCTTAGCTGTTTGCTATAAATTAGCTAAGAAAATTTTTTAAATTTTGAATATGTGTTAAACAAAATTTTGAATAATTTGAAGTGAAATTTTTTAAAAAATCTTAAGAAAAATAATTATCCAAAGCGATGAAGCACTAGCATACATAAATTTGTTTTGAACTAGGCCATAGTAATCTGTACAAATTGTATTTTAAATTAATTTAAAAAAAAATTCTTAAGTTTTGACTAAATCAAATTTTGGAATTTCAAAAATTTGAACTTTGACCTAGGCGCTAAAAGTATAGCTTAACATGAAGCGATTTCGATGAAATTTGCAGAATATATTTTTAACACTCCAGGCTTTAATATTCTAAAATAATTTTATTATAATTAAACTAGTTTACAGAAATATAAGCTGTCAAATGTAGGTGTCTAAAAAAATTAAATTTTCCTAAAACCTTTGCAGTCAAAAAGCTGTCATTGTTGCATAAGAAAATATAATAATATAATTATTTTGCCATTTTTATATCTTAGCTGTTTGCTATAAATTAGCTTAGAAAAATTTTTAAATTTTTAAAATCGGTTGAACAACATTTTTAAATTAAAATTTAAAAAAAAAATCTTAAGAAAAATATTTTTTTTTTTTACAACCTAAAAGTGATGTCTAAATAGTTTTAAGAATGTTAGAAGCTTTTTCTTGTCTAATCTTTAAATTAACAATTATTTTTTTTACTTAATTAATTATAAATCTTATAATAATTCATTGATAATTAACATTTATAACTAACATTGTTAACAATTAAACTAACAACTATTTCCTTAACTTTGCACCTTTAACGAATATTTCAGTATCTTGGATTTGTATTTATAACCATATCTTTCCATTTAAATTTTACTCATTCATATGAGTGTGCGTTTATACTACAATATAATTATTTGCACTTGAAAAAATAGCAATAAATAATTATCAATAATTAGTTTTGCGTAATAAAGAGAAGTATGAGAAAAAAAAAACGTTGATGATTAGAAGGTTTTTTTTCTAATACAAATTAGTTAGACACACTTGGCCAACAATTGAATTAATGAGTAATGCAAGTGTAGAAAAAACTCCCTAGAGACGGGTTGAAATAAAAATGTATTTAATTACTTTTGTTTGAAGAATTAATTTTTTTTTTAAGATTTATAGATTTCCTTTAAGTTTTACTTAGATGTTTTTTTTTTAAACAAATTCCCAAGTATTTTCTTCTTATTTTAATTTATAAAATTGACCGTTTAAGTTTTATATCTCTCTAGATGATTTGAATTTCTAATTCAAGTGTTTATTTTTAGTTGTTTTTTTTTTTTTTTGTTTATTAATTTTATGTTAAGTAAATATTTAATTATCGTCGTATGTGGCATACTAATAATTTCTTTGTCTACGTTTACTTTGTTTTTTTGTGTTTATTTTTAGTACTTTTGTTTATAATCTTGAAAATTGAAAAATACAAAAAAAAAAAAAAAAATGTTAGAGAAAATAACATAACTTTATCGATTGACTGTTTTGTAAACAAATAATTTACGCCTTGTGTGGCATGAAGGTAATTGATACCATGTCATACAATAGTTTTGATGAATAAAATTTAATAAAAGTTAACAATTTTAAAGATTTGATGAGTCAGTTTTTATAAAAGAAAGACATTTTTTTCTTTAAATTTTATATGAAAAAATCCAAATATTCAAAACTATAAATAATTGGTGTTTTTTAAAAAACCGAAAGGTTTTTGTTTTCATTTGAAAGTTAATTAAAAATATTTATATATATTTTTTTAATTAAACGCTAAAGTTGGCCCTTTTTTTGAATTTTGAACTTATTCAAAGAAACTAATATTTTTGGGAATTTAGGACATCTTTTGCAAAATTTGCTTAAAATTTGCAAAATTTGCTTATATATGTATTTATTTAGCTTTCCTTATCCAACAAATTCAGAATTTAAGAGAAATTTGTGTTAAGCGGTAAAAACAAATTTTATGAAAAAAAGATATTTTTTAAAAACTACCATAAATTGGTGTTTTTTAAAAAACCGAAAGTTTTTTGATTTCATTTGAAAGACCTTTTCATAAGTTATTAGTTAATGTAAAAACGAATTATAAACAATTATATATTTTTTTAGTTATACACCAAAGTTGGCACCTTTTTGAATTTTGAATTTATTTAAAGTAAATTTTAGTGCAAAACTTTTGCAAAATCTGCTTACATATGTATATAATTAGTTAGATTTAAAATATATTTGCTATAAGTGGTAGAGAAAAAACATTTTTTTTCAAATAGCATTTTTTTTGAAAATGACCAACAAATCTTGGTGTTTCGAAAACCGATAATTTTTTATGGTATTTGAAAGACCATTTCATAAGCTATTAAAATCTATAAATTTTTCTTAAAAATATTTATATATACTTTTAATAATATCAACCAAAGTTGATAAATTTTCGTCTGTTCTACTTCTTCGAAGACATTTTTGAAAACCTCCATAAATTGGTGGTTTTAAAAAAACCGAAAGTTTTTTGTTTTGATTTGAAAGACCATTTCATAAGCTACTAAATGCTGTAAAAATAAATTAAAAATAATTGTATATATTTTTTTAATTATCCAACAAAATTTGAACTTTTTGAAAAAAAATTTTTTTTTATTGAAATTTTTTGAGATATAAACAAGTAACAGAGCTATATTCGGATATAACGAATCTTATATACCCTTCACCAAAGTATTCTTTAACATAAATATTAAAAACAATTTTAAGTGAAACAAAATTGTTGGTGAAAAATGTTTGAAAAATCGAGGTAGTCTCAGTTTTATGCTAATATCTCAGCCATTCATGGGTCGATTTTCTCGATTTTAAATAGCAACCTAAGTTGGAGTATAGCGGATATATTGATGTATCAATCATGCATGTAAGTTTTTTGGGGGCTTTGGAAAGTTGATTTCAACATACAGACGGACACCGAATAAATGTAGAAATTACAAAAGGCGAAGGGTATAATAACAATCTAAATTATCAACAAGTAAGAGAGCTACATATATTCAGCTGGTCCGAATCTTATATACCCATATATACACAATTATTTTAAATAATAATTAAAAATATTTTTAGGCAAAAACAAGTAAGAGCGCTATATTCGGCAGTGCGAATTTTATACACCCTTCAACAAATTATACTTTAAAATAAAAATTTGTAATATTTTTAGGTAAACAAAATGAAATTTTTTTAATTGTTTTTTTAAATTTTTTTCAAAATTTTTTTTTTTCAAAAATTTTTTTTTAAATTTTTTTCCAATTTTTTTTTTATTTTTATTTTTTAAGTAACCAAAATTAATTTCTTTTTTTTAATTGTTTTTCAAAATTTATTTTTTTTTTTTTCAAAATAGTTTTTTTAATTTTTTTCAAAAATTTGTTTTTTAATTTTTTAAAATTTATTAGTGAAAAAAAATTTATGACAAAAAAAATGTTTTGGTGAAAAAAAATTTCGGGTTAAAAAATATTTTTCCCGAAATTGACCAATTGTAGGTCCAAATTACTATAGCCTTATATACATCATTGCAATGGCCTTTGAAATATCTATCATTAGATATCCATATTGTCTATATTAATGACTAAGTAATCCAGATATATATAAAAGTCTAAAATCGAGGTTGTCCTGGTTTTTTCCTTATATCTCAGCCATTTGTAAGCCGATTTTCTCAATTTTAAATAGCAACCGAACCGGATCTATATCGGATATATTGATAAATGAATCACGTATGTAAGTTATTTGGGGACCACGGAAAAATGATTTCAACATACATACGGACAGGGGGACATGGCTATATCGCCTCCGCTATCTATAATGATCCAGAATATATATAGAAATTCTGTTGAATTGGTGTTTTTTATTCAATTCAAATCTAAAATAAATTTTAAGATTTTTGTTGAAATTTTTTTTATATTATAATTTATTTTTAAATATTGATTAATTACTTTTACGTATTTAAACAAATGAAAATGTTTTAAATCTGTTTTAATTCAACTAAATTAAATGAGAAAAAAAACAAGACATATGGTTTTTAAACTTTAAACTCTACCTGTTTTCAAGACCCCTGGTGTTAATTGTTAATCATTATTTCATATATTGTGTGGCTGATAAAAACTTCAACTGCTTGTTTTTCTTACTTAATTTAAAGTTATATCAAATGATTTTAAAATCACAAATAACAAGAAAAAAA
Organism: Calliphora vomitoria; assembly: GCA_942486065.2. Lineage (NCBI taxonomy): Eukaryota > Metazoa > Arthropoda > Insecta > Diptera > Calliphoridae > Calliphora > Calliphora vomitoria. Next base: position 9,944,292 of record OW818030.2, on the reverse strand, counting down.
AAAAACACATTATTTAAATGTAATAAAGATTAACTTTAAAAAAAAAAAACTGGTTTCCAAACAGCCCTCTAAACTTTGTATTTCATTTTAAAAATTATCTAACTTATTTGAAATTTCAAAAGCAAAACAAAAACAAATTGGCTGGCTGGCGGGTTTGCTGCTAAAGCAGTTTTTTTTTTTTTTTTGTTGATTAATGATTCAGCTACTGTAGATGATGATGCTGATGATGATGGAGACTACGACCACGTTGCTTTTGGCTGCAATTTTAATCTTTTGTTTTATTAAGTTTTGTTAATTTTGTTTTTGTACTGTTTAACCTGGGTTTGGTTTCAATGTTAAACTTTAAGCCATGATTAAACATTTATCTTTTCAGATAAATTTTAAGTAATTTTTGTTTTAAAAACCATAAATATTTAATAATGAGTTTTATAAACTTTGTTGAGTTTTTTTCATTAATTAAATATAAATAATTCTTAAAAACCTTAAAATTGTCTATAATTTGAAATTAGTTTTGGACTAAGATTCATTGGAATTAGAATTTGTTTGAAAAAAAAGTCAAGGTTTTTTTTTCAGCCCAGCAAAAAATTTCATTAAAGCCAGTAATGAGTTAAATAAATAAAATACACATAGATCGGAAACTCTTGTGTCAAAAACCTAACTCAGTTGTCAAAAACATTAGTTTTGACTATGTATTAGTAAAAAGAACTATGTGTGATTGATTTTTTTGAATAATTTTTTGTTTGAGTTTTTTTTTATAGCTTCCGCTCTATGTGTATTACTCTAGGGTTTGAATCATAGAGAAATACACATAGAGCGGAAACTAGAAAAAAAAACTCAAACAAAAAATTACTCAAAAAAATCAATCACACACACGAGTGTTTATTTCACATAGCTTTTTAACTCTTACCACTTAGGTTTTTGACAACTGAGTTAGGTCTTTAACAGGAGAGTTTCCGATCTATGTATGTGTATTTATCTATGAGTCAAACACTTCACTGCTTATACAACTACAAGATATCATTGACACCAAGTTGTATGCTCAACCGCTTATAAAGAAGTCATTACTTTGTTAGCACTAAAACTAGTTACAGGTAATGACTTTAAGAACTCATTGTTGGTAAAAACTCACAGAAGCAGTTAGCAAATCCAGAAGGTATTCATATAAATGTTTAGTTTAGTAAATATTACAGCTAATAAATATGACATTACTTAACTACTTCTATGTAATCTAGAGGGTATGTACAAGTCATTAAAAACTATGTTATTTAGGAATTTGCTGGGTTTTCAACAATATTTGCTTATTTATTTGCATTATTTTCAATTTTATTTATATAATAATTTTGTAAAACAAAAGATATCTACCGTTTTTTTCCTTTCTGTTATTTATTTAACAAAAAACCTGACACATTTGCAACTACAAAAATGCATTAAGTTATTGAAATGAATGAAAAACAACAGCATAAGTAGAAAACAACACTTCATCTTTTGTTGTGTTTTAGTGATTATTTCTCTCAATGTCACCACTGTATTGTACAACTAAATCAACTATTTTACACGCTAAACAAAGCTTTAACAAAACCAAATTGTTGTTAGCTTTTGTGTTTTTTTTTACTTTTTTGAATACAAGGGACGAAATGCATTTTTAGAATTTTTTTTTTTTTTTGTATTTTCTTAGAATCTTTTTGTTGCTCTACAATGACCAGTTTCTGTGAACAAGTTGTTGTTGTAATGTACTTAAAACTAAAAGTATCTACATCTTAAAAATAAAAATTAAAAAAGCAAAAAAAAACACCAACAACTGTAGCTAAATTTAAAAACATGCAAAATAAAAGTTGAAAAAAAACAAGAAATGTAGGAAAATCTACCACGGAAAAACCACAATGGCAAATGACTAGTAATGCTTTTTTTGTTAATGGTTTTTGAGTGTTTTATGGTTTTTAGACCAGGTTTTTATTATACTTAAAAGAGATTACCACAGGTAAGAGTCTGAAAGTTGTCCCAGGGTTTAGCAAAAAAAAAAGCTAATTTTAGAAAAAGTATTAATTCCCCCCATAAATGTCTGTACTTTGGCGGCTATTTAAAAAAATATATATAAATATTTCTTAATACATTTTATATTATTTAAAAGTTTATGGCATGGTCTTTCAAATTATTAAAAAAATGTTACAGTTTCTTAATTAAAACCAATTTTTTGTGGTTTTCAAAATTTTCTTGAAAATAGTTGAAAATTCAAAAATGTATCATTTTTGGCGGCTATTTAAAAAAATATATATAAATATTTTTTAATACATTTTATATTATTTAAAAGCTTAAGGAATGGCCTTTCAAATTATTCAAAAAATGTTTTAGTTTTTTAATTAAAACCAATTTTTGGTGGATTTCAAAATTTTCTTGGAAATTGTTGAAAATTCGAAAATGTATCAATTTTGGTGGCTATTTAAAAAAATATATATAAATATTTTTTAATAGATTTTATATTATTTAAAATTTATATTATTCAAATTATTAAAAAAAATTTTAGGTTTTTGGTGGTTTTCAAAAATTTTTTGGAAATAGTGGAAAATTCGAAAATGTATCATTTTTGGGGGCTATTTAAAAAAATATATATAAATATTTTTTAATAGATTTTATATTATTTAATATTCCATGGAATGATTTTTCAAATTGTTTTAAAAAAATTAAAATTTTTTAAATAACATAAATTTTAGGTGGTTTTCAAAAGTTTCTTGGAAATAGTTGAAAATTCGAAAATGTATAGTTTTAGGCGGCTATTTAAAAAAATATGTATAAATATTTTTTAATAGATTTTATATTATTTAAAAGCTTATGGAATGGTCTTTAAAATTATTGAAAAAGACTTTCAGTTTTTTAGTTGGAACCAAATTTTGGTGGTTTTCAAAATTTTCTTAGAAATAGTTAAAAATTCAAAAATGTATCAATTTTGGCGGCTATTTAAACAAATACATATAAAAATTTTTTAAAACATTTTCTGTTATTTAAAAGCTTAAAGAATGGTCTTTCAAAATATCAAAAAAAATGTCAGGTTTTTGGTGGTTTTCAAAAGTTTCTTGGAAACAGTGGAAAATTCAAAAATGCATCAACTTTGATGAATATTATTAAAAATATATATAAATATTTTTTACAAATTTGTTTAATTTTTAATAGCTTATGAAATGTTCTTTCAAATAACATCAAAAAACTTTCGGTTTTCGAAAAAAAATTTGTTGATATTTAAAAAAAAAAATCCTTTTTTTTTTTAATTGAAAAAAACAAAATTTTTCCACTTATCAAAAATTTGTTTGAAATCTGACATTATATACATTAATTTAAAAATACTTTTGCAAAAAATTGTCTAAATTTTCAAAAATATTAGTTTCTAACCTTCTAACCCGCAAGAGTGCCTCAAGGCATGCATTACAAAAACACCAATTATCTCAAAAAGTAATTGTAATTTTTTTTTTAAATTTTAACGCTGACCTTAGTTGCATATTTGTCAACATTTCCCTCCAAGGTCGAAATGCATTCTGACTTTTGGTTTTTGTTCTGCCAGCTGTTTTGTGAGTGATGTCATAATTGTAGCGCGTGAAATATAAAATTCGTTTTACTTTAGTAAAAATATTTAGTTCTTGCCTAAACGCCTTGCAAATGTTTTTTTTTGAACTTTAACCTCTTACTTTCATTTTCTAGAAAAAATCAAATAATTTTTTTTTTTATTTTAATTACAACATAAAAATCAGGTGAATGTCTTTTAAATACCTACACTCATATATGAATGTTCTTCTGCTGCTTTGTTAACAAACACACCCCTTGATGTCTTGTTTCAAAATCTTTTATATTTCTTTTGTAAACTGAAGAAAAAAAAACAAAAACATAGAAAAACTTCAACATAAAACACCCACAAAGCTTGCAGCTATCAGACTAATAACAATTGAAAATTTTTCAGTTGATTGGAAAAATATAAAGAGGGTTTCATTATTAAAGCCCACATAAATATGTATTCCAATACGTACATATATACTTAAACATACACATACAATAACGCCCTTCCTTTCCCAGCAGTTTCACAAGAACCCAGCAGTTCTACTTATGAAGTCAATGAACCCTTTTTAGACACACACACACACTGACTGCAATTTTTATATTTTTGAGTCCTTTCACAAGTATATATTTGCTATTAGCAATAAAAATCAATTGCTTACCTTTTACATCACTAGTAAACTAGCGTGGAGTCAATTGTCACTTTAGTGTCTCTAAGTAAACTACAGTGTAGTCACTTTAATAAGTCTTGCATAAAGTAAATTGTGTAAAATACATTCATAGAGTGTGATTATACTTAATAAAAAAACCAAAATAAACAATTAAGAAAGCTATATCTAATGTGCGGAATCTTATAGATTGAAAATATTTTTTTTTGAAAAAATGTTTTCCTTAAAAAATATGGTTGAAAATAAAATGTTATGGTTAAAAATATTTCATGGTAAAAAAAAAATTTTGGGTGAAAAAAAAATTCGGCTTAAAAAATATTTTTCCCGATTTTGGCCCATTATCGTTGGGAATACTAAGGCGTTATATATGCCGTTGGAAAGGTCTTTGAAATATCTGACATTAGATATCAATATTGTGTATAGGAAATGCTTAGTAATTTAGATATCAAACATAGTTTAAAAATTGAGGTAGTCATGGTTTTTTGCTTATATCTCAGCCATTTGTGGACCGATTTTCTTGATTTTAAATAGTGAGCTAACCGGGACTATATCGGATATATTGATGTATGAATCATGCATGTAAGTTATTTGGGGGCTAAGGAAAGTTGATTTCAACATACATACGAATAGAATGACATGGCTATATTGGCTTCGCTAACTATAACGATCCAGAATATAAACTTTGTGGGGTTGCAAATTAAAAATGTATAAATAACAAACGGCATGACAATCTTGCCACTCATGCTGAAGGGTATAAAAACGATATTTAGTATGGATTAAAGCAAAACATATCAGTGATAAATACCACAGGTCAACAGCAAGAAAAAGCTTGACTAACTACTATATAGATTTGATGTATTATTGCTACCTAAGTACAAAAATCGTAAAATTTTTGCTTCCTACTGTTCAGCACTGCTGGGTTATGAGAGCATACGACCGAGTATTTTTATGTTCTTGTAAATTTACAATAAAATCGCGTGAATGTTGGTGGGTTTTCTTTCGGTGAGTCTGAAATTCCTGTAAATGCTTAACAATTGTGTGTGAATATAGTGTGCAAGAGAGTGTTTGAATGTGCTGATGATCATCACAGGAAACACTTAAAGTCAATAGTTAAAATCCTGTTGTAGGAACTACAAAAAAATAAAATAAAAAATAAAATGAAAAAGCATTATAAACGTGTGCTTTATTGTTTATTATTTTATTTTTTTCTATTGTTGATTTTTCTTGGCTCTTCCCCCTTGATAAAGCAAACAACATGACTGAGCTTTTTCAATATTAAAATAACCTAACTGACCAAACAATCGAAAATTGTGAAAAGTTTCGCGAAAGCGAATAATTTTCTGATAACACAGCTTGTAAAATTATCCAGAAATTTTAAAAATATCGACGAATAATTCTCGATGATTTGCGATCGCTAAACATGACAAGTTTTAGACAAGCTTTGTAATATTAAACACATATCGATCGTTAATGCTAATGATTCGTTATTAAGATCGTTCTGGAAGCTTCCAGAATGAAGTAATTGCAGCGTCAAATTGAGTGAATAGTTTGGGATTGTAGTCCTTGAACGTTCTCATAAAGTTAGCTGGAGATACAATTTTCGAATGCTCTGGTTAGTTGGGATGATATGTGTAAATATGTAAATTTTTATGCATAAATTAATATGTAAAGAAATATGTGTTCTCTTTTGTATGTATGTAAAATAAAATTAAAAGACTGGGTAATAGTTATAGGTAAAACATAGGGCAGGATGATGAGTACTTTGAAAATATTGAAAACTCATTATTCTCGTTTTAAAATAAATAAGTTAAAATCAGAGTTTGTTTTTGCTTCACTGTGTTTCAGTTTTACTTATTTGCTTAACTACAACTACGAGAAAATAAACAAGCAAAGTCAAACAGCAAAGTCAAAAAATAAAAAAATGCTTATTAACTAATAGTCGTACAGTGGATGATATCTGCTTGCGCAGCCAGTCGCAGCGATTAAATTCACAAATGCTGAAATGCTGTGAGCAGTTCAGTATTTTTGTTTTTTCCTATGCTTTTGCTGTGCTTTTTGCTGCGCTCTTTCACTTACAAACAACTGCTTAATGTTTTTGTTAATGTTCATAAATAATGTATGTATGTGTGTATGTATGTAACATTTCAAAGAGAATGGTGCAAACACACATTTAATTTCTGAACATTAAAAAAAACCTTAAGCAGCTGTTTGTAAGTGAAAGAGCGCAGCAAAAAGCACAGCAGAAGCATAGGAAAAAACAAAAATACTGAACTGCTCACAGCATTTCAGCATTTGTGAATTTATTCGCTGCGACTGGCTGCGCAGGCAGAAAACGTCTCACTGTACCACTATAAGCTAGTAAGCATTTTTTTATTTTTTGACTTTTACTGTTTGTTATAGCTTGGACGCAATTGCTGAAAAACTGTAAGCAAAGCATTTTTTTAGGTGCTTTTGCTAATTTCAAGCAAGCAGTACAAACACTGGTTAAAATGTTTAACTGATTTTAGCTTTTTAACTGATTATTTGAACACTTTGAAGTAATTGGAGGTAAGTTGCTACCACAGCCTTTTATAAATAAGACATTACTTAGAAAGCACTAAAACTAGTTACTAGTAATGACTTTAGGAACACATTGTTGAAGTTCATTTAAAACCTTTTCATATCAGCCTCGTATTTATAGTTGCCAGTAATGATAGTCTTAGTTAGTGTAAATGGAAATGTTTAGCTAGAGTTACTTGCTGTTTTATTAATTGATTGAGTTTACGTTTTTATTTATTTTTTTTGTTATTTTCTTTGCCTTCCTTTTTATTTAATTTCTCCATAAGAACAACAAACTAATGAATTTTAATTAGGAAATAATACACCCACTCAAATAAGTAATAACATATGCATGTACAATACAAGGAATGAAATTGATATTGATTTAAATAAGGAAATCCTTAAAAAACTACCTAAACTGAGGAGGAAAAAACTAGAGAGAAATTTATATCTTTTATATTATATGTTATTACTAATGAAAACAATGATTAAATATAAAAGTTTCTTATCCTCCTACTTTTTGTTGTAATGCAACGATGTCCCTCCTTCCGTCTGTCTTATGAAAGTTGTGCTAAAATTCGCACAAGTTTTGAATTCGTCGCAGTAAAATTTTAAAATTTTACCTAAACTGATGAGGGAAATACTAGACAATATTCCTAAAAATAGAGAGAATTTTATATCCTACATATTATATGTTAATGCTAATGAAAACAGTGATTAAATATACAGGATTCTTATCCACCTTCTACTTTTTTGAATAATGTAATGACGTCCGTCCTTCCGTCTGTCTTATGAAGGTTGTGCTAAAATTCGCACATATTTTGAATTTGCCGCCATTTGTGCAGTAAAATGTTGGCAACCGCTTTGCGATATTCTTTATTAATTCGTTTGAGAAAATTATTATTTATTTCTTTTTTAAATTGTCAAAAAATTTTAATAACTAGAATTGATTTTAATTAATTTGTCCTTTTTAATATTGATTTAAAGAAGGAAATCCTTAAAATTCTGCCTAAACTGAGGAGGAAAAAACTAGAACGAATTTTATATCTCACATATTATATGTTAATGCTAATGAAAACAATGATTAAACATAAAGGCTTTTTAACCACCTCCTACTTTTTGGAATAATGTAATAATGTCCCTCCTTCCGTCTGTCTTATAAAAGTTATCCCAAAATTCACACAAGTTTTGAATTCGCCTCCATTTGTGCAGTAAAATGTTGCCAACCGTTTTGCGACAGTCTATACTAATTGTTTTGAAAAAACTACTATTTATTTCTTTTTTAAATTGTCAATAAATTTAAATAACAAGAATTCATTTTTATAAATTTGTATAAATAAATAAGGAAATCCTTAAAATTCAACCTAAACTGAGAAGGAAAAAAACTAAACAATTTTTTCAAAAATAGAGAGAAATTTATATATTTTATATTATACGTTATTACTAATGAAAATAATGATTAAATATAAAAGTTTCTTAACTACCTCCTACTTTCTGAAAAAATGCAATGATGTCCCTCCTTCCGTCTGTCTTATGAGGGTTGTGATAAAATTCGATAAGTTTTGAATTCGCCGCGATTTGTACAGTAAAATGTTGCCAACCACTTTGTGACATTCTTTATTAAAAGGTTTGAGAAAATTGCTATTTATTTCTTTTTTAAATTGTCAATAACTAGAATTGATTTTTAATTAGTCTTTTTTGATATTAGTTTAAATATGGAAATTCCTTAAAATTCTACCTAAACTGATGAGGACTAAACTAGACAATTTTTTTCAAAAATATAATTAATTTTATATTTTACATAATATAAGTTAATGCTAATGAGGACAATGATTAAATATAAAAGTTTCTTACCTACCTGCTACCATCTGAAATAATGCAACGATGTCCCTCCTTCCGTCTGTCTTGTGCTAAAATTCACACAAGTTTTGAATTCGCCGCATTTTGTGCAGTAAAATGTTACCAACCATTTTGTGACATTCTTTATTAAATGATTTGAGAAAATTGCTATTTTTGTTCTTAAATCGGCAACAAATTTAAATAATTTTTATTAATTCTTCTCTTTTCTTAAATTCTTTGCAGATTTTTGAAACTTGACTTTTAATTCTTTGGAAATTTAAAGGTAAGTGAAGTGAAGAACGCTTTTTTTTTTGAGTAATTTGGCTCGCTTTTTAATTTTATATATTTATAACTTATTTGTATTTGTTTAAATTTTTATGGCTACCATTTTTTGTAAGAATTTTTTTGTTTGTTCTTTTTTATATTTGGCAAATTGCTTACAAGTGTTTTGAATATTAAATAAATTTTGAGCCATAGTCTTCCAAACTTTTGGGTTTTATTAATGTTTAAGCAACGAATTGTGTGTGTTATTATAAAATTTATTGGTCTTTAGTTGTTTAAAGTAATAAATTTTATGTAAATTAAAGAAATTAGGTCAAAGTGAAGGTGTACAATAAAAAGGGAATTCTGGGAATTTAAATATGAAAAAAAAACTTTGGAACTGAAATTAACACAAGGGAAACAAGTAAGAGTGGTATATTCGGCTGTAACGAATCTTATTTAGCCTTCACCAAAGTAAACTTAAGGATAAATATTAAAAGACTATTTAAAGTGAAAAAAATGTTTGTCAAAAAAAAAAAATCCTTAAAAAAAAATTGGCGGAAAAAAAATTTAACTACCCTCAAGGTTACTTATAGACACTTAAGTGACAATTGTCTGCACGCTTACATGGGCTGCCAGTATACTTAAGCAAAAAGAAAATGTTATAAACGGGAATTACATCAACACACTTTGTATAAAACGAGTTTGTACGAATTACTGACAAAAAAAGTGCAGAACAAAAATGGCTATATATAAGTTTGTCATTCCGTTTGTAATTTCTACATTTTTCATTTGCGACACCACAAAGTATATAAATTCTGGATCGTTATAGATAGCGAAGTCGATATAGCCATGTCCGTCTGTATGTTGAAATCAACTTTCTGTAGCCTTCAAATAACTTACATATATGATTCATATATCAATATATCCGCTATAGACGCGGTTCGGCTGCTATTTGAAATCGAGCAAATCGGTCTACAAATGGCTAAGATGTAAGGAAATCAGGGCAACTTCGATTTTTGAACTATTTTTGATCTATATCTGGATAACTAAGTCTTTAATATAGACAATATGGATATCTGATGATTAATATTTCAAAAACCTCTCCAAGGGCGTATATAAGGCGGACCTACAATGGGTCAAAATCGGGAAAAATATTTTTAACCCGAATTTTTTTTCAACAAAAAAATTTTTTTATCATAAAATTTTTTTCACTGACAAATTTAAAAAAAAAATTTTAAAATTTTAAAAAAAAATTTTGAAAAAAAATTTTTTTAAATTTTGAAAAAAAAATTTTTTAAATTTTGAAAAAAAATATTCAAAAAATTTTAAAAAATTTATTTTGCCGAATCTTATATAAACTTCACCAAATTATACTTTAAAATAAAAATTTTTAGGTGAACAATATTAAAATTTTAGTTTTTTCTAATTTATTAGTGAAAAAAATTTGATGGCAAAATAAATTTTTTAAAATTTTATTTTAAAAATTTTTGAATATTTTTTTTCAAAATTTAAAAAAATTTTTTTTTCAAAATTTTAAAATTTTTTTTTAAAATTTTCAAAATTTTTTTCACTGACAAATTTAAAAAAAAAATTTTTAAAAATAAAAAAAAAAATTTTTTGAAAAAAAAATATTCAAAAATTTTTAAAAAAAAATTTATTTTGCCATCAAATTTTTTTCACTAATAAATTAGAAAGAACTAAAATTTTAATATTGTTCACCTAAAAATTTTTAAAATTTTTATTTTAAAGTATAATTTGGTGAAGTTTATATAAGATTCGGTACAGCAGAATAGAGCTCTGTGTTACTTGTTTTTTTATCAGAATGTCTAAACTATGAAATTATGAATTTTAATAATGGTCTCTAACAGCTTTTGGATCATTTTAACTTCATATCTGATTTCTGAAATCATGTGAATGCTAACTTAAACATATTATGGTTACCGCAATCATATACATAATCACAGTGACCATAATATTGTTAAGAAACTAGTAAAAATGTTGAAATGGTTAATGTAAACATGTTTAACTTTTAGAAAAATTTAGTTTAGAAATCTCCCTTGTGCTTAACAAATTTTAAAAAAGATGTTAGATTTTTTCAAACTTCCCCCTTTTTTGATGAAATGTATGTCTTATTTCAAGCAAAAGTTCATTAAACTTTACTTTTATGACTTCAACTTGTGTTTTTGTTTGCTGTTTAATTTTTGTGTTTTTTTTTTTTCTTCACATTTTCTGTACTTCTTTAAACAAAGTAATTTGATGGCATCAAGAAACCAACCATTATATGGTAAAGAACACCCTCTTTTTATGAGTTTAAAGGAAAAAAAAAAGAAAATAATATATCACTTGTATTCAGCATAGATGAGTGTAATCATAATATTATGAATATGAGGAGCAGCACTCCAGTGGTTGGTTGCTATACTTATAATGCAGCATACATATATTTTGCCTTTTGTAAATTTGCTGTTGAGTTGCTACAAATTGTGTCAAGCTGCTCCCCTAGCTGCAGCAAATGTATGCAAAAGTGTTTGTGTCCTTTAAGAGTCAGAGAGTGCGGGTGTCTAAGCTAAGGGAGTTGCACACTGTATGCAAAATTTTACTTGATGACAAACAAAGAAAAAGCTTTTAAAAATATTAAAGTTTTCCGGGTTTATTTTTGTTTGATTGTGATAAAGAATATATGTTATGAAGACACCCTTAATCTATCCAGTTGTCATATTAATAAAAAAAAACAGCATATGAAACAATTTGTTTGTTTGTTTGTTTTATTTATTTTATCAAAAATACAATGAACTTTTAGCTGAAAACAAAAAATTAAACCAAAATGAACTTTTTTTTTGTTTTTTAATTAAAAATATATATGTATTTATATAATAAATGTTATTAATATCATTAAAAAATTTCATAAAAGTCATTGACTTGTAAAAAAACAAAAAAAAAAAAACGTTAAACAAATTGTTTATAAGGTAAATGTTTAATGCTGGACTGAAATTTCCATTTTTGTTAGTTAAATGAAATTTTGCTAATTTTAAACACATTAATGTGACGTCGAAAACCTACATACATTAAGAATAATTCCAAGTAATTTAATCTGTGATTGTAAGACATTTTATGAATTAAATTTCCTCGAAATAAAAACTTAAAAAGCAGACTTACACACAGTTTATTAAGCTTGGTCTCCTCATATACAAAACAAAAAAAATTGCTTTTCTAAACACTTTTTAGAAGAAATTAAAAAAAAGTGTTAAATTTTTTTTGTGTAATTCCAATTATGGCTGGTTTTTATTACATTTTAAATTGTGTGCGTTGATTTCAAATGTTAGATAATAATCTTGTACAAGGTGATGTTGATCAAAAGAAGTGCTGTGCTGTTGATTTAGCTGGAATTTTTTTTTTAGGAAATTATAAAACAAGATACCGTAAGTGAGTGTTTTTTTCTATCTTCAGTAAAGGTTAAAGTATTCCAGTTACTAGGAAGAGAGATTTAAAGTGAATTAATTGAAAAATCTAACATTTGTTCCCCCCCACCAAACTACAAAATGTCGGTCGTTTATTGTTTAACAATATTTCCCAAAATAATGAAAGTTTGGCGGCCACAGTTCGAGCACAATCATCCAAAGCGATGTAGCACAATTTTACCTTGATGGTTTCTTTATTGTCAAATTTGCCGCATTGGACGTTCAGAGAAACCACTAATGCGTCCAGAACGTGACACTGTTTGGAACGGTAGCATCATTGAACCAAACTTCTTCAAAAATGAGGCTAGTCAAGCAGAGACTGCCACTGGTGCTTACACATTATAAAATGTCAAATTTTTAATGACCCTGTCGCATAAATCAGCCTAAATTTGACTGATGGCATATTGGTTTATGTTGGCTTTGAGGGCCGCTGTGGCTTGCGACTTATCCCCATAGAACAGCGACTTAATAAAACCCCACAAGAAAATGTCGTGAGATGACCATGCCCTCAAATCGCACCTGCAGAATGTCCAATGTGGCTTGAATGTTGAAACCAATAGTGGTTGGTGTCCACATCATCCATAATCATCGACCAATAGCGCTTTCCTTTTGTCGTTCACAATATGTATCGATAAGGTTTATAGTACTATTTTATAAAGAAAATTTCTTAAAATACCTTTAATTGCAATTTTTAATAAATTTGCTAAAAAGTAGTAAAAATACTACTATTTTTAAAAAGCCTTAAAATCCTTTAATAAATAGTAATATTTTATAAAATTATTTATTTTAAATACATATATTAAATTGCTATGTAAAATTCCTATTAAATATAATACTTTTTAAAAAAGTATTAAAAATACTACAATTTTTTTTTTTAAAAAAAAGTAGTAAAATTCTTATAAAAATATTTTACTTTGTTCCTAATGTTTATTTGTTTTAAATTATTTTAAACTTTTATTTTAAATATCTTTTATTTATAATACTTTTTCCAAAAAGTACTAAATCTACTACTATTTTTAAAATTTAATAAATCCTACAATTGTATAAAATCAATTTTATAACATACTATAACTAAATAAATATAATACTTTTTTTTCAAAAAGTGTTCAAAATACAACTACTATTTTTAAAAAGTATTAAAATTTCCATAAAAAAATTCACTTTCTTTACAAAATTTTATTTGTTTTAAATTATTTTAAGCCTTTATTTCAAAAATCTTCTATTTATAAAACTTTTTTCAAAAAGTACTAAATCTACTACTATTTTTGAAAAAATACTACACTTGTATAAAGTTTATAAAATACTATAATGGCTACTTATAAAGAATTTGCTAAAAATACAGCTTTTTTTTAAAAGTACTAAAAAAACTACAATTTTCAAAACATACCAAAATTCAATATTCTAGATGAAAATCATAAAAATCTGGTATTTTTTATGAAATTCTACCGAAAGTGTTTTTTTAGTACTTTTGAATAAAAAAAAATATTCGTTTTTTGCAAAAAGTACTAAAAAATACTACTATTTTCAAAAAATACCAAAATTCAATATTCCTGTTAAAAATAGTAAAATCTGGTATTTTTATAAAATTCTACCAAAAGTACTAAAAAATCTGCTACTTTAGAAATAGAAAAAATGTAACCTTTTTGTGAAATCAATTGAGTAACATAAATTTAATGGCTATTTTTAATAAATTCGCAAAAAAATTCTCCTTTTTTCCAAAAAGTATTAAAAATATTTTTAAAAAGTAGTTAAAAATCATAAAAATAAAAAATTCTACCAAAAATACTACTTTTTCCAAAAAGTATTAAAAATACTACATACTATTCTTTAAATAGAAAAAAATATAACCTTTTTTTTAATCCATTTAGTTAGTATCATAAATTTGCTTAAAATACTTCTTTTTTGAAAAAGTACTAAAATACTACTATTTTTAAAAAGTACCAGAATTCCATTTTCTTGTTAAAAATTATAAAAATATAAGATTCTAACAAAAATACTACCTTTTCCAAAAAGTAGCAAAAATACTACTATTTTTATAAATAGGAAAATATAACTTTTTTATAAAATCAAATTAATAACATACATAGCTTTAATTGCTCTTTTTAATTAATATTTTTAAAATACTTCTTTTTTTATTTTACAAAAGTCCCAAAATTCAATTTTCATGTTTAAAATCATAAAAATTATTCTTTTTTTAAAAAAAATTCTGCCAAAAATATTATCTTTTCCAAAAAGTATTATAAGTATGCACTACTATTTTTAACATAATTTTTTTTGTAAAATCAATCAACAATATAATTTTTTTTAATGGCTATTTTTAATAAAATATTTGAAAATACATTTTACAAAAAGTTCTAAAACTACTACTATTTCAGTTAAATCTTATTGTTAAAAATCATAAAAATCGAGTATCTTTTATAAGATTATGCCAAAAAAGTCTTTTTTGAAAAAGTATTAGAAATACTACTATTTATACCCTACACAACTATAGTGGGGGAGGGTATATTGGGTTAGTACTGATGTTTGTAACGTGCAAAAATATTGTCCCAACACCCACCTTAAAGTATACCAATCTGCTCATGATCGCTTTTCCAGTCATGATCGCTTTCCCAGTCTACTACTATTTTTAAAATTTTAAATTTCTTGTTATAAAAATCATAAAAATTTGGTAGTTTTTATAAAATTAATGGCTATACAATAAAATTTTTAAAAATACGATTTTTTTAAAAAAATTACTAAAAATACTACTATTTTCGAAAACCTTAAAAATAAAATTTTCTTGTTAAGAATCATAAAAAATCTGTTATTTTTCCCAATAATACTACTTTTCCAAAAAGTATTAAAAATACTACTATTTTTAAATTAGAAAAAATAAACCGTTTTATAAAAAAATAAGTTTATATTTATCTTTAATTGTTATTTTTAATAAAAATTTTTAAAAATACTACTTTTTTAAAAAAGTACTAAAAATACTACTATTTTCGAAAAGCCAAAAAATTAATTACCTTGTCAAGAATCATAAAAAAATCTGTTATTTTTTATGAAATTATACCAAAAATACTACTTTTCCAAAAAGTATTAAAAACACTACTATTTTTAAATTAGAAAAAATAAACCGTTTTATAAAAAAATAAGTTTAAATATAAACTTTAATTGTTATTTTTAATGAAAATTTTAAAAATAATACTTTTTTGAAAAAGTGCAAAAATACTACTATTTTCAAAAAGACTAAAAATTTAATTTTCTTGTAAAAATTAATAAAAATCTGTTATTTTTTATAAAATTCTACCAAAACTATTAATTTTCCAAAAGTATTAAAAATACTACTATCCTTAAAATATAAAAAAAAAATAAAACTTTTTATAAAAATTAGTTTCACACCTACCTTTTGTTGTAATTCTCAATAAAATTTTTAAAATACAGCTTTTTTTGAAAAGGTACTGAAAATACTACTATTTTCGAAAAGACCAAAAATTAAATTTTCTTGTTAAGAATCATAAAATATCTGTTATTTTTATGAAATTCTACCAAAAAAACAAATTTTCAAAAAGTATTAAAAATACTACTATTTTAAAAATAGAAAAAATAAACCATTTTATAAAAACAAAAAACTTTATTAATAAAATTTTTGAAAATATGTATTTTGTTTTTTAAAAAAAGTACTAAAAATACTACTATTTCCAAAAAGCCCAAAATTTAATTTTCTTGTAAAAAATCATAAAAATCTGGTATGTTTTATAAAATTCTAGCAAAATATTAATTTTCCAAAAAGTATTAAAAATACTACTATTTTTAAAATACAAAAACTAAATTTTTTTAATGAAAACAAGTTTATAACCTATCTTTTATTGTTATTTTTAATAAAATTTTTGAAAATACTACTGTTTTGAAAATGTTGTAAAAATACTACTATTTTTAAAAAGTTTGGAAATTTAAATTTTCTGCTTAAAAATCATAAAAATTTCGAATTTTTTTTATACAATTTTTAAATTTTACCAATTATTCTGCTTGTTTAATAATATAAACTTTAACTTTTTTACTTTCAATATAATTTCTACTTGATGTCATTGCATTTAAATGCATATTTATGCATAAATTATAACTAACTACATGTATACTTATTACATAAACTTCCTTAATAATTTATGTTGAGAATACAAAAAATGCATTTACATTAAAAACCATTTATAAAAATGTTTGACATTTTGTGTCACATGAAGCATTACAATTTTTTTTTTTTAAGTAAGTATTTGTTACGTTCAATGCATTTTGTGGCCCCTAACCATTTAATCATTATTTCCTCTGGGAATTGTTTAGAAAAATGCTTAGTTTGTTTGTAATATTTAGTTGCTATTAATTTATTTTGTTGCTAGTTCTTTGTATCGTGTTAGGGAGGGGGGTTTTCTAGTTTTTCCTCTTTAACTCTTTCCATTTGACATGTGTTGAACTTCAATGACAAACTATTTTGTATATTAAAAATGAAAAGGGGAGCTGTTTTTGAGTTCTTTTCCTAACATTAAAGTTGTGTTGCAAGCAGGCCTGCATGTAAGTATTTTTTGAACGTACTTTTTGCGTATTTGCTGGTTGGTTTTGGTTTAATGCTCCGTTTGCTTTTTTCATATACTTACATACTTATATTATTAAAATGCATTCATCACTTTTGATTTTTTGTTTCATATGACTTTTTTTTTACTCTTTCTAGCTTGGTTTTGTTTCTATGTTGTTTTTTTGTTTTGTTTCTTTTGTGGTGACATTATTGTTGCTAAAACTTAATATTACCGCGTCACACTTTGTTGACTTCTATTTAGTCGCCCGCCTACCATAAAAATTCATTTATTTATACATACATGGGTTTGTAAAAGTATGTAATATTATGTGGCATAAACATAATTACATGCTTCCATACCTACAAAATTCATACCACACTCTTACAATTTTCTACCACTTACCACGTAAGTTTTACAATAATTTTTTTTCTGTTTTCGTTTTTGATTTTGTATCCGAGCCTGTAGTATGTATATTTTATTACAATAATGGGCATAAAATTAAGTTTTACAACAATGCATTTAAATGACAACAACTGCAGCAGCAACAATTGCCAACCATTGCAACCTAAAAGTGCGGTAAATATTTTTGAAAATGAAAACATGTATTTTTTTTGTTTAGAGGTTTTCTATTACAAGAATATTGTAATACAAACTGTCATGTTAGTCGCTTATGAGTAGCATGATGATGATTTCCATTTCGATTTCAATTATTTGTTTGTGTAGAAAACAAAATTTTATTATTAACTCAGCCATATTAAATAATGGAAAGTTATTTACATACATATGTTATTTAGGAAAGTTTTAGATAATTTTAATGAATTTTGTATTATTTGTCTTCATGCAAGTTATCCAAAATTAAGAAAATTTTCAGAAAACCGGTTACTTTTGGGTTTTTGTAACCGGTTACTTAAGCTTTATCAAACATTTTACCAATTTGTTTATGTTAAAAATTACAAAATCTATTTAATAGCGGGAAACTTAAGAAATGTTGTTTATATAATCATTTATATAAAAAAGTAACCGGTACTTGCTTTTAGAAAATTGTAAATATTTTCAAATTATTTTTATAGCATGCAATTTGTAATCTAACAAATAATTTAGAAGAATAGAAGTTTTCCAGAAAAATGGTTACTTTTAGTTTTTGGTAACCGGTTACTTAAGTTTTATCATTTATGATCACAATTTTTTTATGTTACAAATTTCAGAATTAATTGAGTATTAAGAAATTAAAGTACTTTTGTCTATATAATCATTTATATAAAAAAGTAACCGGTACTTGCTTTTAAGAAATTTTAAAGATTTTCAAATTATTTTTATAGCATAAAATTTTTAGTCTAACAAATTATTTAAAAGAAGACAAATTTTCCAGAAAAACGGTTTCTTTTAGTTTCTGGTAACCGGTTATTTAAGTTTTATCATATAGGATCACAATTTTTTTATGTTACAAATTTCAGAAATTATTGAGTATTAAGAAATTAAAGTTTTTTTGTGGTTAGAATCATTTATTAAAAAAAGTAACCGATACTTGCATTTTTAAATTTTTTAGTTTTTCAATTTATTTTAATACCATACAATTTGTATTCAAGCAAGTAATCCAAAATTAGGAAAATTTTACAAAAAACAGTTATTTTTAATTTTTGGTAACCGGTTACTTAAGTTTTATCAACTATGATACCAATTTTTTTATGTTACAAATTTCAGAATTAATTGAGTATTAAGAAATTAAAATTCTTTTGTGGTTAGACTCATTTATTAAAAAAAGTAACCGGTACCTGCTTTTTGAAAATTTTAAAGATTTTAAAATTATTTTTATAGCATAAAAGAAGATAAATTTTCCAACAAACTATTACTTTTAGTTCTTGGTAACCGGTTACTTAAGTTTTATCAAAGATGACACCCAATTTTTTTATGTTGCAAATTTCAGAATTAATTGAGTATTAATAAATTAAAGTTTTTTTTGTGGTTAGAGTCATTTATTTAAAAAAGTAACCGGTACTTGCATTTTTTTAAATTTTTTAAATTCTCAATTTATTTTAATACCATACAATTTGTATTCATACATTTTATTTAAAATTAAGAAAATTTTCTGAAAAACTGTTACTTTCGTATTTTGGTAACCGGTTACTTAAGTTTTATCAAACATGATGCCAATTTTAGTATGTTACAAATTTCAGAATTAATTGAGCATTAAGAAATTAAAGTTTTTTTGAGGTTAGAATCATGTATTAAAATAAGTAACCGGTACTTGCATTTTTTTAAGTTCTCAATTTATTTTAATACCATACAATTTGTATTCATACATTTTATTTAAAATTTGGAAAATTTTCTGAAAAACTGTTACTTATGTATTTTGGTAACCGGTTATTTTAGTTTATCACAGTTTCAAAAAAGTTTAATTTTGCTACTTTTTTCTTAAGAACAGTAAATTAAAACCCTTGATTCTTAACTATTACTTTAATACTTACAAATGTTTAAAACAAAATACAATTTAACTCTAATTTTCTTAAAACTTGTAAGATTTTATCTTACTGCCACACACAGCAGCCAAAATGTAGCATAATTGTCTACCTACGAGTACTACTACTACTCTTTTGCATTCGTATAATTTATTTGTAAATTTAAATTTACATAAATAAATTTCATTTTATTATATCACTTTTTGTTTTAATATGAGGTAACAATTGTATGTATGTCATTTGTTATTTGCCAAAGAACACAAAAAACAAAAAAAAAAAAAAAAAACACAGCAACCAACCAACAACAATAATAATAATAAAAACAATAAAAAACAAATCTTGACGTCTATTTGGCATCAGATTTAATTGCACATCTTTTTAAGTTTAAATGAGTGTATCTCTATGAAAATTATATTGTATTCTATATTCTTCTCGTACACAAGTGTTAATAAGTCTTTTGGTGTGAGTTAATGTGGTTGTATTTGTTCCGACCATTTGTCTGTAAAAGTGTGAGTGTTAACCAACATATTCTGGCTGTATAATGCTGATGATTACTGACTATAGTGTAGTGTGTCTCTGTGTAATTGTAATTTATTTTTAGTAGTTGGCATACAAAATGTATAACAAACAGAAAAAAAATGGCAAAAGAAATAAAAAAAAAAAAATGAAAATCAAATTAACAAAGAGACACCATTTACTTACTCACTGAGTTGCAAGTGTTTAAATTTACAAAATTGAGGTTGATACAAGAGATGGCATATAGGAAAGTACCTGAAATAGAGTGTTTGGATAAGTACTTTTTTGTGTTTTTGGTAATTTTAACAGATTTTATGAAAAAATTACAAAATAATGTATATTTTGTTTAATTATGCAAAAAGTACCAAAATGGTACTTTTTATCTGGTACTATTTCGAAAAGTACTTTTTAGTTTTTAATCAAATTTATTGAATTTTATAGTTTATATATAAAACTATGTATTTTCAGACATTTTTTGGTAAAAGTCCCAAACTAGTACTTTTATTTGGTAATTTTTCAAAAAGTACTTTTTTGAATTTAATAAAATTTTAAGAGATTTTTTTGGGTTTTATAAAAAAATTAGCATTATCAGACTTTTTAAAAAAAGTACCAATTTGTTACTATTTTGAAAAGTACTTTTTTTGTATAATCAGAAATTTTTGGTTTAAGTACTATTTTAAAAGTACTTTTTTATTATTAATTCAATTTTATTGAATTTAATGAGTTTCTATTATAAAAATATGAATTTTCAGACGATTTTTGGAAAATTGCTAAATTGGCACCATTATTTGTTAATTTTTCAAAAAGTACTTTTTTGAGTTTAACCGATTTGAAAAGTACATTTTTGTTATTATTTAACACAATTTTATTGAATTTTATGGTATGCACTTTCAGTTTTTCGTAAAACGGCTAAAGTGGCACCTTTATTTGGTAATTTTTAGAGTTTAAGAAAATTTTAAAATTTTTTGTAGAAAAAATTTAATTTTTGGTTAAAGTACCAAATTGCTACTTTAGATCTGATACTAATTTGAAAAGTACTTTTTTTGCTTTTAACTAAATTTTATTGAATTCTATAAGAAAGTACATATATATTTTCAGAATTTTTCGAAAAGTACTAAATTGGTACTTTTTCAAAAAAGTACTTTCTTTTGTTTTAAATAATTATAGGAGATTTTATAAGTTTTTATAGACTTTTTTTAAATTTTTAGTGGTTGTTTGTTTAAAGTACTTTTATTTGTATACATTTTGCATAAAACTTTGTATTTTGCTGAACTTTTCTTAAAAAAAGTACTAAATTGGTACTTTTCCAAAAACACGTTTTTGATTTTTGTGGTTTAATAATAAAAGTATACGAATTTTGGTACTTTTTTGCAATTTGAAGTAACATTTAAACAATTTGGTACCTTTTCAAAAGTACTTTTTCCTATTTATCATGTTTTCTTAAGATATTGTTTGATTTTTTCGAAAATTTGTTTATAATTTAGATGCGATCATTTCATTAAACAACAATTTAAATACTTACCAAAAAATTTAGTTAAACGAATCATACATTGCATGTGGTAGTTTAATGGTGCAGTAATTGATGACTTATCTTCAAAAAATTACTTATTGTTGTAAGTTGAACAGGAAATTCCTTAAGTCAATTTATTTGAAATATACTTTATTTCTGTATTTTTTTTTTGTTTAAGTTTTATTTGCATTATTTGCTGTCAATAAAAGTTTTCTTTCATCACACTCTTGTACGCTGATTATTGCCATGTTGTAACCCACTTTTTGTTGCTGTTTTTTGTTTGTTGCGTTGTTATCTTTGTTAGAGTGCTGGGTGTGTGTGGCATATTGTGTTGGACGTTTTGCGGCGCAAAATGCTGCTACTCTTTTTAAGTGAAACACTTCTTATTGTTTGTTTTTTTCAGCTACTTCTGATAAATTCTATTGCAGTAGTCTGTTAAAGATAAGAAGTTTTTCGTATGTTTGTTTGAAAAGGGAGAGGGGGGGCTTTATAAAATGTCTAGTAGAAGTAAGTGACTTGAAATATTGTTATAAATGAAAACAGCTGTTAACACGTGTTTAACAATGCAGTCATAATGAGCTCTGCCCTTTTTTGATGGTTTAACATATAGGCAGTGTTAGAGTGTAATGAATGGTATTTCGGAAATATGTAAAGTACACTCCCTAATCACAGCAAGAGGAAAAGGGGTGACGGTAAAGATTTGGTTACAGTTCTTAACCAAATAATGAAATTTAAGTATACTAATGTTTTAAGTTAGTTTTAGAGATATTTCAATACGAATAATCGCTTAACAATATTCGAATAATTTTTTAATCGTTCCAGAAATGTAAAATTTATAATTTGTTTAGCTTATTGTACCATCTGCTAGAGTTTGAGGAAATTTTAAGCCGATTAATCGCTAAATATTTTTCGAATCATTTTTTATTCGCTCATATTTAAATTAGATTATTCGAATAATTTTGATTTTTTTGTCAACATATGCTCTCAAAATGTAGTACAACAGTTTCTAGTATTTTTGTAGACATTTTTATTCGAATAATCGTTTAACATTATTCGAATCAATTTTGAATCTTTCCGGAATTTGAAAAAAATATAATTTTTTAGCTTACTTAACATTCTTGTAGACATTTATGATATTTTTAGCCGAATATTCGCCAATAATAATTCGAATAATTTTTTATTCGCTTTGAATTGCGTGGTATTTTGTCGTTTTTTATTTAATAATAACTAATTTTAATTCAGTTCCCATTTGTATGATCTTCTTAGCCGATTAATCGCCAAATATTATTCGAATATTCTTCCTCATGCTCTAAGGTTTCCAGAAGTTTTTAAGGCATTTTAATCGAATAATCTTTAAAAATATAGCACGAATAATTTTTTCAATCGTTCGGAAATTTTTAAAAAATATATTTTTAACTTTCTTGCGGAGTTTTATGACATTTGTAACCGAATAATCTCCAATAATTATTCGAATAATTTTTTAGTCGTTTTGAATTTTTGCTAAAAATAATTTTTCTTTACAATTTTTGTCGAGTTTAATGCCATAATAACTAATTTTAATTCAGTTCTCATTTGTATGACCTTCTTCTTCCTCAAATATTTTCCCTCATGCTACTAAGGTTCCCAGAAGTTTTTTAGACATTTTTAATCGAATAATCTTTAAAAATATAGCACGAATAACTTTTTCAATCGTTCGGAAAATTTAAAAAAATATATTTTTATAGCTATTTAAGCCTTCTTGCAGAGTTTTATGGCATTTTTAGGCGAATAATCGCTAAAAATTATTCGAATAATTTGTTAGTCGGTTTGAAGTTTATTTTTTCTTTACAATTTTTGTCGATTTTTTTATGACATTTTTAGCCGATTAATTAATTCGAATAATTTTTTATTCTTCTTTAAAATTTTAATCAAATGTAGAATTTTTTTAAGGTTTTTAGAAGTTTTAATTGATATTTTTAATCGAATAATCTTAAACGATTGTACGAATAATTTTTTAATCGTTTGGGAATTGGAAACAAAATACAATTTTTTAGCTTACTAAACTTTCTTGCAGAGTTTTATGGCATTTTTAACCGAATATTCGTTAAATTTTATTCGAATAATTTTTTATTCGGTTTGAAATTTTTGCTAAAAATTCTTCTTTTAACAAAAAAAACTAATTGAAAGCAGTTTGTGACGAAAAATCGTCCAAAAAGTTTAATTTTCATAATAAAATTTTATTAAGAACTCATTTTTACAGCGAATAAAAATCATATTTTATTCGAATAATTTTTTATTAGCTCGAAAATCTTAAGAATATGTAAAACGTTTACTTTTTTCAGCAAAATGGATGAATTGATGATATTTTGGAACGAATAATCGTTAGACATTATTCGGATAATTTTTATTCGTTAAAAATTTTTCACAAAATATTATATATTTATAATAAAATATTTCTCTCTATAGAAGTATATTATTAAAAATGGTGAAAGATGTAATTTTTAAACCGCATAAAGAATAAATTTTATTCGAATAATTTTTTATTCGCTTTGTAATCTAATAAAAATTTCATATTTCTGTATCTTTTAGCAAAAAAAATTAATTTGTAGCATTTTGAGATGCATAATCGTTAAAAATTATTCGAATAATTTTTATTCGTTAAAAAATATTTTCCAAAAATGTATATTTTTATAAAAGGTATTATTTTGAATTTATTGTATATCTCTTAAAATTGTTAAAAATGTAATTTCTAAACCGAATAATTAAACAATTTTATTCGAATATTGTTTTATTCGCTTGGAAATCCTAAGAAAATATAAAACTTTTACTTTTTTCATTAAATAAAATTAATTTATAGGTTTGTGGAACGAATAATCGTTATTCGGATAATTTTTATTCGCTTAAAATTTTTCACAAATTTTTAATTTTTATAATAAAATATTTCTCTCTATAGAAGTATATTATTAAAAATGGTAAAATATGTAATTTTTAAGCCGTAAAAATAATAAATGTTATTCGAATAATTTTTTATTCGCTTTGAAATCTAATAAAAATTTCATAGTTTTATTCTTTTTTGCAAAACAAATTAACTTATAACTTTTTGAGATACATAATCGTTCAAAATTATTCGAATAATTTTTATTCGTTAAAAAATGTTTTCAAAAAAGTCGTATAAAATTGTTTTTAAATGTACAATTTTCAAGTTACTAAGATTTCTAGACGTTTTAATTAGCATTTTTAATCGACTATTTTGAAATGGTTATTCGAATAATTTTTAATCGTTTAGGAATTTGAAAAAAATATAGTTTTTTAGATCTCTTAACTTTGTTTTAGAGATTTATGTCATTTTTAACGAAATATTTGCTGTTTGAGATTCATAATCCTTCAAAATTATTCGAATAATTTTTATTCGTTAGAAAATGTTTTCCAAAAATTTATATAAAATTGTTTGTTAAATGTAAAATTTTCAAGTTACTAAGGTTTCTAGATGTTTTAATTGGCATTTTTAATCGAATATTCTTAAATGGTTATTCGAATAATTTTTATGGTATTTTAAGCCAAATATTCGCTAAATATTATTCGAATAATTTTTTATTCGGTTTGAATTTTTTGCTAAAAATTATTAAATTTTCACAATTGGTGTAATTTTTAGTTTAATAATGCTGGATTTTCATGTAAGATTAATTTTTATGACATTTTTAGCCGATTAATTAATTCGAATAATTTTTTATTCGGTTTGAATTTGTTGCAAAAAATTTTTGAATAATAACTGCTTTTTATGCGATTCAGATTTTGATGGCCTTTGTGGACGATTAATCGTTTAACATTATTCGAATAATTTTTTTATTCGCTTCGAATTTTCAAAAATTTTAACTTTTAATGGTTTAAGAACAAGGCTAAAGTAGTGCATTACAATTTTTGTTTAATGATGAGTATTTTGGCTATATCATTTGTTTCATTTAAAATTAAGTCATCCAAAATCTTGACTGTTTTTTATGGTCAAATTTAAATTCCATGTGACATTTCTATTATTATTATCTGTATCTTTACAGCAATTTACATTTAAATTGAGCCGCTGTCACTTATAATTTAAATAACGATCAGATTATTTCTGTTTGGAGAAAAAGTATTAAGAATTTGAAGTCTCCCAAATTAAACGCTTTTCATAAATCAAGCTGCTTTCAAAGTCACAAAACATGAATTGTCAAACTATAAAATTAATTTGTAGTTTACAAAACTTAACAAAACAAACGTGACTTTTAAGAAAATTGGCATTTAGTTTAGTTAAACAAAAAAAAAAAAAAAACATTAAACAAATGTTTGCTAAGCATTAAACGCAAAACCTTTAAATGCAAATTAAAAATTTATTACTACCAACATTTAAAATGAAACATTATTACAAAATGAAGAAGAGGTTAGTTAGTGTTTAACATTTATATTTTTTTTTTAGATTTTGAAAAGGTTTCCATGAAAAATGTCAAATGTGTTTGATTGTATAATGAAAAAATTAACTTAAGGAGTGTTAACTTAACAATCATATGACCTCAAGGCCTGCCAATTTAAAGACAATGGCAATAATCTCATAAAAACAAGTGATAGTAGCAAGGGTATTCACTTGAATTTAAGAAAAACTAAAAATACTAATTCCTTTTGTATATTAATCATAAAAAAACAAATTAAACTTATTCGTTAATTCTTTGTAGTTTTTAGTATTTTTAATTTTGTTTTTTGTTTTCAAATAAAGAATACCCTTAATATTTATAAGCATTGTTTAAACATGCCCTTCCTTTAAGTGTTATTTATTAATACACTGTGTACTATTGCTATTATTATTATGTGGATTTTCCTCATCATTATCATCATCTTCCTTTAGTTTTTAATACAACAACATGCTAGTAGTTGTTTTGAATTCAAGTAGTGTTTGTCATAAAAATAATATCAACTTGTTGTCAAATTCATTATAAAAATTCTTCAAAAGAGGGTTATTGGCTTTCTTGACTTGTACAAACAACCATTTGTTCCCTGCTCTTAGCCATATTATTATTAATAATACTTAATAATAAACATTCATTGTTGTTAAAGT